>VZRF01006988.1:3413-53062 GCA_013396875.1 Vireo altiloquus
GGCAAATAAAGGGTATAAAAACCCCAGGTGTATATGACTTCTTTGCGTGTCGTTGGCAGAGCAGAGACTCTCCTGGCCGCCCAGCGCTGTTTTGCTTGCTTGTGCTTGCTCAGTAAATCCTAAATTCATAAACCCAAATTGGCTCTGGGTGAGGTTTATTGGCTGAACAATTTATAACATCCGCCAGCAGCGTCACTGCCCCGGGGTGGGGCAAGAAACCCTGAACTTTCCTCAAACGCATCAGGAAAATTAATCCACAAACACCAAGGTTTATGTCCAAAAAGGAAACTGAGGAGTCCTGTAACTTTATTTGAAAAAAGGGAGAGGCCATGGACATTTCCAGTGGGGTCTCTCAAGTTGTTAGAGGACGCAGCCTCCTTTTTATCCTGATTTCCCAGCCGCATTTGCCTCTCTCTTTCCCAATTGGCTGAGATACTTGAGAGGTACAAACTTCCTGAAATGCCTAATACAGACCCCCTTCCAAGGTGTACCTACCCCCTTTTCTTTTTCCTCACGTCTCTCTTCTTTTTCTCTAAGCCCAGGGACTTAGTACAGCCTTGAGTGAGTAACATTCTGTGTCAGCAGTAATTTCCCCACAAAAAAAAAAAAAAAAAAAGGCCTCCCAATAGTTAACTGATAAGCATTGCAAAGAATTGCGTGGGTAGCTAAGTGCTAACTTTAGTCAGTTTTGGTTTTTAACATCTCAGGTTTTCAATTTAACTGTCCCCTCCCCTAATCACCATCTCAAAAGCAGCAATAGCACTCAAAATCCATGAGGATCCTTTACCAAAAAAAAAAAATAAATCCACACCTGCTGTCTATATTTTGTTGTTTTATCAATCCCCTTTTTTACAGAAGGAATTGATACCCAGCACAGAAAACAGAGCCGGTCTCATATACTGATGAAAACCACTAAATCTTGGCCAGTAAAGGCACAGGTAAATACTGCATTCAGAGGCCTCAGTAACTACATTTGAAGCTTATAGGTGCAGGGCTAAGTAAAACTATTTCATTTTTAATCACTCAAAAATATATGCACCTTCAAATGCCCAACACGCCACGTCTTTAAAGTTCTATTTTGGCTGAGAGGGGGAAAAAAAATAAAAAGAAGCAGCTGTGCCGAAACACTGAGCTTACAGCTCCCTCCAGAGTTTCTGCTGCTGGAGACAGCTTGCAAACACTGCTGCAAGTGCTGGCAGAGATATGAGCAACTCCCTCAAATTTTCACCAGGAAGCAGAAACTTTTCCTAGCAATTTCCTACAATTCCCAGCTGTGACAATAACACTCACACTACCCCAGGCTTTCACTGCTGGGACCAAAGCTCCTACTGATATATGTCAGTCACACATTGCACTAAGCATGCACCCTTGGGAAAGTGCTCCTGCGTATTAGTAGTAATTAAGAATTAGTCCGAAGAGCATTTACCGCTACTCCACTGATGGAAGAGCTCTATTATTTCACCACATCTGGTGAGATAATCCTGTTCATGTATGGATTGGTGTCTCTAACAGACACTTATAAAGCCAACAGATAAGCAGTAGTAAACCTGTCTTGTTCAGGTTTAATGCACTGTCTCCAGCATTTATTGAGGCAGAGTAGCTCTCCTTATTGTTGGCTGTATCTCATCTGCTGCCTCCAAAGAAAATAGTTGTAGATCTCGCATCAGAGGAGAGAAATTCAGGGTTTTCAGCAGCCCACTCAGCAAACCCCCTTTGTCCTCACCTGCTTGTGCACAATACACAGAGTATGTCTAGCACCAGGGGAGCTCCACCAAATACTTTTATTATTGACAAGCCAAAATTTTAGCCTTTTTTAACCAAATCTCCACTTTAACCTAAGTGCTGTACAAAGGACTGACAAGTGTCCTTTCCTCCCCAGGTAACTGGAACACATCCCACAGCTGAAACACAAATACATTGCATTTTCCAAAGGCTCCTGAAGGATGCAGAGCCCAGCTCATGCATCTGAGCGGGAAAAAAAAAAAGAAAAAAGAAAAAAAAAAGAAAGAAAGATAAATCATCAGTGGCATGGAATAAAAATTATGTCTGATAATTTTTAATGGAAATAATTGCAGGTCAAAAACCAAAAGCCCCATGGGGAGTAGCCATCTCTGACATGAATTTGGCAGGTCTTCATCCAGAACTGTCTGTGGGTGATTTTATGATGATACTTCATTCCCTAATTATCCGCTTTATGCCCATAAATGTCTGTGGTATCTTTAAGATGAACCAGGGGCGGGCCCAGAGCCTGGAAACCCCTGGCTCTGTTCAAGCTCTCTCTCTCCGGCGTGGTCTGAGGCTACACGGATTGTTATTTCCTTGCCTTTGCTGGATTAATTCTGGGGGTTTGGGGGGGGTTTTTTCCTTCCCCTGGCCTGGAGGCCTTTTACCGGCAAATCCCTTCGGCAGCTTTTTGGTGTTTTTTCTTCTCTCCGACCCGGGGAGCCTGTGGGGCAGCCCTGGCTGGTCCGAGCCCTGAGAAGGACCGAAATAGCGAAAGAAGGGATAAAGATCCAGCAATTTCATCTGCTGTGAAGAGGAAAACCAGTGCCAGAGGATCAGCAGGTTTCCCATCTGCTTTGCTCCAGGCTGCTCTGTGAACTCCTCTTCCCCTTCCNCCGTCCTGCACGGCACGCATCTGCCGACCCTGAGGTGAATTTGAAATTCGTCAATGCTCAAGTCTCTGTCTTCACCGCAGCCCTGGAGCCTGGCTCGCGGAGAGTTTATTTCACCCCCTGGAGCCTGGCTCATGGGGCATTTGTTTTCCCCCAGGCTGAGGAGAACTGTAGGCTGCGGAATGACAGGAATGGCTATCTCCGGATCACACTTATGAGGTTTTGGGGGGCAAAACCCCCTTGTGTTGCTTGTTTTGCTGTTTTGAAAGTGCAAAAAGGTAGAGCCTGGAGCTTATCACATCAGTGTCCTGCTTCCAGGCAGGGTAAGAAGAAGCTGTGAGTTCCATGTGATTAAATGCCAATGCGGTTCCAGTCAGTGGGCCAAATTCTGTAGGAGTCCTGACTGAGGGGGAGTGCAGGAGAAGTGCTGCACTGGAGACTTGCCTTCTTCTCTCACTGCACAATTAATCTGAAAAGGCCACTGAACAAGGAGTTGTCTCCCTGAAAGGAGTGCGTTTTGCGTTCCCTGAGGATATCTCTCCTTCACGAGCAAGCAAATGCTAAGCTCAGAAACTGCCATTAGCATTATGTATGTCAGCTCCAAGATTTCAGAGGTAGCTCAAGCTGAGCTGCTTGAAAACCTTCCAATTGTTTCAGCCTGTGTGAGCTGCTGGGTTTTAATTAGACTGAAAAATCCAGTTACATAAGCTTTGATTAGCTTTAAGGATATCTACAATTTAATCAAAGGTTGTGTATGGGCCATCGGTTTGGTTTCATTTGTTAAACACTGCCCCAGCATAATTATAAACTCATAAAAATACAGGTCTAGACCCAGACAAACAGTAACTATTGCTTTGATGCCTGGATTTATCTTTTTCTACTTCACTGCTGACATCTTCCTCATACAAATTATGAAACAGTCTAACTGATAAAAGCAATTATACCTCTTAGTTAATTTTTAAACTATGGTTTTGATTCTAAAGTTTAAAGTCAGGTTTAAAAGAAAGAAAAAACAGCCAGCCTGATGCCATGTTGTCTATTTACAAGAACATTGCTTTACCTTATAAAGAAGGTTGTACAATACAGTATTAATAATTATTACTTCAACCCATGGCAACATCTGTAGGCTAATGGGTCAGTCTGGACTTTCATTACACATTAACGTGCTGCTGGAAGACGGCTTTGATAACCAAAGCTGCCTGCCATGCAGATATCACATGGCACTTCACAGGTGAAAAATGCTGCTTTTGGGTTTTTTTTTCGCAGATGGGTTTTAAAAGGAAAAAACCCAACCAAACATGGAATAGTAAAGAACTTGGAATAAAACTTGGAAAGAGGATAGGGAGTGCCTGAGCTCAGCATTTCATGACATAGGAAGAAAAGGGCAGAGCGAAATGCTCCGCCAGCCTGAGCTGGAGGTGAAATGTGCCCTGAGTGACCCAAGCACTGTCCCAGGACATGCACCATCCACAGGTGAGACCAGGGTGAAGATTTAAACAGGACAAGACCTATTGTAAGGTTGTATGATCCTGCATGAGGGCCCAGCCAGCTCTGCTTTCCTGAAGTATTTTGAAACTACACTTGAATATTCAAGCTGGAATTTGACTATATTCAATGGAGGACCATTGCTTTTACAGATTTAAATTGTAGCATAACCGTTTTCTGCTTGGATTGAATAGGAACCCATAACAAATTCCTAAGAGTTTTTGATTGATGTTTTTTGGGAATTAATCTCTCCTACCTACAAACTTACATGAACAGGTATTGGGGAAGCCCAAGGGCATATCCTAGATGAGACACCAGTATTTGAGTATCAGAGTATTTGAAAACAAAAGGTTCATGATGTCCACGCCCAAAATGCCAGCATTTTCTTTGTAGCTATTCCTGGTTTGTTTCTTTCTTTTGATAAGTAATTTTGCAAAATTAGTACTTGGGCATGGTACCTATTTGACAGTCTCTCATCCACTGGCCCAATTTATACCCACTGAAACTGCTAAAAAATTCAAGTTTTTATTGCCAGCCACATTGCAGTTTATATAGCTGTGGAAAAATGGACTAACTCAGTTTCCCCTTATGATTCATCAACCAAAAAGTGTGTGCTGAGACCAATCCATTATTGCCAACAGCAGGGACATCCAGGGCAACAGGCAATTGGCTGCCCTACACACTCAAGTGGATTTATTTGCTCTGTTCAAGGTCAAAGTAGTGTAGAGATGGCCAGAGGAAAATGTGTATATGGCAGACATTTTACAGTTCTTATTCTAGATTATATTTATCCTCAAATGTGCTGGCCTAAACCCCAAACTACAGAGTTACATTAAGAAGAAGTCTGTATTTGGGGATGGCAAGAAAGATGAAAAGTATAAGCAAAGACAGCAGAGCAACAAAAGGAGATAAGGGAAATATCTGATATTAAAAGTGAGCCTTTTAAATGGCTCTCTAGAAAATTCACTGTTAAGGAAACTTCCCTGTTTGAGCATCCAGGACCACTCTGACAATCAGTCTTGCATCACCTGAGCTGGACTGAGGCCCCTTTGCAGCTGCACCCCACACTCACACAGGGTTTCCTTATGGGCTTGGACCCAGGTTTCCCATGGCAGAGTCTCAGACATCCAAATTCTTAAAATAATTTAATCTTGGTGCAATGACTAAATAACTAAATAACAACTCCAGCTGATACTTCAAGGTGGGACCCGGAGCAAAGGAAGCCCTTGTCTTTTATCCCCTCACAGTCTGAGCACATAGTGAAGTTTGGGGTCCTCCACTCCTCTCCCAGTGTCCAGTCTCCTGGCCAGGCCAAAGGTCCCCAGGCCCCTCGTTATACAGAGGGTCAGCAGTTCACAGCCTCTGGCCTCGGGCTTCCCCAGAGTTCAACCTGCAGCTCCACTGTAGCTGCCCTCAACCTACCTGCACTGAATAAATTCTTTAACACCCATTCCCCTCCCACAGCCCGTCTCTCCTCCACTGCAACCAGAAAAGGAACTTATCTCCCTCAAAATAGCCGAACTGAGGAAGCCAGGACAGCAGAAAATTAGTAATTTATGTGTCAGACAGGTGAGACTGTAACATTTGGCATCTGCCAGGCATCAGTCACGCTGTGCACAGAGGCAGTGGAACCCAAACCCAAGAGCTAGCAGAGACTCACAAGTAGGTCTTTGCACTAAGAAAATAATAGGTTTGGTCTTCACATGGGGCTGTATCTCAACAGCCTGAACTCTGTGTCCATCCTGGATGGGATGTCCCTGTGTGGGGGCTCTGTGCAGCTCCCCAGCTCATCTTCATATCTCCCCACATGGCATTTTCTTAGTCTGAGGCAGTTAGAATCCCTGACATAGTCACTGTGCAGCTGTTCAAACATGCATGTGTGCAAAAGGAAGGAGAGAGCAGAGACAGTGACCCCCAGCCAGGCAATATCCCGAGAAGTGATGTGAGAATGCAACAAGAGTGTGAATCCTTCACTTTAAACCAACAAGAAAACAGGGATTTCTTTACAAGATTCTTCACTGCGTAACCACTATTCATTTTTTAAATTCAAAACACAAAAAACCTTAGATCCTCACAATACTGTGCTTTTTGCCACTTACAGCCTCACCCCATCACTCTTCCAATTCCAATTCCAGCTCCAATTCTGGAGAAGGCTGCACAGAGCCATGGGACAGTTCTTAAGACTACTGAACACATTTAGAAAGCTTTCAGTAGACAAGCAAGACACATTAAAAAAAAAATCCCAACATAATCCCTCCTACAAACCAAACTATCTTAAAATTGAAACACTAAGGCTGCTTCTGCATGCTTTCAGGACATGGAACCTGATGTAGGATGCAAAAGGACTTGTAATCAACTCATATACAGCCTCTTATGGTCCTGTTAAGGATTTCCCTTATGAGTTTAAAACATTGTGGAATTTGTTTTTTTTTTTTTAATAGAGATGATTCTTGTATACCTAGCAGGTATTCCCAACAAACAATGGCAATGGATGCTCTGATAACTATGTCGTGGTACAGTAAACGTGGTAAACCCAAGGGAAACCTGAGAGAAAGACAGAGAGAGAGAGAGAGAAAGAAAGACAGAAAGAAAGAAAGACAGAAAGAAAGAAAGAAAGAAAGAAAGAAAGAAAGAAAGAAAAGAAAGAAAGGATGGATAGATTCATCAGTGCAGGTAATAGTCAAGTAAACTTTTTCTCAACAATCTTCTTGTATTTAAAAGAAACCAATTATACTTGCAAGTCACTTGCAGAAAATTTTAATAATTTGCCAAATATACAGCTATTAAAACAACCCTAAATATCACTAATAATTAAGTTACAAAAGTTGGTAGATAGCATAGTACAATGTTCCATAAAATAAACATGGGTAATATTAACAGTACCCCCTGTGGTCCAAGAATGTCAGAAAATAGCAAATGAAATTACAAACGCATACAGATCAGAGGAGACTGAGGGGCAACTTTTGACACTTGATCCAAGAAACTGAGACTAGACACATTCATCCATCAAGCATAATGAATGTAGAACTTTAAATCTCAAAAACAATTAACAACACAGCATCAGGTGCAATTTCATCTACGTTCCAGTAGTTCCCAGAGGATTAAAGTGCCTTTGTGCACTGCAGTTTCATTTAGTCAGGTGCAACACATATTGTATTTGGAAGTTACTTTTTTTAAAAGTGACCTATGAAACAACTACTTGAACCAATGTACACAATTCAAACTAAGGTGTTTTGAAGTACCTTTGTTCTGACTTTGCTACTGAATGTCATGTAACAAACTCCAAATCCACAAGCCCCACTCCACTAAACAAGATCATAGTAAAAGATACTGAAACATGTTTTCTGCAGTACAAAAGTTTGTACTTAGTTTGCTTATTTTCCCCTTTCAAACACATTTGCCCTTTGGATGACAATTTTCTACTGCAGCTTCCATTTACAAATTGCTATGAACATGAAAAATGGACAGGATTTGGCCCGTGGCTATGGAGATGAATGCACTTCCCAGATAACATCCTGTTTTAACCCAATGAATAAGCACAGCACATTTTCTCTATGGGACATTTAATGATCTGCAGCCTTTGGATCTTACCTGTAGCCATTCTCTGCACTACAGCATGGACCCAGTGTCCTGCTCAGGGCTCCTTAGGAACTCTCACTGCTCCCTGCTGTAACACCTCCTTAAACCCAAACCTCCACCTGAACTGCAGTGAGGGAAGGAAAACCCCACACAGTTCAGCTGCCACTCACCTTGCCCCCAGATTATCCTCTTCAACTCACGAGTAAAGAATTCTCACAAAGCCTACAATCCAGTCTCCCATCAAAGCATGGTCCATCACCATCCACTCCTGCTCCTTCAGGGGAGAGTGCATTCCCACAGTATTTGAGGCATTTTACGGTGTTTTTCAACAGCAGCACTTTAAGAGGAGTTATGAGGCATAAGCTTTTCAGAAAATACAAATTTCCATCATGATGCCACCTGTGGCAAGGGCCAAAGGTGGCACTCTAGAAGAAATGGCATGTGGGGGAAAAAAAACCCTTAAGAAATTAGGAGGTTGAACAATTAATCCTTACTTTAAACAGCAGCTGTGGATGTGAGTCTACACCCTTCCAGTGTCTTCCTACATCTGACTGTGCTTCAGATCATGAAGTGAGCAAGTCATTCCAACGATTTTAGGTTCATGATGTAAACACCCCTGCACACCTGACATGGCTAGCACAGGTGATACCATCCCTTCACCACTGCTACTGTTACATCTGAGAAGGCCCATTTTAAACTCTGCACAGTCCAGACTCGGATCAGGAGCTCTCTGCAGGTGAGGAAGTTTTACTGGGGGTTCTAGATTTGTAGCATGTTAACATTACTTACAATATCACATGCATTGAAATATTTCAAGAACATATGCACTCTGTCAATCAAATTAATGGAAATTAGTGATTTCCTAATCTACTGAGTACTTTTAAAAGTTCTCCATGAAATTGTGAGATTATGGAAAAGTACACTCTGGTTATGCATTACAGTAGAAAATAACCAAACAGTACAGGTTTCATCAGAATCATAACTACAAGTCTCCAGCAGTTCAATTCACAAAACAAATTAAATTAAGTATTTCATAGTGGTATAGTAACTTCCAGTGTAACTTATGCAATAAATTTCACTCATATTCAAAAATACGTTTGTAAATGCTTTTTATAAAACTTTATACAACTCAAATTCTCCTTAGGTAAGCCTATGCACAGTTCTCACATCATCACCTAGGCAGAAAGGCTTCAGAAGCCTGTATTCTCAGAGTCCATGAGTGACAATGCTGCATGAGTTCTTCCTTTTTGAGAGTTGGCTCTGCTAAATCCAACTCTTATTGCTTAAATTCATCAGTTTCCACAACAGTCCCAGCACCCAGCTACACCACACTAGTCCGGGACAGGGACTAGTTTTATGGGATATAAACACCTACAAGCCTTGTAACCATTTCTGTAAAGATTTCCATGTAATGGTTGCCTGTCCTGTATACTTTGTCCAGAGAACAAAAGAGGCATTGCTGAGAGGGAGGGACATCAGTAATCAAGAGTACATCAGCTCAGTGACCCACTGTCTCCCTTTTCATCTTCTGATTAATTACGTATTCTGTTTAATGATTTCTGTGAATACATCTCCAACTATAACTGAAAACACCTGGCTCAAATACAAGACACTGGATACATCGAGTCTAAAATGTGCAACAACAATGTGAATATAAGGCCTCTCCAGGCTCAAACTCACAGCCGGTAATATGCCCAAACACCTCCACAGCAAGCTTTATTTACACAACTTCCAATGAAGAATACTCTTATTTCTCAAGTTACATTTTAAATTAACAGAAATACATTCATAATAACTACTGGTACAAAAACCATGATAAAATTTTTTTTATTCAAAATATTCTGACAGGTTGACAATATTCCAGGCGCATTACAAACACTGCCATAGCCAACAAAACAATCAATACTTAAAGAGCATTGAAACACCGAGGACATCTATCTTAAAGCAGAGCCAGGAGAATGCATGGTACTAAGTGCATACTAATCATTTTTCCATATCTGACTTGAGGCAAATGCCTGATTTCTCTGGTACAAAATGGATTAAAATCCAGAAGAGATGAATTAGAGAGCACAAAAATGATGATGTTTAAATGTTTTTGCCCATATTTTCTATAAAACCTTGTAACTTTATTATACAAGGCCACTACCAGTCTGGACTGCTCTAGTGCTGACTATTTATGGGATAGAACAACAAAATCATAACAGAGAACCCAGCGACAAAGCAAACAAAACTACAAACTCTTTCTAGAATATGGCTTAAATTAATTCACAGAAAGTTGGGAATTTATTAACTATAAGGTGCAAGAGAAATACCAGGTAGGAAAAAAAAGTCCCTGTCTTCCTGGTACTTTCCCCCTCAGCCTTCACTGTAATTCACATAAAACTTTCAACACACTGGTATTACCCCTCCTGCAAGCCCCTTTTCCAATACTTCAAAAACATCATGTTACTAAAAGGTTGGTTTCAGTCTTGAATGCATTGGCCAATATGAGCTCTAAACTTTAAACCATGTAATTCTACACATAGTAATACCCTGTTTCTCCTAATTAACCCAAGTTCTCAAATAGAGCTAAAATTTCAGCTTTATTTAAAAGAGCATATCTGCATGGAAAAGTATCAATCTCTGTCATGTAGAAAACAGATGTCCAATGAAGAATTTGTCAAGATGTGTACACAGCTGAGTGCATAGTGCAGAACATCGTACAGAGAGAGCAGCAAGGCCACAGGGTCACTAAGTCCACATGAAAAAGGTGAATGTTTCCAATCATCAAATCCATTCTAAAACATTTTCATCCTGGAAATGCTTTAAGCATTAACATCTTGCTCTAGGGGTGACAAGACTCCTCCGTTCCCACTTTTCATACAGCTCACTGTAATATGCATGGCAGCACAGCCATGTACACAGCATACAGAAGAGACACACCAAAAATACTTTGAATACATCATCCTGATCTCAAGTATTCTATACAAAAGTTGAATTTTTCTTGTGAAAAGGAAGGAAATGGGACAGCTTTCAAATTACACAGCTTGCATGGGTGTCATTAAAGAAATCTGTGGTGGCTGCAGCCCAGGGTGGGAGAGCCACAGCTCCACTGGCACAAGCAGTGGCACAGCTGGTGGCTTCAAGGCTGAACAGTCTTCCAGGAGGCTCCTCCCCCTGTATTGCTTGTGGTTCCAGTCAGTGCTCCCCAGCAGTGGAAGCATCAAATGCTCATTGCAAAAATGCAAGAGGCCTACAGCCAGCAGAGCTCTGTACACTCACCCAAAACACTTGTCTGCCCATTCTACTAGTCTGCTTTTCAAAGCACTGTTGTGGGAGAAGGGCCATGAGAACAAGGGAGTGAGACATTTCCCTTAATCACAGCATCAGACACTCCATTAACAGATTGACATGATCTCCTAAACCCAATTAAATCCTGGAACATCTTGCATTTGCATTCTTTCACTCATTCTTAGGAACAAACAGTTTCTCTAGAAGTTGTGCAGTTTAAGCCTGTTATAGTATTGTACTCCAGCATTTTCTTAGCACCTCAACACAAATTACATGGTAGTTCATCTGTGGTGAACATTGGCCAGAGACATCCACGAAGGGGGAAGGGCTGAAAGAACAACAATATTGTCCCGTGACATGGAAAAGCACTTTGGGATGCACTGGCTTCAGGTGAGACTGCTGACTCAGCACGGGATTTCTCTCCAAACAGGGTTACTCCAGTTATTCAAATACAGTAAACACAAGGGCAGTACTGAGGACATCAATTCTGCACCTTACAACTTTCAGTCTATTTTCTAAACACCTGTCAATGGAGATGTGGCTCAGTGTCAAGGCTAAGTGGGTAAAAATGTCATTTAGGCTAAAGTCATTAGAGGAACTAACATACCTTTGCTTCTGGTAGTCCTTGGACTTAAACCAACCCATACACTTCATTCTATTAATTTACCTATCTTGCTTTATCTCAAGTATCTTCATCCTTTCACACTTCCTAATTAACTATCAATATTTTTCCTGAGTGAAATTATAAAAAGTTAAACCCTTCTACCAAAAGTACAAAGACAAATAAAATATAGAACAATACAAACCCAGTTATACAGATTACAAGTGCAGAAATTCTTCATGTTGTTGCTCTTTATCATTGGCCCCCAATAAAAAACATAGCAAAGAATTTAGTTATCCAAAATATTTTGAAGTACTGTGATTAGATTCTTCAGACCATAAATATAGCCCTCATCCTTTGTGTTGCTAGGAAACACATGAGCAAAATCGATCATTCGGACTTCAACATTTGCACTTTCCTTGGTCTCTGCTGGCATGTGATAGAAAACTTTTTCCAGTTGGGGTAGAACATTTCCATTCAGGTGCTCCTGCGTAATGCACGTGCTGCTTTTCCACACATTGTCTTGCTCTGAGTTTTCAACTTTTAGTGAGAGCTGACTGTGGTGCCTCTTCGAGCATGCCTTTTTGTGAAGTGCATAAAATTTAGACAAGCCTTTACTTACAGAGGCTTCAATTTTTCCATTCTCTGTAGAATTTATTACATGAATATTATTATTATACTCCAATACATCTCCACCTGGTAACAGGCCTTTGGGCACTCTTCTCTTCTCTGCCAAGGTGACATCACTCAACCGCACAGTTGTCGCTTGACACAAACCTTCATAGACAAACAGCAATGAGCTTGCATAGAAGTTGAGTTGTGTCTGGCCCTCAAACCACTCCAAAATCTTTTCAACCTTCTGAATGCTGGCAGCTACCACATCTTTTCTCAAGCAATACCCACTGTGGAAAAACTTTGAGATGCCTGCAAGAAATACAAACATTTTGGGATTATTTTCACTTCTGAAAGGAAAACTATTTTCATTTCTTTTGGGATGAGTTCTTATTTGATGGAACAGACAGCATTCGGGTAGTTTCTGTTCAGGCAATTATTAACTAAATCCAAAGTGAACCAAAGAACTCTGAGACCTTCAGTCACATTGCCTGCTGTGGTTCCTGCTCCCAGGTCAGTTCAGTAAGTGTCTGGACGGTTTTGGGCAGGGACTCATTAAATTCTCCATGCATAAACAGGCTCAAGCAGCTTGTTATCATGAGTGTGTTCGTGGGTGTGCCTTCTGTCCCTTGCTAGGGGACAGATGAACAGGTGTCAACTAATAACTAGTTTGCAATAATTATCACCAAACAGCCCCATGATGGCAGCATTTTTATTCATTGTTCATGTAGAGCAACATGTGGATGGACTTCAACTGAGAAAGTCCTTTGAATTGAAAGATGAATTTATGGTAGTTTTCTAATAGAAAAGACACTTAGATATTCACAGAAAACAACTAGAGACCAAAAAAATGTATTTTAATAAAAACGTGTAATACTTTTAAAAGATTTCTATTTCATTATAGCTTCAAAGCTGCAAAGAAGTTGAATTCTAGAATTTTCTCCCCCTTATTAGTAGTAAAAGACACATGAGGAGGAAAATTCCTATAGTCTGCACTGCTGTTACAGCCGACTTAATTTCAGATTGACAAGTAGCTCAAATACTACAGTGAACAGCCAAAGACCCATCTGACATGAGGACAAAAAAAGACTTTTAAAATGGGAGCACCCAGAGTATTTTTTCCATACACTTCTATAAATAAGTGTTTAAATGAAAAAATCCAAGAGCATCAAGTTCTGATACCCCAATTCTCTTACCGTCCTTTACTGTTTCCTTGGTCAAGCTCCTTCCGTAGTGCTGGTTTTGCGTCTCATAGCTGTCTGAAGACACGTGGTACACCTGAAAGAGGCAAGGAGGGGACTCCCTGTGTATTTTGAACCAGTATTTCTGCAGAGCAAGAGACACCTCACAGACAGGCCACAAAACCCTGGGTACTATTTAGCCCTGACAGTTTTTAAGTTTCTTGCAGTGCCCAGCACTGCCATAGTGCTCTCCGAAACTCTCCCTTCAGCCCTTGGGCTCCAGGCTACAGCTTTCCTGTGCTAGAGATACTGGTGGTGACAAAAAGCAACGTGCCCATTACAGGGAACTCTTTTATATGGTCTTGCAAATCACAGCTGAGTCCTGAAACTATCACACTCCTACCTGTGTAACTGTGGATGCTAAACCACTAAGACAACAAAGCAAAAATTTCAATGCAATTATTTTGAGTTCTTAAAACTATAAAAACTATTTAGCGCAAGAGCAAAACATTAAGAATTACTGTACATGACCACCCAGGCCCAGCTCTTTAAGACCCATCTGCAACTGTCAGCACAAATGAGGCTTCCCTAAATAAATGGCAGCAGCCAAGCAAAAGCTGGTGCCAGCCTCAAGAGCAGTACATGAGCTCTCATCTGAAAGGGAGGCAATACATATGGTTACAGTTTTGTCCCTACTAGGAATTGTACAAGCTTAGGAACTTAATTCAAAACTGTTTCACATACAGACATATTTTTTCTCACACTGAAATTATTTCCATAGCAGAAATGTGCAAGGCAGCAAGGCCCAAGTATAATTTGTTTATTTGATTTTTATTTGCAGAAATAATGGTGTTACCAAGCAGGCGGCTGTCTCTGGCAGGAACTTGGTGCTTGGCACTCTTTCAGACCACCCATCCCCGTGGCACCCACCCTAGCCACAGCCCTGCCCTCCCTTCACCACTATAAAGAGAGAGGATCCCACTGAGGAAAGAGAGTCAGGGCACACTGCTGGGGTGCGTGTTCCTCATCCCTCCTCTGGGGCCTTATTCTTGTTGCAGCCAACAAATAAGGTCCATGACACTGAAACAGCAGCACATAAAAAGGAATGGTACAGGAGCAATAAATAAAGAAAACAAAATTCCCTGTTTTCATTACAGCCCATCACCCTGAAATGTCTCTCCCCCATCCAAACCACAATAAATCCAGTATGGTTACACAGATCCCCAACTCCTGTTTTGCAAAGCAGCTGGGAAGAACAGTCTTAGCTTTTATTTTGATAAAAAGATTAAATTTGGTCCTCAAGGAACTTAAATCATAGTGTGTAGAAACTGATTTTAAGTCACCAACCATGAACTGAAGGGGAAATAAACAGTTCTCATTATTCTAAAAAAACCCTAAAGATCTGTAAGTCTAAATGTTTAAACTCACTTGGTAGCAGAGACACTTCACACTGTTATGATACTTGGACAAACTGAGGCCTCCATGTCTGTGAAATGCAGAAGGCCACAGGAGTGATGAGTTATTCTAAAACTGCATCTGACAACTGTGATTTTGGTTTCACAAGAACAGTAATTTTTCTCCACTTAGTTTTTGCTGGCTTTTTTTCCAAAGCACATGGAAGAAGTACAGCATACAACACAGAAACCCAAAGATTACTTATAACTTGTAATAGTGTAAACACTTCAGGTACCAAAGTAACCTTCAAAAACATACACAAGTTCCAAAACTTTTTAAAGAGCTACAAATCAAAGGCAGTTAAATAAAGAATAATACTGCTTAGAAAGAGAATCAAGAGTCTGATGACTACATCTAAGTTTTCACTAGTTCACTAAGTTTTCACTGTGCCTTAATTTACAATTACATAAGTGTTCTCATGTAGTCGGCCCAGAGGCAGCTTTCTGCAGACATCAGCACTGGAGCAGTTCCTGACTTAATCATCTTGTTTACCAGAACCTTCTCTCTTCCCGTGGGAGCTACGGTTTTTGTGACATGGGCACTATCTCAAGCATGCTGATTAATATCTGCAAGCTCATTTTGTTTTCCAAAGAAATGCTTGAGCAGCACATCAGCCCCTGTGCTTCTGAACTGGGTTTCCCATGAAGCCACCCCACCTTTTCTCATAATTTGAACAAAACCATTCCCCAAATGATAGCTTACAAACACTGAAGCAGATGTCCATGCTGCATTAACAGCACATTTTTAACTACCTGAAACAGTCAGTGACAAAGCACCAAGTCCCACACAGCATGAGTGCAATGTATGTGTTTAACTGCCTTGTGCACTTAGAATGCCCTTGGGCACCAAGAGGCTTGGCTGCAGCCAGTGGCATTAACAGACAACACATCTGGGTAATCACAAAAGCCATCTCTTACCACCACCTTGAGGCTCTGTGCAACTGCAGCAAGAGAGTAGTTGAACATCCCTGGAAAACCTCACTCAAATACAGATACATTATACCCCATTCTGAAAGCAAGGGAGCTGAAAGCCGAGCTCAAACAGAAACAATCTCTCCATCCTCACCCACCCAAACACAGGGATGGCTGTGCTGGAGGAGCAGGAGGCTAAAATCAGCTTCCTATTTGACAGACCTCTTGCTCCACTGTGCTTTTGTTCACATGGTCATGACCAATAATCTGCTACTACGCCTTCCCAAAATGACATTTTGCCTTTGAACCAAGCTTTTTCTGTATCCCTGTTGCTGCAGCTGTCTGTACTAGCCCATTTCTGTCAGAACAATAACAAGTCAAGTCAGATCTGTAACCTTAACAGCAGCCAATAAATTATTAGACAGAAAAATCTTGTTATTTGTCCACCTGCCACAGCTTGTTATATGTTTGCTCTGTATCCACTGGGAGGTTTCCTGCAGAGTGCAAGACAAAGAAAACTTTCTATGAGCTGCAAAACACTGCATTCAAGAAACCTCCTGCTTGATCAGTCATTTTTATATATTTTTACTACACAAGATCGGAGCTGTTCTGGCTGACAATGCAAAAGCTTCTCCTTGTGCCTACAAGCAGCTCCCACTCAATTAGCTTCCTGCACAAATGGCTCTGGAATCCAGCAAGCTAACAGGTGCAATTTACAATTACAGTGACACTGTATGGACAGCACATCAAAAAATCCAGACCATTAACTGTTGAGGGAAATGATCTTTGGATGTTCTAAACCTGCACTTGGCTTCTGCCTCCCTGTGAGGAGTTCAGTCGTTGTTTGCATACCAAAAGAGCTTTTTGTACATTTATTCAATTACAGTTCCCTTTTTTTTGTACCTTTTTTTCAGATACAGTTCTTTCTTCTGATGTTCCTGGACTGCCGAAAACATTGAGTTAAAGTAAGAAGTTGGTCCAGTACAGTCTTTAAAAAAGCACAACCCTTGCAATGTCTCAGCAGAGATACACAGTTTGGAAACCTTGCATCTTCAGCTTTAGGACATTAAACTGAAGCAAACACGTATCTAATGTTATGTAATGTTAATTATGGTAATTCAGTACCAATGTCCATGGTAAGGCAGAAAAATGTACACACTGTTCAAACATTTATTGTGGCAACTCTCTGACTTCCAGAAAGTACAATTTAAATACCTGTTAAAAACTGTTTTGGGGGAGATACTGCTGACACAAATAAAAATCCCTATTCAGTAGCTTGCAGAGCTCTTTCACGTCCGCAAAAGATATCTACAAATCCACATCACTGAAACAGGGAAAAAACAACTCCAACCTATTTTGAGCAGGCCCGTAGAACACTACAGAGCATGGATCAACTCAGCAATACAGACCTGTGTGGCACTGACATTCCCACAGTGCCTGGGAAGCAGCTTCCTGTGCAGGTCTCACTGCCCATCCCTGCTCCTTTGAATGCCCTGTGCAAGGGCAGTTTGGGATCTGCTGTCCTAAGCAAGGACACGGAGATTAGAGATACGTGTTCTGATGCTGAGGATCCACCCCTCAGATTTTTTCCGTAAATACATCTGCCAGTCAGATACAGGTAGGGGTCAGTGAGTGTTTAGACATTACACGAAGTTTCTGTTTACAACAAGGCACCTCTGCACTCCTGACAGAATCTGAAGGTGAGTACCCAGCTGCTACTAAAGCTGGAGCCGAGCTGAAAGCGGGGTAAGCAGGTGGCACCCCAACTTACCTAGGCACATCCAACACCAGCATCCATCCCCTAGCTTTGCAAGGACCCCCCTGGTGCCAGGCCAAAACCCCCACCCATGCCTGGGCACATTC
Organism: Vireo altiloquus; assembly: GCA_013396875.1. Lineage (NCBI taxonomy): Eukaryota > Metazoa > Chordata > Aves > Passeriformes > Vireonidae > Vireo > Vireo altiloquus. The sequence goes on from VZRF01006988.1 coordinate 20,986, forward strand.
TGCCTGTACCCCACAACTGTCCCAATATAAATACATGTTTCCTTCATGCCCAAGTAACCCAGGTTTCTCTGCAGGCCCTTCATCCTGCCACAGTACAAGACTTAAAGAGTTTCGACAAGCCTTCTTTTTTCTTTTTCAAAAAGAAAGTAAAGCAAGGATTTGAAGAACAAAAAAACAAAAGGAGAATTTTTATTAAAAAACATTCTCTTATTTGATATCTCTACTTTTTTGTATGGCTGTCACATTACCACTCCTGCCAAGAGCATGCTCAGTTATCCAAATCCATTTATCTAAACATCTCATTCCTTAATTTTTACTTTTTTTCTTAGCCTATTTTATTGTTGCTAGACCACGGGTGGTGAAAATACACACATCCCTGCTTGCTGCTGCCTTGAACATTCAGCACAGGAAGGATGCATCCCTGCTACCTCCTCCCCAAGACTATACTTAGATATTACTCTGCTCATTTTGCTTCTTTGTTCCTCTGGACTACTTGGACTGAGTGCTTCATATGACTAAGTGCACCCCCAAATGCTCTGACAGTCAATATACAGTTTTAGTCAAGTCCTTACATAAATAAGGTGTAGAATGAAACTATGTTGAAATTTATCCAGTGAAAAACCAGACTATTAATTTCCTAAATAAAAGAAACAACACTGCAGTTGAATAATGAACCATCTTAAAAGTAGATTAATACAGTCATTTTGGACTCCCAAAATTTCCACAAAACATCTCATTAGAATAGTTTTCTTTTATGTTTCCTTTTTATGTAATAAAAAGCCATCTGCTCCAGCTTGGAAGATTTCTTTTTTTCAGGGCTTTCGGTTAGTTTCTTTGGGTTTATTCATTTATTTATAGTTTCATGGATTTTTTTGTTTGTTTTCTTTTAGGTTTTGTTTTGCTTTGTCTTCCTGTTTTCTTAAACATCAAAGCTTGAATTAGACTTACAAATGTAAAAACCCCAGTTCTGGTATTTTTTTACTGTAGAAGAGTCTGAACACTAGATGCAGGATTTAACACTTCTAAGACTTCCTTCCTAAATCTTATTAACAGATCAGATCTTGTGAAAATTACAACAATACTATAAAGAGTTCATAAAAACCTCATGAAATAAAGTCAGCTGCAGTCAATTCGAAAATATCCTGCAGAATCATGTGCTGTAGACTGGAAAATTCACTTGTAAAACTAGGTTTGATTATTATACATTACTGCCTGCATGTTCACAGGCACTAACAATAGAAGTCAATGATGGATTATTCTGGTAAAATTACATAATTACCAGTTTGTGCTTTAAAATAGCATTTAAGAAATATTTTGGAATAAGAGATTGCAGTCAATGTCCTCGGAAAAAAAGAAAACCTGCAGAATTTGGGAACTGTGGATTCCGAAAGGACTGTGAATCTGAAATGAGAGCACAGCCCACACATTCTGCTTGTACTCAACAACATGCAGAATGCTCTGTACTTAACATTGCCTGTGCTGCAAAGAGATTTCTTATCTGCTTGTATGTCTTCTACTGAAACCATATTACGATTTGTATTTTTGCTATTGCGACAGTACCTGAGACTTACAACTTCTATATAAATTTTAACTACTTCCATAACAAATCATGTCCAGTCTAACAGAATGCTAGAATGGTCTGGTTTCAAAGCGACCTTAAAGACATCCCAGTTCCAATCCCCTGCCACTGGCAGGGACATATTTCACTAAACTAGGTTGCTCCACGTCTCATCCAATCTGGCCTTGGACACGCCCAGGGATCCAGGGGCATCCCTTAAAGAAAGGAACTTCTCCACTAAGTAGAGAATTGTGTTCTTAAACAATGTTATTAAAACAACTGTGTTTGCTAAAGGTATATCTATACATTTATTCTGTCTATTCAGTGTTTCAAGTTAAATACAGGTCAAATGCCAGAATTGTGTACAAAAATTAATGCTGGGCCAGACATGAGACTCCTATTTTTAAGGACACACCATACATATTTTATATATTAACAGATGACTGTTTTATATATGAACAGATGACTGTTTGTTTACCAATGCATAAGAAAAAGCTGATTCAATAGCCTTTTGGGTAAAAATACACTGTAAATAGATTCTGGGGTAAAACCCTCACCTGTAACACTTTTTTGCTTGTATCTCATGACAATTTATACAATGAGTGCTCTAAAAAAAGCATAGCTACATTCTCTGTTTTTCCTGACCCTCTCCTTCTTGCTCTGTTGTAAAAACTTGTGACACAAGCCCACCTCCTTGGTAAAAATAACACTGAATGGAGAGATTAAGACCAAACCCCTGTACTTCCTCATTACATCATGTTTAGTCCAGCAAACAGGAACAATCATCATCCAGCACATGAGCTGTTCTGGGCAGTACATATCTGTGTAGGAGTGTTTTATAGTATGGCCAGAATGTTGCAAAAAGAAAGCAAGCAGACAAGCTGAGAACACACCATTATCAAGAGGCAGAGAGCATGCCTTGTGAATTCAGACTTTGCCACGAGCTGTGTGAGGGCAGGAGGAACTTTTTCAGTTCTCTTCAGAAAACAACTTCCAACATGCAATTGGGTGCCAAAGGCAAAACTGGATGGAACACTGCACTACTTGGGATAATCATCATTATACATCCAGTCTGAATTAGGGGATTGAAATAAATTCTGCAACAGGACAAAGACACAAATAAGTGACTAAGCTAGAAACAATAGTCACAAGCATACCACGGAAGCAATCAATCATTCCTTTTGCACTGTCATGAAACAAAGGACGTGAAGTATATTGTTTTATAAATGAGATAAGAAAGGTTATATAATGACATCAACCAAATCCAAAGGTATAATCTCTAACCTTCCTTTTCCATCCAAACTGTTTGGCTGTTTTTTCACTTAACTCCCACATTCTTGCTCATAGGCTTACATAAATACTACTCATGACCACTATAATTTATATAACAGCTTATCTCAAGGCAGAGTTAAGGGCTGGGAGCCTGGGCAGTTCTGCACAAAACATTACAGAGATATTAGAATTATCTCAAACAATGGTGCAATCTGGCTGCTGTTGCTATTGAACAGCAAAGGGGAAGCTTATCAAAGTCTCCAGCCATTTATGCATGTTGATGCAGAGCTTGAGCAGCCCTGGCTTTGCGTGTGAGAAGAAAAACAAAAATCTCACATCAAAAAGAAAACTATACCTGTACCTATCATTGCAGAAAAAAGTACTTTTGAATTGCATCAGGAACTCAGTGACATCAACACATTTCTCTTACTGAGCCACAAATGTCCTGTACATGGAAGTTTTAAAGTAGCCAACACACACATACTGACTCTTAGTATTTCTAAGAGTAATAAGAGTTATTAAGTTTCTGCAGGGCCCCATCCATGCCCAATTAACCCTCCCCTGACAGCTGTTCCTTGAGCGTGTAAACATCTAAAGAAGTTTCATTCCAATGGAAAGCTTTTTAAAATGTAGAACATAAGCAGCTGTTCATGGCTATATGCATCACTTCTGCAGAACGTAAGCACCTGTTCATGGCTATATGCATCACCTCTGAGAGCTTACTTACTCTTCCCTAAATAGAAAAATTATGTAAAAAATATTTTTATTTACAAACAGAGTATCAAGATGAAAAATGTGGAGGATACAGCTCATTATTAAATTATTAGAAAGACTGGTTCAGTATGTAAATCTCTGATATATGCCTGAAAGAAACAAAAACATACAAAAATCCTCTTAATAATTTAAAACATCTGTTGTGGTGGTGAAGAATTAATTGCAACTACATTCAGTTTTAAATACCCAGCCCTTCTCTTGTATACATATACAGTGCCCAGGTTGCAAATAGCTTGCCCTAAGGGACACAACCAAGTTAAACTTTTGTCATTAACCAGAGCAGTGTTTTGGAACAGATTTCACAGCATAGTTGATACCAGCACTACCAAGACATTCAGGTAACACTGTATTTATGTAAAACTCAAGAGGATTTTTGTTTGCTAGGAAAACCAGTTGCTGAACCTGGTGTGGAACAAGAGGCTTGAAAAGGCATAAATTGAAAGTGAAGACAAAACAAGTTCTTACCCTCATTCCAAGAACCAAAAAGCCAATCTCTTCCATCAACGGGTACTTGCTGACCTGCTGCTGTATCTTCTCTGCCGAAGCATACGGATCATAACTTTTCTGACCTATTTTTACATCCATTATGCAGGGCTTATTAAACTTACGGGTCACATCTTCCAGTTTTAGATATGTATCTGTCAAAAAACCAAAACTTTTGTTAACAGTGGGTCAAAGCAAAATAATTACATAGCTTCTGCTGGGCATCTGTGGAGGAATGTGAATAGTTCAAGGCTTAACATCCCATGAATTCTTTAAGAGTCAAATTTGTCTCTGAATGCAGACTAAATCATGGTCACTGACACCCACAAATTCTATTGCTATGAAAATCTAAATGCTTTCTTGTTTAGAAAATTGTATACAATTAACCTAGCATTCAAATTCAAATTATTGCCCAGATGAAATCCATAAGTAGCTTTTATTAAGTCATTAACATATCACAAAGAGCTTTACTAAGCACATACAACTGCAGGTTTTGCATTTCAGATGGTCTGTGTGGCTGGTTTTGCAATACAGATGGTCTCTTGTGTCATTTTAAAAATGAAGTGAACATTTCAGGCCTAGCCTTCTGGGGCTGAAGTGCAGCTCATTTTGCTTCTTTTTGTCTCATTCCAATCTGCACTCATTTCTCATGGCACACCTTTTAGAGAAAATGTTCTTCAAATCCTAGGCTGCCTTTCATTTCTTCTCTGCCTTTCATCTGTTCATCTCTCTCACCCTCATCTTGGGAGGGTGGGCAGACCAAGAAACCCCAAAAGTACTTGGAGTGCCTGAAGATTTAAAGGAGTATCTAAAATCTGATGAAAATGGTTTATGCTTTTCTCCAGGGCAGCATGATCCATTACCAGCATGACCCACACACTATCAGAACACAACAAGGAAATGAACTTCAGTACCCGCCTGGCTCTCAGACAACTCTGCTTGGGAGAAATCTGCACCCACCTCCAGCCCTTGCCAGGACACGGCATAACCAAGACAAAACAGCCTCAACACTGGTCTCATTCTTCACACATGCTTTGCAAATCCACCTGTTTCCAAGCATAAATTCAAGTCTGGTTTTCTTTCAAGTACAGCCTATTCCATAAATATATTTCTTTGACTTTAATGAATTCCAAATACAAAAAACCATTGTATTATACCCCATTCCTGCACAATGATCTAAAATGGGAGTGTGAGAGAAAGCAAAACTAGTTCAAATTTAAAAAGAGGCACAAAGTGCCTTGTTCAAAAGCTGTACGGACAGGTAACAAAAACTCTGAGTCAAGATAAAGTGAACAAGCAACATTTCCTTTACACTTAGTAAGTAGAAACACTTTCTTAAGGAAAATAAAGGGAGTTTTACTATTTTAAGTCCTACTGTGAGCTTCAGTTTTCACACCATCGTGATCAAATGTCCTAATTTCTTACAAAGTATGTATGTATCAATTTAAACAGGTTTGATTTAATCCTTAGATGCCTGCTTTCTGTATGAATGGAACTAGGCATCTTGGTAATGTAGTCATTTTCAGGAAACCCTGTCAAACCATACACTAATTTTAAAAAAACCCAAAACGACTTTTCTACTAACTCACTTCATCAGCCTTCAATGTCCTTTGGGCTACAGGATCAATCTAGCTACAGCAAAAAAAGTTTTGTTATAGGCTAGCTCATCTACTCACTACAACTGCAAGAATACATCCAAGCTGAAATAATTTGCAGTTAACTTTGAGGAGCCCTAGGCAGCAAACATACTTCATATTTGCTCACTGAATATCTCCAAAGGAGAAATAGGACAAATAGTCTCCCTACCAGGCAGTGTATTCTGTATCACCTGAACCACAGGTGCTATTTTTACTGTTCAAAGTTGTTATACAGAGGTCTAATTCAGTCAGATATTAGCACAGCTTTTGCAGGACTTTGGGAAACCACTACCAATACCTGGGGAGTCCATAAAATCTGTCAGCTATCTCTTATTAGAACAAAAATTGTAAAAGTCTAAGTGCCGTCCTTCTGACTCTTTTTGCATATTACAGAAATCACTGCAATCAACAGATTTGAGTCATCACTCTAAACCAATGCAGAAAATAACTAAATAAAGTTCAAGGCTTTCAGTACATAGCTCTTAAACGCAAATAGCCACAGGTTTACATGGGAGGTGAGAAACGACAATAAATACAAAAAATCTGAGAAAAGGGCTGCAGTCCTTCACCACCAACTCCAAAATGCTTCGGAGCATGTTACAAGCACTCCAGAATCAAACTGTTAGAAATAGAAAATGATACAAATTGTTTAGATGCAATGTTTTCATCAACACTAAAATAAAACTATACAGAAAGTATTATAAAACATCTATTTCCATAGGCACACATGGGTATCCACTGTCCTCTACTGCACTGGTCTAATTCCCACTTTTTAAACATACAGCACCAACACTCAGCTCCTCCCAAATATTTAAAAGTCCTAAATATCTGTTACTTCTTTGTTTCCCATCCTTTTCAGATTCCCTAAACTAGACTATCTTTCTGACCTCCTACAAATGTAACAATCACTATTTTTTAAAAATTAAGTATTAAATTACCTTTGTAGATAACACCAATCCTGGGAAATACTAATTATTTGGCAGAGGCTGTAAATTATCCAGAAACTTCTCATCTCTCTCACATTTTGGAATTAAATCTTTCTTGTTAGGTAACTGCTTACTCAGAATCAGGACTGTTGTATCTGTTCAATGCACTTCTCTGCTCTCACAAAGCGGTCTGGCCATGTTGGGAGAGCAATGCCATCCAGATAAAGCACCATACCAAGTTACTTTTTCTCATTATTGCTTCAAACAAATGGATCAAATGTTTACATTCCATTTTTCCTGGCAGTGTTTGGTCTTTATTTGCACCGTATTCAATAGTCTAATGAAATAGGTCCCAAACTCACAATATTGGTACATACATAACTTTCACTTCCAGCAGCTATCCCTATGGTATGTCCAAGCACCAAGACTAAGGCAAACAAAGTTAAACCTCAGATAGGTATCAACTGCTCTCCATTTTCAAGTCAGTTACTTCAAGTCTCTGAAGCTCTGACCATAAGTGTTCTTCTCAAGGGCATCAGCGAGTCTGCACCTCAGCCTAGGTAACTAGGGTGCTCTCCTCCCTTCTCTTTGCTCGGTTAAACAAAAGCTTGCAGATTTTTCAAGCAATTGAGACTTTCTAAATTATTATGCAGTGCCCTGCTAACCAAGTGTGCTTCAGGAAATGATGCATTTGCCATCTAAAACTAGATTAAATTTAAAACCCCCACAGAGAGAGGAATTTATAACAATTTATATATTAGAACTTGCTTTGCTAGATAGTCTTGACCATACATTTCAAGGATTTAAATAAATCATTCAGACTTGCCCTGCCCTCTTCTATTTACCAGTGGCAGGAAGGCATGGCCTGACATAGTATTTACATATTTTTTACAGTCCCAAAGGAGATAAACCAAAAGACCACCAAAATTTAGCAAGTATCCATGGCATGAACCACTGCAGACTTCAGCACAGACATGCCAGTGCATTCAGTCCTCTGGAGACAGAAGAGACAAAATCACTTGAGGCATCTGGTTCTTTTTCATAACTTAGGAGACATCTCTCAAAACACAGGAATATGCAGGGAAGAGTCTCAATTGCCCACAGGAAGAAAAGAAGAAAAGAAAGGTTTGAAGCTGGGTTATATGTATCTATCCTGTTCTCAGGTTTGGCAACAGTACAAAATGAGCAGCAGTAAAATTACTTAAAAAAAAAAAGCACAGGCAACAATTAGGCAGCCAAACTCAGAAAACTCAGAAGCAGATGGCTCCTACATCTTTAGAACAAATTTTCCACTTCTTTGTGAATAAACTCCAAATGCCCATAATGCCAGTGAAGCTAAAGTTCAAATCCAACACATTTAGATGAGCTCAGAAAGATAGCATCTCATCCACCTCTACCTCCATTTCCTTTGCAGTAGCACTGGGTATGTGATTTCAGCAGAACGAGAGTTACTTTACAAATTGTATTGATACTGGGAGTCCACCTTTTCTGTCACATTTCCTACATTCTCATTTACACTTCATATATTTCACCCCTTTTACCTAGCAATTTCATCTACTCACCTACTTTTTCAGTATAGAATGCTGATACTTCTCCCTAAATATTTCTCTAAGGAAATAAAGTATGTTCTTCATCTTACCAACTGCAGTTCCTGCTTACCTGTCACATGGAAACTCAGAGACAGTCACAAATCAAGTTAAGAGTAGTGTAAGTTTTGGTTTTTTAGAAGTCATCTATGACCAGTTTAGTAACAATGGGAAATTACTGGATTCACTACTCAGAGGTTGTATGGAGCTGTGATCCCAGTGCCTGAAGAGCAGTGATTGCCAAAGGGAAGGTCAGACTTTCAACGTCAAGACTGCAGCAAACCTACAAATATATCTTCAATCTACACTTAACAACATACATGTACACTTGACTAAGCTCCATCGTCTCCAGTAACTTTCATTTCTATCAAGACTACACAAAGCTCATTAATACTACAGATAATAGAGCTGACAGTGCAGTGTTTTGGTTGAACTGCTGGCACAGCTTTCTATGAAGAAGAGTCATGATAGTGCCTTTTCAAGAAGCAAAACAAACAAAATCAGAAGTTTCTCCTCCTTTAAACAGTTATTCCTACTGCCTATGTCTGAAATGACAGGTGGAGACCTTCCAAAATCCAGCCCCTTGGTGCACAGTGCTTTTGAATTCCCAAAGCAAATGAGCAACGTGTTGAATTACTGTCTCTTGGTTAGATCACATATTTTCACATCTTAGTATCATACTGCAAAAAAAAAAATTATTTGCAATTGAGAGGGAATATTTAGTGAACTCCATGACACATTAAATTGTGAGGAAAGGAAAAAGACAGCTCTTGTAGACTGATTTGAGTTAGTGCCAAACAGGAAAGCATGAAGGTAAATCTGAGCTAAGAAACTGCTGGTCCTACTCCAATCTTCCTTTCATCTTTTGTCATAGATATTATACCATGTCTTTGGATACTGTCTTACTACTTCTTTGGAAAACAAGTCTATCAAGTGACAGCGTAAGCAAAAGAAGGCAGAGTTATTTTAAAGGAGCACAGCATCTAGTTTTGGTGTCCATGTATTTAATAGACTCCACGGCATCCCTTTGCTTCTGTGTGTTCCAGAAGCTCCTTTTCCCTGGTGTGATTTAGAAGAGTCCCCAGAAGAAAATCTAGTTTGTGTTTTCAGTACAACAATATCTGTTTTCTCTTGAGGAGACAATCTTCCAATTGTTCTACCAAAACAGCATTTTCTTCCTGACTCCTAATGTTATACAAACATTATACTATTATTATATTATACATCGTATTATATTATATTAGTTTGTTTCATTCAAACCAGTAACAGAGGATGACAAGTAGAGCTCCCCACAATGGTACCTGCAGAAATAAGTGCTTCGTGTGGTAAGGCACAATGATGGGATCCAATTTCAGGAGATACAGCAGCAGATTCCAGTTTGAATGCTTCCCCTTAGCCCCAGACTATCCATCATTCCTTTCTTCCACACCCACAAAGTGCTTCTTGCTTTGATGGCCTGACTGGACATAACCATGCAACCAGCCTACTCCTCCACAACAACCCCACCCAGAGCAGCAGCTCTGGGGCAACATGCATCAGGCTTAGGTACTCAGGAAACCTTTGCTGTACAATCAGCCACACCCCATCTTTCCTGGGAGGAAGACTCCAAGGACCTAATCCAGCCACAGGACTGCAAACTGGAACCAGCTGTTAAAGGGAACATCAGTGGGTTCCAAAACAAGTCCAAAAAAACCCCTACAGAGCTCACAACTGCCAAAAATCAGTCTCCAGAAAATTCTTCCAGGAGGTTTGGATTAAGAGATAAAATTAGAACAGTACCATTTGGTGCAGTAGGTGGTGACCAGACACCGAAGTATTTTGGCAGATATTCCCGCAGCTCCAGAAGAATGCTGTCGCAACAGTTGGAGTCATAAACCTGAAATAAATTAGGGAGGGTTAGAGAGATTATCATTTTAAACGTTCATTTTTGCTGGTGGGGGAGTAAGCAAGTAGCTGCATGGTACTTGGTAGCTGGCTGGGGCTAAATCATGACAACTTCCAATTGTCCCATAATTATACTTTCTTACAGTCTTTGTTTTCATAAGTCTAACGTATTTACTTTACATTTAAAAAACATATAAGATTAAGATGATAATTATCACAGTCCAACATAAATCCTTTCTTTCAAATTTTAAAGTGGCAAAGATGCATCGACCGTAAGCACAATTTATGACTTAACTTGAATAAAAATCTAAACTGTAACTGTTAGCTTCAAAGTCTAGTTATTGAAAGAGGTGTTCTCACATTTGCATTCAAGACTGTATAGGATTACTGCATCATATTATATATCTAAACCTTTTTAATTTTTATCAGGTAAAGTACAGAAGCTCAGACTGGATAGCATTTTCTCGTCTTCTCAAAGACAACTCATGCTGTAGCTACATCACACAGACTATGCACCATTCAAATATATTTCTTTTCATTTGCTTTAATGCTTTCATAATTTTTTTCAACTTCTGTAGGAAAAACATTAACAGTTTGGAAACAGCAGCTGTCTTATATTCCTGAAGGAACAATTCTTTGCAGTTAAAATGAAGCCTTGGATACTATCTGTTATGGAATTGCATGACTGCTACCAGTTTGTGGCATTGCTAAAAGGGTTTCAAAACCATTCCCTTGCCCAGTGATGTAGTTCCAGACATAGGGGATTGCCTATACCATGCTTACACGTGCTTTGTAGACTGAAAGATCTATAACCAGTCCAGGTTACAATGACTGTTATTGCATTTAGGAGCCATCTCATCTCACTCCCCATACAGATCTCCCAGTTGTGCTGCCATCATAATAGCGTCCTGCCCCTCAGCCCTACTGTGGCCACACAGCAGTACTCATGGGTGCTGCACAGTGACCGGGGCATGCTCAGTGTTCTGCTGTCACTGCAGTGCAGCCAGAGCCCACTGCAAATTTGGCAGCAAGGCAAAAAAATGTCAGGTGTTAACAGCTCTGCAGACTTGGCTCAGCTCATTGTGTCAGGCCACATTAAACCACAGTGAGAGATATCTGGCAATGGCAGCTACAAAGGGGAGGTATCACTAAATACATGCCTGTAGTATTGTAATGTTAATACAGCTAGGGAGAAGAAAAATGGACCTGAAGTCCATTGCTGTTTTAGAGCATCACAGCAAGCCTTAGCTATCCTCGCAGTGCCAGCAACTCAAGACAGCACCTCATGCAGCAGAAGTGTTAAAATTAGTTAATGTGAGTTTGTGTTAAGCTTAGGTTTCACTGCAGAAACCTCAAACTAGGTAAACTCAAATCACCGGTGCGCTTCTAACACAGGAACTGCTCCACAGCTAATGCAGGGCTCTCCTAGGCTTGCAACAGCCGCAGTTATGACACCCTCACTGTTAGTGGGCAGTGATAAAGAGCATGATACACCCGTGCTGACTGTATGCTAACATACTGAATTTGACCCATTCCTTCAACCAGCTCATGGTATAGGCCCTATTTCAAAGGTCCTAAGGGAAGGGGCTGAATCCTCAAAGCTCAAACCACACAAATGGTGGTTGCACAGTGTATTGCAAAAGAGTGGTGTACACCCAACACCACACCCTCTGCCACTGCTGCTGTTATCTTAAGCACACAGAAATTGCTGGGTGTGTATCTTACAAGTCACAGTGTCATATCACAGGGCACTCATCTCTCTTCACATGTCATGGTTTGACAAGCTGGCATGACTGCTGAGGATGACTCATAATTGTATGTCTAAGTCCAGTCTCCCTCCATGTTAGCAAAAGGAGGTATGCTGGTACATTGTACTCTAAGACAAAAAGCCCTGCTTGCCCCTGTGATCAGTGTATTTATGCAACATTTCTTCACTGAACCTCACGGGTTACCAGCAGAAGACAGAGCTTTCTCCAAAAGACTGAACTGTAGCTTGATCTTACTCATTTAAGGAAGAAAAGAAGAAGCTAAGGGTGTAAGAGAGGGAATAGCAGCAGGCAGATGCTGAGGAACAGACTTGATCACTGCTCTCTTTGATAACAGCTCAGTGCTCCCCATTGCACACACAGCAGTTTCTGGGCCAGCACTCCAACTGGTGCCATTACTTTATGCTGTCTACAAGTAGTACAAACCCAATTTTTGTTTACTGTGGTAGCTTATGATCACAGCTCCTTACATCCAAGGCAGGGCACTCCTCTGCCCCCAGCACTAATGCTCTTTTCCCAAATAAGTTTGAGCAGAAATCATCATGCCTTTACATGGGAGTAAGTCCATATATTTAGGTCAGGACCAAGAGGAGAGCCATGGAAACCAAAAGTGCAGCAGACAACGAGAAGAAACACTGAATGCAACTGAAAAAATAAGCTAACATAGTAACTCATTTGTAAGGATTCAGAGTGTCACCACAGAGGACGCCTTTGGTTGGCATGGGACCCTGGGAGAGATGGGCGTGCCAAGTCTGGCAGTGGGCGAAGTAAAGAGCAGGAGACAAGACAAAGAGCAAGAGTCGAGACAAAAAGTAGGATAGTTAACAAGAGAATAGGCGAAGAGATTGTAATCTGTAGCCATTAGAGACGAAAAAGATGTAACCCTAGAAGCTGAAATTGGTAGCTGCTGAACTGTTTGGAATAGTATATAAGAATGTGACTTGTACAATAAAAGTGGCTTTGCATGCACCGTCCGTGTCCGAAGTCCGTGTTTCAATCACCAACACTCATTTACTTACTTTATTAGCAAAAGATTCTGAGAAAATGAAATGACAGGAAACCACTTCTGTTTTTTTAAGAGAGACAGGACCCTTGACTTACTTTTTATCACCAACATTAAGAAATTAAACTTTGCAACTTAGCAAGTAATGAGTATGCTCCTGTGTATTTCAAACAGCAAGATACAACAAATATACTCTGATAATTTATAATGGGGTGTAATAGCCCAAAATCAAGACCAAATGGGGAAAAAATCTCCAGTAGTAGTATCTTCCGAGTAGTCTAATCCTCAATACCCTGATATAAGACAATTTAAATGGCAACAGAGCTCCCAATAATGAAGTTTTCAGTATCACTACTTAAACATAATAGAACAAACGGCATTACTTCTGTTTCTCAAGAAGCTATCTTGCTCCCAGAATCAGTAAGAAACCCCCCTTGTAAGTCTGACATAACATATACAAAGCACTTATTCGACCTTCATATAGACCTCAATCTTAGCCTGTAATATATATGCATGTCAAACAAGAACAAGCACTCAATTAATAAAGATCAGAGTGTGAAAAACAAGGTTCACTCCTGGTAAAATTTTAAAAGGTTTAATAAGGGGTTTAATAAAAGGGACAATAGGAGACAGAAATAAAGCAAAGAGTTAATAGGGCCTGGTGCTTGGCATGATGCCAGAGGCATACCTTAGCTAACAAACCTCTTCTGTTAAATGGACGAGTCTCATACATATTCATAGATTTCTATGCATCATTCAACTATTCCTTTTTTGGTATCTCCTGGGTTTCAAGTCCCCCTATCCGGTGCTTTATCCTTCTTGCAGGTCTGTTTAAAATTTGATAATCCATTGTAGTCCTGTTCTGCTGACCACATCCTCTGGTTATCCTGTGCCCCATGTCTGATCGACAGATTCTTCCTTCCAGAGTTTGAGGCCTGTCGTTGTTATCTTCAACCAGATGGTCCAGGAATTTGGGGAACTTCCTTGCTTATCTTTGCTATCTTGAGTTAACTACATAAAAAAGCATTCTACATATGATATAATCCTAAGAAATCACATTACTCTTTAAAACAAACTATATCCATGCTACTTCGTTTTCTTACATTACAAATACAACATTTAATTTAATATTTGCGAAAAGCCAACAATACAATATGCACTTATAACAAGAGGAAGTCACTTGGTGGGGCAAACCAACAAAACCAGACATTTCAGGAATTATGCTCATTCTTATGCAGGACAGAACCACTTCTGCTCAACAGAACAGGGCCTCATAAGCAATTCACATGTCATGGGCATTTCTTCTCATGTCATACAATCTGCTAGCAAGCCACAGAATACCAAATATAAATGTAAACATGACAAAATCATCCCTAAAACTACACAGGAAATATACCATGCACCTTATGCCCCAAAAGGTATTGCTGCCAATACTGTTGGAATATGCATGAAAAATGTAGGTTATCACTTACCTCAGAAAAACCTTAATTAAAAAAACATTAGATTTTTACTTACATCAGCAATATTCCAATGTTATTTCAAGAAATAGTGTTTTGAAGTTTTTTTTTAATGTAACAATGAAGGTCCATTTCTCCAGCAAACACTGACACATCCAAGCAATTTCTGCGTTATCGTATATAACGTCTTTATCCAATAAATCAAGAAATGCAAAACAGCTCTATGTCAGCTCAGCCTGGGGAGTTATCCCTTCTACACATCACTGGTTCCATTCTTCCAATAGCACAGACTGGAGACATAAAATGTCTCCACAAAAGCAAGTAAACAGGATGCTGACATTTGGAGGGCTCACAACATGACCATTACAAATTACAGCCACAAACTCATAGGAGGAATATGCTCCAGGTATGTTCTGTGGCAGCTCAGATAGTCCAATAGACACCATGAAGTCATAATTTCCAGTCATGCAGGACTTTTTAATTCCAAGGCGAATTTACCATCCCTACATTTTTAATCCAAAGTACACTCTGGGAATTCTTGTAACAGATTCATCTGTTTTTAATGCAAACAGGGGCTGCTTAGGACAATCAGAATGTTCTTTTCCTTATTTAAAACATGACATTTACGTTTTTTTTCTAAAGACTAGTTGATGACATAAATGACAGAGGGAGGGTAAAACAAGTAAAATTTCAACAGCAAACTAGTTCTGGCAGTACAAACCTGTCTTCAAAATGCTACTTTGACAGAAAAGTAACCTATAGAGAATCTTCTAAAGTACATTCAAGAGTTAGTTTAAAAGAACATGTATTTTAAAGCCATTTGAGTAGGAAACTTTAAATGTCAGAGCAGGTATATCAGTCTGAAGCATCACTTTTCTTTGTTGCCAGCTATCAAAAACTGTTCCTAAAGGCAGTAGCACTACAGCCTGCAGAGTCTCAGGATAAACAGCCAGCTGCCAACATCAGGCAGAGAATTCAGTGTCCAGTATGGGATTTGAGACTTTTTTTGAGAAGTTAATGCAGCTAAGTCATGTGCTTAAATTAGCAAATGCAAGATTTACAGATGATAGTGCAACCTTAATTCCCTCTTCTGTTGGTATATATTATATCATAGACTTTAATTACCTAAGCACACACTGCATTTCCCTCCAGACTCTTACATCAGCCAGTTACACCAGGCAAGTGCAAGGGTCAAAAAACTGAGGTTGAAACAGCAGCTGTGATTTTAGCAATTCATATCTGTTTGGCTCCACAACTCAGATAGCCCTAGCTTTTTTTTGAAGTAGTACCATCATGGTTTGACTTGTGTGTCCACAGAATTTGTTTCCACAAAAAGGACTGGCATTGAGCCAGCTCTACTTATATTCAAAATCTCATAACAGAATAATTTCAGAAGTTAAATATTTGTGAATGCTGTTACACTAAGTTCTATTATACCAAATTACTTAATTTACTCTCTGATATGCAGCCGTATTAATGAGATAGCAATCATTTTCACTTAAAATACCTACGGAAACAAAGAATGTTTAAAACAAATGAAGATCTATTCCCACAATGTGATCACATAAATGGCTTTTCAAGTAACGATGGCACAGACTGTTGACAAAGTCAAAAGTCTTTCAGGAGTCAGGAAAAAATTGACATTAATAGTAAGGGGTTGCCCATCTTACCTTCCAAAAAATGAAGGCTGTGGAAATGAGCCTCAAAAATCTCCCAAAGAAATAGTTATTTGGTCATGTGTATCAACAAGTCATTCTCTAAGAACAGCAAAAAACCAGCAGGTCTCATTTCATCCACTTTCATATTTTCCGTAGTCCAGTTTAGGCTTGACCCTAGCAAGATTTGAAGCCCCAGGCACAGAAACATTTTTAGAAGAGAAAAGCAAACCCTAACCCATTTTGAGGGTGTGGCAGAACTTCAAAACTTCAGCAGCCAAGAGAATCACCCAAAAGAGAATCATCCAGTCAGGCAGAGCCACCAGCAGCAACACTAATACCACAGAGTAGCTGCAAGTAAGAGCCACAGGCATCATCTGCAGCAAGTTGCTCCAAAATGGTCAGAGTTAAGTTGTGTAGAGACAGATCCTCCAGTCCCTCCCCTCTTTCTTTCCAATAACCACTTACAACAGAGGCAAGACAGTAAAGGACTTTGAAACACATAAGCAGGCATTTGGCCATCCTCCATCGTAAGTAAAAAAGAGCTCACAAGACAGCAAACTCCCATCTAATCTTTCATCCCACAAGATTCCTGGGCAACTAAAGATTAACAACAAACCAAGTTTAAGTTGCTTACTTTACCCACACTTCCCTACAATTTCTGCAAGTCACCCCACAGTGTATGGAGTAGGGTAGGGGGCATAAGAGCCTTCTTTGTCAAAACTGCAGAATTAGAAATCACGTTTCATCACCAATCTCTTTCCATAGAACTGAGCTTTCTCTTGCCCTTCAGCCCCTCCTGTGTTCACAACTCACTAGCACAGCCAGGTACTACGTTCAGTTTCAGCAGCATAGGAGCTAGAGCCTTCAATGAACTTGAGAGCACTCTGAAGTCAAAGACAATTCTTAAAGATACTCAGGAAAATGTAGGGGGTGTTACCATCACAAATACCTATTAAGCAGCTTCTTAAATAGGTTATGAGACTCTTAGGTGAATAGTCAAAAAATACATGGCAAATTGCAGATCAACGTCTCTACTCCATAATTTAACCAGAATTCAGTTCAGTTATGTCGATGTGCATGTACAGCAAACTGGAGCAGAATTCACATTAGGTACTCTCCACTAGAGGCCAAAAAAAAGAGAACATAGACCAAAAAAGTGGTCAAGACATACTACCATTGGTCACCTGATAAGGAACTTTCAATTTTAACACACTAAATATTTCTCCCATTCTTATTTTTGACTTCTTCTTTGACAACACACCCAACAGAGCTGAAGAGATACTGACCTGAAGTTACCCACTGCAAATTCAAGCTACCAGCAGGCAGGGAGATCCAGCGAATTTCAAGGCAGAAAGTCAAGTACTACTCCCTTGCAGAAGTACAGTACAACCAGTTTTCTCATCTAGCTTCACAACTACTGTGCCAAAAGGCAGCTCTGTTACTGCAATGAACTATGTGGTGCAACATGAATACTGCTTGGGATTTTGAGGGAAGACATAGACCTGGTCAGAAACCACCACCACATCCAGGCTCACAGACCCAAAAGTGACTGGGCAAAGCCAGCAGCCAGAGTGCTTTAATACAAACTCTCTGCCTCAAGAGTAATTTTTTTAAGCAGCTCCAACTATTCAGGCTTAAATTATCACTGAAATTACTTAAAGTGGAAAGGCAGAACAATACAACAAAAGGGAAAAGAGTCTAGTATGGCTGTCCCACTTTCTGGGAACATTCAGTCTTATGCTTTTTTTTTTTTCTCTCCCAGAAAGCAATCTGGTCCCAGCTGAATATTTACACAAAGGAGTGGGAGAGAACAAGAGTTGAGAACAATCCTGAAGCAATTACACTTAAATAAACAGAATTTAATTTTATATTTCAAAGAGAGAGAAATGAGAACCAAGTCCTGACAGACATATGTTGGCTTGTTTTTCCTAGGACTGTGAGAGGCAGCCCACAGAAAGAATGTACTGCGGCAACTACCATGCTAGCCTTACCATACCTGATGGCAGGTCCAGTCACTCAGAAACAGCAGTACTCAGAGACACACACATTTCCATGCCCTCCCCTGAAGCAGTGACAGCATACAGCTGGTCCTACAGCCTCCTGATCACCTTAAGCTGGCTCACTGCCCTTGTGCCAGGCCAAGGCACTCCATTTTACTGCCATTTATAGAATCACAGAATGTTAAGGGTTGGAAGGAACCTAAAAGATCATCTAGTCCCAAATCCCTGGCCATAGGCAGGGACGCCTTTCACTAGATCAGGTTGCTCAAGACCTTGTCCAACCTGTCCTTGAACACTGCCAGGTTTGGGAAACCTACAACCTCCCTGGGTAACCTGTTCCAGTATCTCACCACCCTGACAGTCAAAAATGTTTTCCTAATATCCAGCCTAAATTTCCCCTCTTTCAATTTGTACCCATTACTCCTTGTCCTGTAACTCCAGTTCCTGATGCAGGGTCCCTCTCCAGTTACATAGAGGCCCCTTGAGATACTTGAAGGAGCTGTGAGGTCTCCATACAATCTTGTCTTCTCCAGGCTGAACAGCCCCAACTCTCTCACCTGAGAGGTGCTCCAGTCCCCTCAGCAACTTCATGGCTTTCTCTGGATCTGCTCCAACAGTTCCAGGTCCTTCTTATGCTGGGGACACCAGAACTGTGTGCAGTGCTCCAGGTGGGGTCTCATGAGAGCAGAGTAGAGGGGAAGAATCCCCTCCCTCAACCTGCTGGCCACACTCCTTTGGATGCAGCCCAGGATTCCATTGGCTTTCTGGAAGCACTCACTGCCAGCTCATGGTGAGTTTTTCAATAACCATTACCCCTAAGTCCTTCTCCCACGGCTGCTCTCAATCCCTCCTCCATCCAAGCTGTCGGTGTGTCTGGGATTGCCCTGACCCAGGTACAGGATCCTGTGCTTCTCTCTGTTGGGCTCCATGAGGCTTCCACTGGCCCACTTCTCAAGCCTATCAAGGTTCCTCAGGATGGCATCCCTTCCCTCCAGTGCGTGCGTCATCATCCTCGTATTATATACATGCTACCTCATATGGGTTTTTTTAATCTGGAAACTAGAATTCTTTTTGGAGGGTGAATTTATTTTGTTTTTCTTTCAAGTAGGCAACCTACGCTTTCTGCAATCTCATGCTGGCAGCTCACCAACCATATCTTACTTTTAAGGGAACTCATAATGAACGAAGTGTTTTCTGTATAACACCAACACGTATTAGTAAGTTGATCCATATTCTGAAACATTCATAACAGAAGTCTAAATAGTATTTGATCCAGTCTGAAAAAGCACTTGCGTGACCCTCCAGCAGAACAGGAACACTGTGTAGTGTCTTAATTCAATTTAATATACTATGCACTTTACAACTATGCATTTTCACTTTATTTTCAACCAGACCTACTCTTGGTAAGGAATCTTTCTCAGAATCAGGTTGCTAAGAGAACTGGATTTTTTTCCTGCTTATTTGCATGTCATAGACTGTAGACTACTCAGTCTGTTACCAACTCCACCCAGTAGTTCCACAATTGCATCAAATTGCAATAGTGGCTTTTTACCATCTCCCTTTTTAAAGGGTTTCTTAGATTTATTAAAGCAGTTAGTAGTTTATTCTGTGACACACAATCCTCAAAGAGCATGGGAAAGAGATGCTCACCAGACCATTCTACGTTAACTTTCTGTTGTGTGTGTGTGGAGTGTTTCTTGTTTTTGCTGCAGAGTGCAAGAACCGCAAAAATCTTCCGTATTTTCTAAGTCTTACTGTCCAGTCATTTAATAGTGAAGTACAAAAAACATATTTATAGAGCAGTAGTATGAACTCAGCAGACTCTTACAGCTACACCTCATCCTTCATCTCTCTTAGACAACTCCTCAGATGAAAAAAGATCTCTACAGCTGCCAGTATCTCACAACTTTGTCAAAAAGCCATTTTCTACTCATTAGTTAAGAATTACTGTGTGTCATTCCTTTTATTACATCTGCCCAGGCTCATGGTTTAGAGGCAATTTCACATGCTGGTTTCCCCAGCAAAACAGGATCCCTTCTAGACAGTTCCTCAGCAGGAGGAATGATGCTGAGAGCAGGAATTAACTGCATGAGAACATGCTCGCTATGTTTGCCAACAGGTAATTTGCACACTTCAGTACCAGCATCCCTGCTGTCAATGCAGCAGATCCAGATGTACCAGAATGAGGCACAGCCAAAGACCCTTTTGAACTACAGCTCCAAATGCAGCAGTAATGAAAGGCATGGGCAAGGCATTGCATCTCCAAAATAAGATGTTAAGGAAACCATGCATTCTATATTTTTGTCCATACAACACTGAAAATTGAAACCTTAGCTGGAGACGTGATAAGAGGATAAGGATATTTTAGTACACAACAGCAGCACGGTGGCCATCGTCCACTCCTTTTTCAGCCAAGGATAATCATCTAAACCAAGAGTATAAAAGCACTTAACTGAGCTTACACAATAGAATAACTTATCCAGAAACAAGACATACTTTGCCTCACCAATCCCTTTCCTTTCTTGTCAGTAGCAGAGAACAGTTTATGGAATACAGGCTGCCTTATTGTGATTTGTGCTACATAGTCTGAAAGAGAGCTGAGCCTTATGAATCAGTCGTTGCAGTTCTATGCAAATTCAGGCCAAAACTTATCTTTCAGACTGCTGTCTTGATTTTATGCCAGGGGTGGGGGGGGAGTCACCACAAATCTGCACTGCCTGAATCTGCTGGAATACTAATTAAAATTAGACACTGCAGAAAAGAAGCAAGCATTGAGCAGGAAGGAAAAATACAGCCCAGGAGCTGCAGCAGGTAATTGAGAACAAAAATAAAACAGTAAGGAGAAGATTACTGCTAATGGTCCAAATGGGCACAATTCCTGAACATTTCTTCTCTGTAACTGCAGAAGCACAAGGAACTGTAGCTTCAGAAATATTAACATAGCTGGGTTTCACTAACACATTATCCTCTGGTTACAAACTCAAAGAATGACTCTTAAAAAAGAGACAGCAGAAGTTGCACAAACAATATTCATTCAGGCTGTAAAATGAGCTAGTGAGTTCTTTAGGGAAAGCAAAACAAAGACAGGTCATTGCCCTATGGAAGCTGCATTTCAATGCACTCAGGGAAACTGCAGAACAATTTCGCAGGCAACCACAAAACCATTCCTTTCTAGCTTTCAAGTGCCTGACTCTCACCTAATCATTGTAAATGTCTTTTACATGCCATAGCTATTTGCGTCTCTTATATCCTGGCTTTGTTTTTAGGACATGTAACAAGAGTGAAAAACATTTTCTGCTATGTCCTGTGGTAACAGTTTCCTTGCATTCAGATTTGATGTCAGCAGGACTCAGACCTGAACTCAGACTACTGCTACAGCAGTTAACAGTGTCATCACTAACTGGGCACAGGTGGAAGATTTGTTAACCTGAAGAGGAAGGTGATTAGCTGAATTATCTTTTCACAATGTTGTGTGGGGTCAATCAGCTCCCTTGGTTCACAAGCATTGGCCAGAGGTAGGAGGTTACCAGAGCTGAGCTGGGACTGGGAGAACTCTGTACACCTTTTCATTCCAGCTCCCCAAAAATCACTCTTACACCTGGAACAGGACTGTCCTGAGAATTTGGGTAGGACTTGCATTACAATAGCCTTGGAAACCTTATACCATTGCAGCTATGTTATTTGGAGCCATGACAAGGCAACACCACTAGAACCAGCTATGACAATTCTGATGTACAGCAAACAGGGAAAAAAAAATAAAGAAAGAAAAGAAAAAGGTATCCACTGAAGCTGTCCATGCTGCAGGAGCTTTCCCAGGACAGTTTTCGGCAGGCAGCAGAAGGAGGGAAGGTGTACTACACATCCCCAAGTGTCACACAGTCACTGCAGGAAAACTGAAGTGAAATTCAAATAAAAGTTTACAGGAACATTTATTGATCTGTTAAGCATAAAATACCAGTTTATTAGCTGCTACATTAGCAAACTTTAAAATTCAGTAGGCCATGCTCAGAACAGTTACACACAGTAACAGGTTTACAACCACACTAAGTAAATGTCAAGATCAGAAGTGAAAGAGTAGCCATTTCAAAACAGTTCAGCAACCTTCTCTTGTTCTGCTCAACATTAAGAAACACTCCATCCCTTCATGCTTAACACACACCTTGTGAGAAACCACAGTCACAAAGATAATAAAAACAGTAAATTCTCTCCAGTTTTCATAGAATCACAGAATGGTTTGGGTTGGAAGGGACTTTAAAGACCATCTTGTTCCATCCCCCTGCAGGAATACCTTCCACTATCCCAGATTGCTCCAAGCCCTGTCCAACCTGGCCTTGAATACTTCCAGGGACCTGCCCTCTGGCAGCGGGAAGACATTCCCCCTTGTCCTGTCCCTCAAGGCCCTTTTCCAGAGTCCCTCTCCCAGCTCTCCTGAAGCCCCTTTAGGAACTGGAAGGGGATGCAAGTTCTCCCCAGAGCCTTCTCTTCTCCAGGCTGAAAAACCCCAATTCTCCCAGCCGAGGTGCAGAGGTGCTTCAGCCTTCTCATCACCTTGGAGACCTCCTCTGGACTCACTCAAAGAGGTCAATGTCCTTCTCATGCTGTGGACCCCAGAGCTGGAGGCATCTCTGGAGATGGGGCCTCACCTGAGCCCAGCAGACTCCCCTCCTTGCAGCCCAATCTCTCCCTCCTTTAGGGCTCACAAAAGCAACTACCCTATTTAAGACCTGACATTCCAGCATTCTCCCTCTCTGTAGAGGGGACAACAGTTTTTCAGTGCTACATTCTTGACATGACAAACTAAGGAAAGCCCTGTGCTGGAGAGCTCTGAAATGCAAAGACAGCTATGTTAGCACAGAGTGCTCTGAGGTACAGCCTGGCATGGCTGAGAGGAGCTCCACACACAGCTAAGCTGCGGGTTACCTCATGGAGTGCCTTGCACTAACCTTTTCAAAGGACACTATTCTCACATTTTTCAACTCAGCTGGCACAACAGATCACAGTAGGAGGGCTGATAGGTTTCCTCCTTCTCTCAACACTGCTGAACTCAGTGTTGAGAGTTAAATCAGACCATTTCAGCATGGATAAATGAGCCCTGACATAGAGCAGGCTGAAGCCAAATCCCAAAACACACTGGGAAGCAGGCCACTTCTGTGGATTTCTCAGCATACTCGTGTAGGCAGCCTACCATAACCTCACACTGCCGTTTACCAATTTAGTCTCTTTAATTGAAAAGACTACATTTCCAAACAACACTATTTCCTTGTTCCCACATCAGTGTATACTGCTCCCTCTCAAAATCCCTTTGAAAAAGAGTCCTTTGGAGTACCTCCACCTACATGTTCTCACAGAGCATTGCCATTACACAGAAACAACAGATCAGCAGTGTAGATAGCCCTTAAATAAACACCACTCTTATACTTCAATAAGTTTCATTCTCTTCCTGCTCATATCTATTGAAAACAAAGTATTTTGTAGCTATTCAAGGTTTAAAAAAGTCATATTTTTTTCACACAGATAAGGGTACCAAAATATCTAGTAAAACATTCCATGGTCATGCAGGCAATGTTTGTAAGGAGTTCATTCCCTCAGGTACAGAAAGGGAGTTCGAAGGAACAAAATTAAAATGTTATTATTTTGATTTGATAATTAACCAGATTTACAGAACTCAGTAGCAAGTGGACATTACAGCTAGAAAGTCACACTCCAATGAAAAGTTAAGCAGTACACAGTAAGTTATTAACAACCAGTACAAACAGCTCATTGTTCTACTATGTTTTATCATAGAAGGTATTCATGATAATTTTGTCATGCTGTTTTTCCCCTCCCTCGTAACACATGGCAAGCCCCTTCTTTAGCAGTAGAGAATGAGACATAGTGCTGTAGTAGACACAAGTTTGGTTTACCTGGTGAAATAATCTCTTACAAAAGATCTGTATTTTTTTTTAACTGCTAAACTGAAAACATAGGTGTTGGAATCCAGAAAAGTTGGAAAGTCCCTCCTGTTGCCCTGAGGGGTCTGAGACCCCCTTTGGCACCCCAAGAAGACACAGTCTTTGATCTGTGCCCCGGAAGAAGCTTCCAACACTCCTGGATGAAATGAAAGTATCGAAAGTGTGAAACAGATTGTAGTTTAGTTTATCACAGGGTGAAAATTTATAGTATTGGGTTTTGTAGTATGGAGGTGAATGGCGACAAGATGGAGATTTTCGGGCATTGTCCCTGAGTCCCTCTTTCTCCTTCCCCTCCACCTTCTGCTGTGAGGTAAGCACGGGGTGATTGGTAGAATAGGTTTGAGGTAGACGAAGTGTGTTAGAAAGAGTTGATAGTTATTGGTACAGAATTAAAAATATCATACGTTGTAGTTGATTATTGGGTAAAAAGGTCTTTAAAAACAGGCTGCACACGAGATCTTGTGCCTTTTGCAGCACGGATTTCACAGTGACAAGCCAGGCAAAGGCTGCGCCTTGAACTCGAGATAAGAAACTAATAAACAACATGAGAAACTGAGCAAGAGGTCCGACTGCTTCTTTTTCTGGTATGGGACTTTGATAACAGAAAAAAAACTTCATATCCAGGGGCCCCAGGCCCCTTCAGATAGGAAAACAGCCCGAGTAGGAATTACTTCAGCAATTTTCCAGATTTGACAGAGACCTGTGAAATTCTTCCAAATTTCAGCTGCCATCCGCTTCTGAGCAGGTATTGGATCACTTATTAGTATTTTGCAGTACATGCCTTGCTCAAGACTCAAAACAGAAGCCAATTTTGTGTGGGCTCTACTGGTAAGTAGTTAGCTTCATGCTCAGTAGAAAATAAGCCATCAATAACAAGGGAAAAATCATCTGGTGATTCACTGACACAGACTTTTACCTCTGTCATGTTCACACATTGAGCTGCAAGCAAATCCAGTACCTTCAGAAGAAAAGACTTTCTTGGATCAAACAGAAGATAGTATCTACCTGGTATCGTATCAAATATATCAGAGTTCTAGTCAAACTTGTCTCTTAATGCCTCATTATCTTCTATCATGACACATTCTGTCGGAGTACAGTTTTCAACAGGACGGGGGAGCAGGCAGACGTTCCACGAGCTTTTAATTTATTTATTTTATTCAGGCATCAGGAATATTGTGCATTGTTATTACAAGCATACAAAGGAGTATTGTTTGTAACAAGTATACATGCATTTTTTAATGACTGGTTAGAACTCTCGTCTGTGAACTTTAGAAGCATGCTATTGGCTGAAAAGCTTTTAAGAATGTTCTGTAACTAAGAAATCTTAGGTTGTCAGCAGTCATGAGCCATGTACATCTCTTGTGTACATGAGGCTGATGCCTGAATAAAATAAATAATTAAAAGCTCGTGGAACGTCTGCCTGCTCCCCCGTCCTGTTGAAAACTGTACTCCGACACATTCCCTGCAGCCTTCAGCTCACTAAGCTGAAAGCACTAGGACTGCACACTGAAATACCACTTCCTGGTTCTTGGAAGACACTTCTGCTTCACATCTGTGATAGCTTCTCTCCAGCTGACTCATGCAGCTGAAACTGAGACATGCTCATCTTCTCGTTACCATAAACCACAGAGCTTCTCAGTTACTTCTCATGAGGAGGTGTGCTGTTCCACAAGGAAAGACAACCCCCTTGTTTCTGACCCAGGTACTGAGGCACTAATTTTCATTCATGCTAGCATAAGGTGGGATGCAAAGGGAGCAATAACTCAACTACCTACAGACAAAACAGTTCTAAGCACGTATGAAAAAACAGGAGCATAAATTTAAAAAATTAAAAAGTCATAAGTAATCCACATATACTAATGGACAACCTTCTGCTTTGATCTTACTAACCAACCTGCTGTTTTTCCCTGACAAAGTGAGAGCTTGGGACTCATCAGTCTTATTTCACTTATTTCATTTCTGCACTGTTTCTCACCATCTCCTGTACCTGGGCCACCTTTCAAACAACTCTCTGTCTCAAGGAGTGGTAAAATTCTCCTTTTCTCGCTCTCTAGAGGCTCATCAAGGTGATGTCTCTGATTACAGCCCACAAGATAGGTTGAACTCAGTCACCAAAACAAATGGAACCTTGTTGTTCCCATTGCTTGTCACCTTAGTCACCTAAACTGACAGAAGACTACCAAGACAAGTAAGTTTTGCCATCTTTTAAATTGTCAAATCAGTTCATAAATGTCCAAAAGGTACCATCATGGTGCAAGGTATATGGCAGGAATGGGAAGAAGGTATTTCCCTTTTGGCAGCAATGAGCTATTGGATCAGCACAAGCTGCATGCTAAACTGTACCTTACCCAGAACCTCCCAACCCAGAGAAATCATCCTCCTATAACAACAATATGTTTAGATATCTATAGCCCACATCACACAGTTCTTGTCTGAGAGCAAATATGATAGCAGTTAATCATTGAAAAGCAACAAATTATCAAGACCTTTCTCCTGTACTTTCCCCTACACAACACACATGTATTTCGTCTCAAAGTCTTCTCCCACAAAAAGGCCTTCTAGTTTGCACACAACTAATCCTGTCTACACTCCTCCCTTTCTCTTTATTTTTCAAGAATTGCCCAACCCCCTTCCATGATGGCTTATAACCAAAAAACTTCAGTGTTGGAGGCAACTCAGCAAGGCCTCAGAAGACAGAATAGAAGCTTACTTTTCAAGTAACTAGCATTGAGACCTGACTTCTTCACAGCACAGTAACAAGCACACTAACACAGACACTCCCTTCTCCAAGACTGTGCCCAGGGTCTTGCTCACAGCTTGTCACATGAGTCTAAGCCTAAACAGGCAAAATTATAAAGTCTCTGATGTGAAGAGGTCATGTCCATGCAGTGTTTGAACTTACCCCTCTTACCTGCTGGCTTTAAGAGGGGGGCAGCATGTTACTGTCTCTGCCTCAGGATTTCACAGCACACTAAGTAGCATGGTGCCCCAAAGGAGTCTGTTAAAGCTTTCTCCTTCTACTCAAGTTACCACTCAGGCTGGACAGCATATTTCTTAACCTCATCTCAATGAGAGTCCCAGAGAAACTCAGAAAAATATTTACATTTTACTGGCTCCTAATAACTGAAGAACTGCTGTTCTGTCCCATCATGAGAATTATCAAACAATGCTAGTATGCAAACACACTGTTCATTTAAAGCACCTTGCTTAGTTTGTGTATGTGAGACACTTCCACTAAATCTGCAAGGTCTTCTGGTAATTTAAATAAATAACCTTTTAGGGAAAAAGAAAATAACCAACCAAAATCCAAGCCAAACACCACAACAAGTAGAGGGGTCTCAAGACTCCTCTTACACCGAGCATGAAGATTTCTATAGTTCTTCATACCTAATAAGCCATGGAAAGACATGGCATATCAATCTGACACAGGAAAACCACGTGACAAGACTACCACAAGCAGGTAGGACAGTACAGGCTCTAGAAACTGTTTAGACGAAAGCAACAGCTTTCCTGGTCTGCGCTGTTAAAGTCACTGATAAAGTAAAGAAGAAGAGCAACAGGAAAAATAACAACAACTGAAGTTAAAACAACTGGAGAGTTTTGGTATTTATTTATGGCTTTTTAAAGGAGCTCAGTTATAATACAGTGAACAGAGCAATACTTCTACCAGTAAACCAGACGAGGCAGAAGCATACAACATGCTAAATTTAGATATAAACAATTTTGAGAGACTTAGCTACGTGAGAAAGTTGGGATCAAACATACAACCCCTTAAACATAGATGCAAGATAAGGCTTTTCAATAAAATCTTAGATGCTGTGAAAATTTGCTGTCCCATTAATAAATCAGCAGGCTTAAATCCTATGAGTGAAGTAGGTCTGGCATGGGGACTGACATGCAAAGAGCAGAAAATTCTAGAGAGCACACACATACCATGGCAGGCTATTTAGGTTGCACTTTCCCAACTGCAATCATAAGGATGTTATTCTACATGAAGCACACCCTTCAATTCAGGGTGTAAGCCAGCCTCCTCCACACTATGGGACCCTCACCTTGTTGTAGAACTCTTGCTCCCTGGGACCACGAGGTGGTGGCTGCAACTGCTTCAGGACAGTCCCATCTGGATGCTGCAGTATGCCTAGAAGAGAAGCATTTCCTTCAGGGCTTCGTTTTAAGAGGTACAGATTTCTGCCTTTTTTTTTTCCCAGAAATAGTGACTTCACCATCAAGGAGAGCCTACTGAAAAGCTGTGCTGCTTCCACAGCACACACAGCAGAGACAAAATTGTCAGCTCCTACACATAACACTTAGCAGAGGTTTGCTTGCATTCCTCTTATTTCTAGCCATTGAAAGATTTCCTGCGTGTAGTTCTGCCCAAGGCCAACACAGTACTGATATTTGACATTAAAATTTCCACTCCCAAAAACCCCATCATTAACTAAAAAAAGATTACATAGACACTCCCTTTTTAAATAATTCATAAATTGTTTTCCAGCAATGCCAAGACGTTAAAGAAGTACCACATTTAATGCATTTCTCACTACTAGAACAGAAATAAATGTCCTGTGGATGTACATCTGTACTAGTGGCACAGAAAGAGTATGTCTTTACTACAAGAAGTAGCACCCCAACAGCACTCCGAGCTATCAAATGCTATTATTTGTATTACTCATAATTACAGTACAGAATTTTACCTCAGCCAGGCAACACCTTCATCAAGCCAGCACAAAAAACCCCTCCAAAATACCCTCATGAAACAGCCTTCATGACTCTCCAGTCACCAATATTTCTGAATACCTGCAGAAGAAATTCAACTGAGTATCCAAGGATACTCAAGAGATGGATGTATGCAAGAATGGAGAAAAGTAACTGCATTCCTCTGAAATGTCTACTGTGTTGCATCATCAGGTGCAAGGGAAAACCATAAACCCACTCCTGGAAAAGAAATTTTCTCCTAGGACTAATTTCTAGCTTTTCAGACAGTAATTTATTTTGCTTAGAAGGGTAACAGAAATGTCAACTGTATCCAAATAGGTTCTATTTTCAACTTACCACGTGAAAAAACAGAAAAATTAGCCAGGAGCTTTGCATCCCAAAGAAGAGTTTGCAGTTTTAAGAGCAATTGTGTTTTTTACCTCTTGAAAACCATTATCTATGAATGGGCTCTTTTGTGCAGTCTTGGAAACTAAACAAAATCTTTAGAGACCAAGATATTTACTTTAAAACAACCAGGAGACTTAGAACAGTTGTTTCAATAGTTGGCTATGCCAGAGATTTACTTTTAAAATTTGTGTAAAATAGCTCTGAAGTCATGTTTCTTGCCTAAAGTTGGATTTTATATACTTTCCAAAACTAGAAAAATATTGCCACACAACATGTGCAGCTGCCACAACATCTTCAAGACACAGCAGCTTGTGCTTGTGTTCCCCCTCCCTGTAGCCTTTTGCACGTGCTGGAAACCACTCTGCAAAGTGCACCAATACTTGAATGGCACGGGTTCTAGATGTAAATTTTTAACAATGACAACATTAAAATACGTTTTGTAACACGTGCTCCTCAAAAATCTGCATTTTGGCTTTGATAAGTAGACAACCTACAAGGTAGCAAGACCAGGCAAAGACTCCTGGAAGCAGAATCCATTGGGTTGATACATATTACTTGAAGCATTTAATATAAACTGACAACTTAAGTTCCCTCATTCTCTGCATTCTTGACAGACTAGAGCACCTACTGCACTGCCCTGTCACTGTGACTGGGGCAGGCCTGAAAACTAGAGCCATGTTTCAACATTCACCACAAAGATGTAAACTCCATAACCTTCCCTGAGATACCATCACCTGCAGGTCATTCTAACCTATGGATGGTCATCATGGGTTTGTTGTAGGCTTCCTGGGGTTTTTCAGCACAGACATGGAATAGTACTGTTTTAACATATGAAAAAGCAACTTAACATTTCTGAAGAATTAACAGAACTATGTTGAAAATAAAATCCCAAAATATCTCACAAACATTTCTCTCTGGCTGTGAATGAAAATGAGCAAGCAAGTCACTCTGAAGAAGAATGGCCCCTTTAGCTACAGAATCCCACTAATGGCTTGAGGACCCCAAGCACATTGCAGGTAGACCACCAAACCATAGCTAGGTGCAGGAGGCTCTATAAGGTGGCATACCCCACCAGCTTGTCTCTTTCTACCTGCCCATGGAATTAAGACACAACCCAAAGTCATTACTTACTACACACAATTTACCTGGGGGAAGCACTACTGCACACAGCATACAACAAAAGGGCAGTCACAATGCACAGAAGCCAAAGGTCTACGTGTGCATGCAGAGAGGCTGTAAGATGCCTTTCTTTGCAAGACAGTAACAGTCACAGGCAACAAAGGGAAAAAGGAAGGTTATTCAGGAGGAGGGAACCCTATGGCAAAGAAATTTTACAGTGTACTTTTACTAAAAAAAAAAAAAAAAAAGTTAAAAATATATTGGATACCTTCAAGTCCTCTGTCTGTTTTTATGTGGGAATGGAAGGGAAAATCAAGTTACAAAAATGAGAGCTGTGAGTACCAGAGCAGCTTTGGTCTTCAATGTAAAACAGTTTCCAAGATGAGATCATCAACCATGGTGGTACCTCTGCAATAAGTCTTGGAGTTGACCATGAAATACTAGCTTTACCTAACCCATTGGAGTGGCACCCAAAATATAGATGATTACCTGTGCTGTTTGAGCTAACTGAAGTAAGACTGATGTGCCAAAGGTAAATCTCTCCCTAAAGTGAGCTTTTCTTTGCCTGATCCTACCTCATGCTAAGATATATGAACAAGGAACACATACACCTTCAAGGATCCAATGCACCTCCATCTACATTTTATTGCACCATCTCCACCTGGGGCAAGGGCCAAGAATTATTTTTCTGTGGAGCAGGACATGCCACAGACACAGGCTGTAGATAAGACAAACTCACAGTGCCCTTAGTGCTGTAATTCCACTCACTAATGACTGAAAAGGTTCTTAAGTTCAGCCCTCGGCAGGGGCAAAGAGAATGACTTTTCAGTCGAGATTATCTACAGCAAGGCACACCATGGATGCAGGCTGCAGATAAGACAAACTCACAGTGCCATTATTGATGTAATTTCACTCACTGATGGCTGACAGGTTCTGTAATTCAGCCCTTGGTATATTCAGCAGGGGCAGCTCCTACTGCCAGGGTTCAAAGGCAATATGCCCTCAGATACTCATCAGAACTATTCTCAGAGGGCATACTGCAAGTTGAATGGATGCACACCTTCCGTCTGGCTGAGAGTCAGCAATCACCCCAAATGCCATGTCCTGGAAAGGCAAGAAATGCCATTTGGCAACATTAACTTGGCCACTTGCTTTGGCACTGACCACTGCCTATGCTAAAATGCCCCTTCATCAGAAGGGCCAACACCTTACTCCTCAACACAGAATTAAAATAGAAATTTAGAGCTGGTGGACGCATACTTAAAAATGCTGTATCCTCAGGCACCTGTATAATTAGAGCACTTACTAACCATTGGTTCAGATTGATCATCAAATAAACAAGCAAATAACTATATCTTAATAATTTGCTGAAGTTTCTGGTGGCCACAGTTTCAGGTGGTCCTCTTGGATAAATCACGTTTTTGACATATGGTCTGAGAGAACCAGCATGCTGTTACCTGAATTCCCACTTTTAAAAAGGTGCCTGGTAAAAACGAAGCTGAACGGCAGAAGTCCTTCAATTTAAAGGTGCCAGATAACTATCGCGTCCTGACAGGCTAATGCCATTTAGAAAAAGCACCGGAAGAATGCAATTTGGCAGCGGTGACACCGCTCCATCCACGGCCTGTGCGCAGCGGGGAGCTCGGCCGGCCCCCTCTTTGGCCTTCCCAGGGAGGCCCCAGGCACTGCCCCAGGCCCCAGCACCGAACTCCCGCGCCGCTGCGGCACCTCCGGCGGACAGGTGCGGACAGAACCCCGCAGCGGGAGCTCGGGAACGACGGTGGCGAGTCCTGTCCTCGCCCCCAAGCGCCACTCCCGCCTGCACCGACCGTCGCCCCGCTAGCCACGGAGCTGCCCCTTCGCCGGCGGGGCGTGAGGGAAATCGAAGCCAAACCCGCCC
>VZRF01006988.1:53982-128496 GCA_013396875.1 Vireo altiloquus
CAGGCGCGGCTCCGCCTCCGCCGCTGTGGTAACGGTGGCGGTGACGGTGGCGGCGGCGCCGTCGCCGTCGCCGAGTGGGGCGCGGCCCCGGAGAAGGCCTGGACGGGCAGCGCCGGTTCAGCGGACGCTGGAGGAGGCAGCAGGGCCCCGGCGCAACCGCCGAACCGGCCCCGAGTCGCAGACCGGCCGGAGACCCCAACTCGCGGGCAGCCCCGGCCAAGCCGCCAGCCCGTGCTCCCCCGCGAGAGCCGGCAGACCCGTGCGGTGGCGGGCAGGGGTCGTTCCCCTCCGCTGGTTCTCGGTAACCTGAAATATCCCCGAATCCTTTTCATTTTTAAATAAATTTACCGTCACGCCGAGGTTTGTTCAATTTCTCTCCAGCAGATCCGAGTGACTACAAGCGAGAACCAACCGAAGTATGTGGACAGTATAAACTTTTACAGTTGTCAGGCAGCCCTTAAAGCAGCCTGAACCAGAACATTGCCACTCTCTGTACGTGCTGGTCTTGCATTAGAGATGAGTGCACCTGGCCCAACACCAGATTAAATTGGGTAACGGATTAATTTCTAAATTGAATTTTACCTCCCCATGGACAGAGGAAGGCATGCATGGCCCTGCATTCACTCTCAGGACCCCAAAGCTAGGCTATTCATTAACACTTCACTAGGGCACGTATCAGCTCTATTTAGCAGCCTGTAATTATTGCCTTTTATTTTTGCTGTTTCTTTCCTTTATAAAATGAGCAGATCTCTGTATTAGATCTGCACTTTTTCTGTGATATCTGCCAGTATCAAGTTCTGTTTAACATTAGTAGGACACAGAAATTGGAAGAAAAGGCCAGAGATGGGAAAATGAATTTTAGAATATATAGGGTTTTTTCCCAGGTTTTATAAAATGGCCTGATGCATATTCAAGAATTGACACTGACATCAGAGGAACTACGATATGGTGAGCTTGACTATTTACCACCTCTTCCCCATCCCATAGTCAAGAGATGTGGAGATAAGGGAGGTGGTTGGGAGAAGTGATGGCAATTTAATGGATTTATAGGGGAAATTAAAGTATCAAAGGAGCAGGAATGTCACAGGGAAAATTAAGACTTGGAAGAATGAGAGAAAGGAGCAAAACATATAAATCTATTGAAACTGAGTTTCTTAGTTCATTGTTCATGTAACAGTTTGTTTTACACACTTATCTGGGTAAAGTGGGGCATACAGGGGTTACAACTCAGTAAGATCCTGTCTGAAGTAACAAGGCTGGGCAGAACACATTTTTCCCTCCTGAATATCCCCTTCTCATCAGTCATTACTGTCCAGCCCTAAAGATTAGAAGCCAGATGGGTGCAAAAGTAAGCTCCTATCTTCAGATACCCAATGATGAATTCTCCTAGGGGGGTGTTGGCACAGGAGAGAAATACTACAGATTGGCCAACCCTTGCACAAGAATTAGTGAGGAGTATAGTGAAAAGAAAAACACAAGTGTATGTGTCTGGCAGAGAGAAGGCTCCCAGTCTTGACAGCAGCAGCTGCTGCAAGGTTTGGATGCCAACCCGAGCCTTGCAGAAAGATATTTCCCTCTGCAGAGATGTGAGGCACTTCGGCTTATCTAAGTGTAAACACAGAGAGAAAAAGAGATGGCATTTCAAACTTGTCTGAGTGCCCATCTAACACTGCAATCTGCCTGAACTCAAAGTCTCAATGGAAAAAAGAACAGAATTAAAAGGCAAAAAAATTGGAATTTAAAGACAATTCAAGCACCTAGTCCTCAAAAGATAGCTGTTAGATATTCTTGAAGCTAACAGAAGTGGGCCTGGAGGGCTTTAAAAGAAATACGAAAGCATGAGTAATTGGAATAAACAAACACTGACTCCTTCCCTTTCCCTGACATTTGCTTTAGTCAGATTAATGCATATAGAAATCAAGTGACGCAAGACTATCCTCCACTCACTCATTCCACCCTCACACTTCAGCACATGGAGTTTACCAATCTTATCTGGGAACTTCTCCTAAAATGAAACAAGAGAAACAGAGAGACTAGCAGAAATGGCAAATTCCTTTCTCCACAGTCTGATACTGGTAAGAGATTGCACTGAAAATTGAACCTACCAGCAAGATTCCTGAGGAAACTTCTCATCTCCAGGCTGTGCAACTGCACTCCAAGAGAAAGCAGAAGAGGCTGCAAACAGCTCTGAGAATCTCTTCCAATTCCCCCAACAAAATGCATTTGGCAAAATTATACTTAATTCTGGATTACTCTTTCTCACTGTTGCTGAAAATCAGTCTTACCTAATTCAGTCTGATGACAACGTACAGATTAACAATGCCTAGAAAATACCAGGCCTGTTTGCGCTGCGAGAGGATGTGTCATGGGCAGATTGCACAGCTGCCCCGAACTGAGCGAGGATTACAAAAGAATCACTTTCTGCTAAAATAAAGGCCTTTTTCAAACACAACAGCTAGTTAATAACTAACTGCAAGATGCACGCTAGTTTAGTACAGGAAATAAGCTCATACTTAAGTGGAAGTGCAGGAAGACATTAGGTAAACAGATTAGTGGGGCTGCGTCTTCACCAAAACATTGGTACTCCAGAAGTATGCTGACAGTAAACACTGCTGGATTTTGCACTGTACCTTCACATGGTTCACAGCCACCTCTTCCACACCTCGCCAAAAATACTGTTCTTTTGTCGGAGCAGTGTTTCCTGCACAAGGTCTGTGTGAGAGACGTGGATCCTGCTACCCACAGAGCCACTTCCTCCATCAGGCGGTCGCATTTACATAGCTCCTGCCAGCCCAACAGATTGCAACAGAGCCAGCCAGGATTGTACATGCAGGCCTGGGAACAAATGTCCATCACCCAAACCAGTTATTTGGTTTGGCAAAACCAGTATTTTGGTTTTGGCAAAAGCATCTGCAGTGGGCCTCCTGCAGGCAGGGAGGCCTGTCCCACTCAAACAACACGAGGCGGACACCATCGCAGCAGCATGCAAGTTGTAGCTGCATTTCAGCTCTTTTTTCTATTTCAAAGCAGAAGTGTTGCTGTATTGTGAACTCTTAAAATCATTCGTGGCTTTTAACCCTTTGTTAAATTCAGTTCTGTCCTGTTTAGTTCTTGTTAAGTGAAGGAAAAAACTTACCTTTGTCTGCTGCAACTATAGAAACTCAATGGTGCTGTCCTGCTTTCTTTCCCAGCTATGGCCTTGTCACTTAGACATCATGTCCCACAATGATTAATATTTTACCTGGCAAATTGATGCAAACTCTGACACTACTCCCTAGCTACTGGTCCATCTAGGGTTTTCCAGAATGAAAACAAAGGGATGCTGTCAAAAGCCAACCTATACTGTGATAATGTGGTACATTTAAAAAATTAATGCAAGGTTAGTTCATGGCAGTTGTGTATCTTCTAGATCACCTTTTCTACAATCAGAACTGCAGCTGTAAATTTGGGGAGGTCTGTTCTGTATTAGGAAGGACTACAAAAGTGAGAAGCTCATTTAAACAGTTCTTCAGAATCCTCATTTTATTTTCTTCTTGGTGATCAAGAAACTAAGCCAAATATTAGAAGGAAAATTTCATTTTTGAACTGAGAGTAGAGTAAGGCCTGGGAGGCAAATGGAAGGGCTTTGATGGTGGAGAGGAGGCAGCAGTCGGTGTTTGCTGAGACTGGTTTTATTCAACACCTTCATTCACAACCTGCAAAAAGAAGTATACAAAATCTCCAGGTCTGTGGATATTCCTGACCTCCTTAGGGCAGTCAAATGTCATGCCAATGACAACACCCTGCAGGATCTCACAAAACCGAACAGAAGGCACACTGTTGGCATAAGAGTTTCAGTGTAGATAAATGTAGAGGATACATATGAAGAGGAAAATCCATACACATGTAGAGGAAAATAATCCAAACCAAAGCTCTTCGATGCTGATGACGGAACTGGCCGTCATGGCCCAGGAAAGAGGTCCTGAAACTGCTGTTAAGAGTTGCCTGAGATCATCAGCCCACTGTGCATCAGCAGCCAAAAAAAGCCAACGAAACATTGGGAAGCAGCAGGAAGAGTGTTGAGGGACAGACAAAAGGTGTCATTTTGCTGCTCTGTGTACCCTCAGCATGCCACATACTGAGTCCAGTTTCCATGCCTGGCCTCTCACAAAGAGTAGGAACATCTCATTAACTATCAGTGCAAAAGATTAAACCATGATTTATGGAGAGTCTAAATAGCTGAAGCACGCTTTAGCTGACTCCAGTTCTAGAAAACAGCAGTGACAGGTGTGTGTGCTTTGACATCCTTAAGAAAGAAGTTGCACTTCTTTCTGAAAAAGAAACTTTAGATCAAAGTCTTTGGTACCATCTCCTGATCTTACAGCTTACATGTAGATACAGATCCTCCCTTTGTCCTTCTAAACAGGGGTTTTTCCCAAGTACAGTGTTGTATCACTATCAGGGGTTGCTCAGGGTTTACAAATGCATGATGGCATTTGGATTTTACCAGTCACATCCTAATGCTTTTGGATAAGCCCAGAATTTGATTTGAGGTGATTAACATGCCAAGAGGTTCATTTAAAATGCCTGTTTGTCTTTCCCTAGAGGTGATTTAGATTGCCTCCACCTGCAGTAAAATTAAATACTTATTTATTGACTAAACTCACTGGCATTAAAAAAGTGCCAGCTATTAAATGGTATTCTACTGCCAAAATTTATTTGCAAAAGAACAGTTACAACCCTGAAAAAGTAATTTACCTGCAAAGCTGTTAGAGCCAAGAATGAGATTGAAGGAACAAGATTACACTGTTTGAAAAGAGCAATAAATTTAATAATTACTGCAGTGGAAGTCTGTTGTCTGTTGTTTTGACATCCAAATCTTGAGCAAGAGCCCTGGCAGTGAACAGACAGTGCATCTTGAACACAGCTTACCCATGTATGGTGATATTTGCTAGCTGTAGAAAAGTATTTGAGAAAAGTTACGCAGTCAGTGACCTTATCATTCATTCTGCTGCCTGTTGCCAGCTAATTGAACTGAACAGAACAAACATTGCAGTTATTGAGGAGACCCTTGCAGTACACTGATTTCTGAATGCTTTACACATTAAAGCTGTAATTTCTGGAGTGCTCAGGAAGCTTTTTTGCATAAGCTGCTCCTGGAGAGGAGAAGGCACATTTTTTTTTGGTGTAAGTCTGCCACACATACAAAAACAGCAAAAGAAAACCAGAGTCTGCACGACAAATAGGATGCAGAGCAGAGTGGAATAAGAGCAGTGCAATGTCAAATAAGTAAAGAGGGATGGTTGAGTATTCAGCTGGGAAAAACATAACAAGAGACATGATCAATCTGTGCTTATCTAAGACCTTTGCAGCTTCTGTATATTGAAGGAAACACAAGTTGCTTGAGAAGCCAGGTAAATCCTTTCTAACCAGTCCAAACTACATATGGGAAAGGTGGACTGCATTGTGCTTTGCTAGTCCTGTAAACCTGCTGTGATTTTACTGACTTCCGGGGGCATACCGGTAAATACTCCTACTTATTACAACTGCACATCTAATTAAAGAGCTTACAAAGTGGGGTGTGGAGGAACAGGAGACTGCTAATGGGACCCATTGCAGAGGTGTACATTTCTTTCTGTCCAGTATTGCAGGATTTCACAGCTGAGGAAGAAAAACCCCAGTAACAGATGTCTGCTCAAACACATAACCCCTTCAACTCTGAGAAGCATGGGTTTGGGCTAACAGAACCACCACTTTATACTTTTTATGCTTGCCTCTATTAAGGTGTATAATGAAATGCAACATACCATTGTGTAGTTTGACTTATCCCTTTTTGCTACCATTTAGTACTGTTACA
Source organism: Vireo altiloquus (assembly GCA_013396875.1). Classification (NCBI taxonomy): domain Eukaryota; kingdom Metazoa; phylum Chordata; class Aves; order Passeriformes; family Vireonidae; genus Vireo; species Vireo altiloquus. The sequence continues at coordinate 59,819 of VZRF01006988.1, forward strand.
TGATGGCAAAATTTCTCTAGCTTATGTTCTCCTCTCATCCGCTACATTTTTTTTCCCCTTTTCCTCTTCTTCTTTCTCTTCACAAATTTATTTTTGTTATCTAGTTTCTATTCAGCTGCTCTCTGCATTATCCTCAGCATTAGGCAGCTTGGAAATCATCCTGCCAAGAAATGCACTACAAATTCCAGCAGCTATAGAAAACAAGCAGCAGAGAGCTTCAAGCAGCAGCCCCAGGTACCCATTCTAGATTAATCATGGCTCTAGGAAAATGATTGTGATAGTGCAAAGAAACCACTAATCAATGCAGAAAAACAATGGCAGAACAAGCCTGGAAGCAGAGAGCAATTGGGGGAACAGTTATCCGACACTTCTGGACTGAATATGTGTCAGTACAGATCTGCCTGAAATGTTCTGCCTGGGCTGGAATAGCGACGGTGAACACCAATAAATTCAGCCTCCTGGAATGCTGTTGGGCATCCTCTCTCTGCCCTCCAAGGGGGAAGACTGTGCTCATCCACCTAATCCAGTGAGGGCTCAGCGTGGGTTTTGTAAGCTTCAGGAGTTGAAACGAAAGCCAAATTTAGCAAGAGACTTCCATGTCCAGGGTGGCAAAAGAGAAGCCAGCTGATAAGGTTCCTCTGCAAAACCAATGTTTTGTTTCATGCCTACATTCTTATCCTTCCTATTATAAAATGTTCTTCCGTTTCTTGGGAGTGAGCAACTGTGATACAGCAGTGACTCATGTTTCCATATCCCTAGTTGCATTACACTGAAAGGAAAATCCAAGCCTAACTGCTGCAGAATTGCATGAGGTTAAGTTTTATAGACCCCAACAACACCAGAACAAGGCCCAAACTGCAATAAAATGGTAATTTTATCAGGGCTTGTGGTGAGCTCTGCAGCTCGCTGTCAGGGAACTGGCAATACAACTCCTGGACTCAAAGTGCATGAGGCTCAGGGCATGAAAAGCTGCTTAGTCCCCAACATATTTATGCAGCACTTCCAACTGCCTGGGCTCAGCCAGCCAGCACTGCTGCTAAAATCCCTTAAATCCATGATTGTAGAGAAAGCCCCTAGACCAGCACTGTCCTCATGAAGGTCCTGTTGTATGGCCTCTGTTTCCATCTGGTGGAGCAGCATAGCTGCAATGCTAGCTGCTGGCCTCCACTGCCTCTTAAGCCTGCAGACTAACAACGCTCCAATGAAACCCGCAGGAATTATCTGTAACTGACAGCCTCTCCCCTTCAAGGATCCTGACTGCAGAAGCACTCAAATACCTAACATTCACACTATTTTGATGAGTCACACTCAATAACTCAAGAATCAGCAGTTTAATTTCTTGACCTTCCCAACACTTACATGCTGAAAAGATCAATGAGGAGCAGAAACAGTTTTACTCTGCAGCAAGGATTCTTCTCTGCTTTAATTTTTGAAGGATTCGTACCACATTTCTATTAGGAGTTTCAATGTGAGGTCAAAACTCCATACTTGCATCATTTCTTTATCATTAAAACTTGGTAGTAAAGTAACCAATGCACTTCATACTCTAGAGATTATTTGAGGAAAGCACAAAAGAAAGAGACTTAGGAAAACACTGTAACAGTCAAGCACTCCACCCATTAGAAAATGGTGACCCATTATGGTACTAAGAGAAAAAATGAAGTGCTCTCTGTGATGCTCATTGAGACTACTTGATAAGTTTTTTTCCTCAAATCCAAGTTTCTCTTCTTGTCACATTTGAACAGCTTGCATAAAATAGGTACAGTACAGGAATTATACGCACCCCTAATTAAGATCTGAACACTCAAATCAACATTCAGAAACACAACACTTATCCAAAACAAAAGTCACCAGGATGTAAATCAACACAGACTCTGCTTCTGCAATTTTGCTTTCCAGGAATAAAAACTTCCGATGGGGCCCACTTCCCTGACACCCAACTCCTGGAAATATTTTACTGCCAAATTCCACAGAATAGTTTTATGACTCGGGAGACTCATCTGAAACCTCAGGACTTCACATCTCAGACCATTAACACTGAATTTCTATTCCTTCAGGAGCAGCCAGGGTTTGATGTTGACAGGAAAAGGAGTCTCAGAAGAAAAATCCACCCCAGACACAGGTTGACAACTATAGCAGCACTGCTGTACAGCACTACTCAAAGAAAGAGCATACCCATGAGAACATAGACTTTAAAGCCTTGAGATTGAGCTCAAGTGTGTATTTGACAAAAATACAGAAATATCCAGTGTCATATTCTAATAATACAGAAGTTATTTTGCTTTTGATAAAAGCAATGTATTTGATAATTTAAGGTTAAAACAACTTTCCATATGCATTAGTACTCAGCAAAGTAAAACACATCAAGTGTCTTTACCCTCAAGACAGACAGAAAAGACAAACTAACATATTTGACTGCAACTTCTTTCAAGTAGAGGTCTCTTGGATACTAGTGTCCTTACTCCAACACTCCACCTGCAAACCCTTTCTCTACCTGTGCCTCCTTCTTTACTTTTTGGGCCTTCTGCCCAAATTCAGACCAGTTGGCCAAGACCTCAGCCTCTGAAACTCTCACACAGAGACTAGGCATAACATCTTCAGTTTTAACTAGTTGTACCAACCACCCTTAAAAAAAATAAAATAAATAGAACCTCTCCCGCCCTGATCATCTGTAGAATCCCTAAGGGTCCAGGCTAAAATGACAGCTTCTTAACAAGGCCTTTCATCTAGCCCTGAGGTAGTTTCTGTCCCAGGACATTCAGAGCTCAATCTTATGCATGCCGCAGTTACACTAATGGACTGGGTTTAGTACTAAATTGCCCCCTGCTGCACCACTCTTTGGATTTTGGTTTGTAGTTACATGCATGTTAATAAATCAAAGCTGTTTAAGGAAACCACCGTGACAGCCATTAATGCAACCATATCAAACAAGAAGAAAAGTGCCATGGGTGAAGAGGGTAAGAGCTCTCTCTGACTCATCCTTCCCTCCCTCCATGTTTCTATTTCCAAAGCCTTTCTTTGTCCATGCCAGGATTTTTTTGGTAAAATCGACTGAACCCCATTAGAAGCCCAGGGAGGCAGGAGTAAAGACACATAGAGCCTAAGGCCATAAAGTAAGAAAGGTGTGCCTCCTCCCTTCACATCAGCATCAGCAGAGCTTTCCAGAAGCAGCCACTGCAATGGTGAAGCAGATGGTGATGATGGGTGGAGTTTTAGTTTTTATTTTAGCTTCTGGAATTAATCAGCACAGATGCCTCACAGAAGCATCCTGTCTGGGGAAGTTAGCTTCACTGGAAGACTGCAAGTAAAACTAAGGCTTTCTAGCAGCAAAAACAACCCTACCACCCCCTGCTCATCACTCTTGGAGCACTTTGTGTCATTCCACTAATCTATTAAGAAAGCTCTCAGAGACCATTTTCCTAATCCTACTCTAAATACAGGTCTGCAGTTTGGATAGTATTTTCTTGATACCAAATCGAACTAGGGTCAAATTTCAATGCTGCTGTAAAATCAAAGTTGCCCTCTAGCCCCATCTTACTTTCGGCCTTTTCTGTTGTCTGTTCATAGCTAGCCATTTTGAATTTGTTCTTTTACAGAAGCCACACAGCACAGCAGCGTAACAGGCCAAATGTGACACCTGCAGAAAATGCAGCATAATCAGAGATTAAGATGGCACTGTGATTTCTTCCCTGCCACTGCCTTCTAGATGGACATGTATCCAGCTCTGTGACTTTAGAACCTCTCCAAGATTTTAGTATCTACCTTTTGATACACATGTATTTGAAAATAATTTAATACCTATTTCCTGATGAAGTACATTCTGTGCATCATTTTAGTTTCACACTCAGTGACAGGATACACACACTTTACAGCACAAAAAATTTAAACCATGACTACTTAGTAAATTATGCATTGTAGTGACTGAAAGACAGCAAGCACCAGAGAAAATATACATGCTGAAGCCTGATGTATACACTATATTGGGAAGTCTTCAGTGATATGACAAAGAATTTGTCATTTTTTTCCCCCAAATTACAAGAGAGCAGAGGATTTGTCAGACATTGATTCTGTAGCTTCTACTGTCCACTCTACGCCTCCTTCCTCTTGATGATCAGAGGCCCAACGTTGTCGCCAGTTTCCTCGTTGTGCTTCGTGTGAGAGCCATCACACAGCGGGAACTGAAAAAAGAAAGAATAAACACATCTAAAGTACATCCAGAGTCAGAACTAAGAATCTAGGCTGAAAGTTTATTTGGCATCTTCTCATTAAATCCACTGAAACCACAGTTCACAACTTTTATACCAGCATCTCAGGTCTCCCTGAGTTTTGGCTGAACACTAGCTTTATCCTTGTTAGTGTAGAGCAGACAAGAGTCTTGTTCTAAAAAAGCAGCCACCAAACTCCACTCTATTTGGTATTCCTGTCTCAGGTGAGCAGCAGGAAACTACAGCCCAAACAGGTAAGTTGATTCAGTACCTTACTCTCAACCTTGCCCCAAGCTTCCTCAGTGCTGCCCTTAAGAGCCACATCGGTTGAAAGCGATTTGAAGTAATGTTCGTTCCACTAAAAAATCCCAAACAAACCCCACCCTAGAACAGACTGGTCAGAGCAAGAATTACAGGGACTCCTTTAGCTAGCTCTACGTGCTTAGGTCCCAGAGCAGTGATAACTACTGTTCCTGGACAGCTCTTCTCATATGGAAGAGGCAAAAGACATTCTGTGAGGCAGTAAGAGTGAGGTTGGATTCCATCACTTGTTAAGGATATGTTTTCAGGGTTATGCCTCCTCTGTATAGGAAACTCTGGAGACAATCATAGAAATCACACACCAATATTTTGCATTCACTAACAATTTTCTTTGCTTTCAAGCAATGGGACTCAAAGGTGGGCATTACTCAGCTTCTGCCTTTGCAACAGCACTATGCTCTGCAGTACCATTACAGTCAGTATTCAATGTTCCACTGACTTTAATGTTCCTACTTCAGTCACAGCCTTTGAAAAACGTTAATATCCTATAGTACTGTACAAAACCAATACAATGAAACAATATACAGAGCTTTAAAAATAACACCACCTGGTCTGTAGGGTAGCATTGGGAGGGAAGAAGAGAGGTGAGGTATGGGAGTTTCTTCTGGCTTTTCACAGTAATGAAATGTCAAAACCTACACTAAAAATGGCAGGCGGTATTTCTGAATAAAAACCCCTTGAATGTAAGTTGATTCATGCAGAAACTTTCTCATCCCATCAGTCACTTGTGACTCAATGAGTAAGCAGTGACAGATACTTGGACAAAACCTGAGCAAAAAGAAACATGTCTGTGAGACACTGACCAGCTTTCAACCGCAGATGTTTTCTGTGCAACACCGCAGTCCACTGGTCTTCACAGAAGCAAAAACACAGCTTCCAGCAGACATTAACATCTCACAAGCCCAAAGGAGGCAACCTGAAGTCCAGCTACAGCAACATCATCACTTCTAGTTTCCAAGCAACAAAAATGGTGGTATTCCTAGGTTCAGACAGGATCCAGACATCTTTAACAGCTACCAGTGGTGCCTGCCCTGAATTCATCCTACTGGTCAGCTGGTCTCAGAACAATGGCTCCCAGGGTCTGGTACACCAGACTTGAGCTTCTCAGAAAAAAACACCAAACCAAACACCAGAGCCACCACTTGGTCACCTTGAAGACCAAATACAGCATAGATGGATTTTGGCCCTGACATGTGTTCATCCCCAATTAAGAATAAAGCAGGCTACCAATAGTGGCCAAAGCTCAAATCCCAGGGGAATTGTACAGTGATCTGGACAGTTCAGCTGATTTCTCTTGATACTGAACACATTTGGATTCTCTACCACTATTTCTACTGATAGACTGCAGTAGTATTCCTCAACCCACAACCTGGCGACTAATACTTCTCTGGAAGACACAGAGGCTGCAAGTCATTGTAAGAAGACAGCAAATTAATTCCCCCCTCTCCCAACTCACACCTGAAAATGAAGACAAGCAGAAAACAAGTGTTCTAAGTTTAATTACAGTTTAAAGACAGAACTCTAGCCTCTACACTGGTAAGTTTGAGCACTGGGTTATTTCACTAAACTGGACAACTATTAAGTGCCTGCAGAGCACAACACTGAATAGAAAAGGGTCATTTAAAGGACCGCCTATTTATTATTAACAGATAATTATGTGCCAAGACAAACTTATTTCAAGATACTATATGTGGTTTTTTAAAAGACATACATTCCACAAAGACTTTGGCCAGCACAAAAGCCCTTTCAGTACACTGTTTCAGAAAAAAAAGAAAACAAACAAACAAAAACAACTGCTCATAATCCTTCTTTTTTTTCAAGAGTTACTCCAAAATACTCTGGTATAGCCCAATTGTTTCATTATTCCCAGTAGAGAAGGAACATGATGCAGGGTCAGGTGTAAATGCATGCACACCATCAGTGCAACAGAAACATCCTGTGGTTCCCAATGCTACTGGTTCTACCAACAGCCTCAGGTGAGCCTGAATATCATGAGTAGTGCACACAGTTATCCAAAAGGACATTTCTTCTAGCCTTTATATACAGCCATTTAACAAAAACATGGCAGGTACTTAATGCATTTGAAATAAGTGTAATTTCCTGCATTGAAAACATGCACATTCCACATTCTGACACCATATAATTACGAATTTTAACAGTTTGAGAACTGTAAGAGCCAGATAAAGCCAGATAAAGTCAGACAACTTCCAAAGATGACAAGCATGTGAGAATGATGCCTGGCAATAACAAATATGGGAAGTATAGAAAGCATATTAAAGGTTATGCTACGCATGCTGCAAGGTCAGCCCACCAAGGCAAGAGGAAGGCAACAAAACTGGAAACTACAGCCTTTGAAGTGAAACATGTTGACTAAAATACTCATCATTAAACAAATGCCTTCCAGAATCTCCACTGACCTCCTCAATGCCTTTACAAGACCTTCCAGATCAGAATTCTAAGAATGCACTCATTATAGCTTCATCTACTTCCTTTCTAACTTAGTAGGGCAATATGTTCCTAAACTGACAATTCCCCTTAAACATATGCCAAAATGTACTTTTTAAGGTTTTTATTTCACACCAAGGAAAGGGTAATATCAAACAATAGCAAAAAATTGGCAGGAGCTGCAATGCAACCAGTAGAACCAGACACTATCTTCCATTTCTGTTTGGAAGATTGAGTAGGAAGCAAAAAGCACAAACACCAGGGTTCAAGTGGGTTTTTTTCAGTTAAGATTCCAGACAGAATAAAGAAGACAAGGCCACCTCCACAAGACTACTTCAGAATCAAATCATAATGCTGTTTAATCCTTAACAGTGTTACACTGTAAAACCAAATTCAGGTACAAAAGTGTAAGCTCCTGAGCTACTTGCGAAGTAATCAAGTCAGATCTGACAACAATGAGAACCAGAAGTTACAGCATCTGGAAATTGCTGAGTTTGGCCTAATAAGACCAATGCTTAAGATTTGAGAAGTTGAATATTCACCTCCCTGGTGGAGAGAGAGCTAGATTTCAAGGCAGTTATTTGGCTTTGAAGGTCTGTATTATTTCAGTCTCCACACACTGGCACCTTCTAAAAAATCTTTTAAATGTGCACCAGTGGTAAATGGACAGAATTAATCGTGCAATCTGCTTTCTCTCATTACAGATCTCAGTATTACCATTATAAAGTATATACATCTCAGCTACATCAGGTGCCACACATCTCTAAGACCAGATTTAAATCTCAGGAACTGTCATTGAAAGGCAATTCATACCACGAATTTAAGGCAATTGAGGCAACCCAACTTCAAATGCAAGCAAGCTGGACCACTGTTTAGGCCAGACTTTTAATTGCTCAAAAATAGGAGTTTAAAGTATGCCACTGTGATTGCACTGGCATACACCATGTACTAGTAGCAAGGTACTTTCTAAGCTTCCAACTTTCTCCAAAAAAAGTTAAGGCCCTCACAGGCTGTGTTTCCTGAGCTCCTAATTGCCAATAGTTTTGGATAAGCCTCAGTATTAGCACAGGCAGGACACAAAATCGTATCCGTTATTCATGACCTTGCTCCAGACAGTTGCTTTCTTTTCGAGAGATCTTCAGAGCTACAGAAACATTTTGTCCATCATTAGCATTGATCTGCAGGCTTTACTCTGACCATGAGCACAAATCTGCATAGTTCTACAGATTAGAATATTGCTACATCTCAATGCAGAATAGTTTAGGTGAAAATAGGTTAGTTTCCTCTAAATAAAGCTGTTTAAAAATAGTTTTGCTGAAAGATACATGAACAACACTGGACCATTCATTCTTCTCTTACCTTCTTAGACCTCCAACAACGACAGTACACAGCCTTGTCACCCAGATCTTCCATATCAAAGGCATGGACTACCTTGGGGTTATCCTTCTGGATATGGGGATTCACCATTGCTTTGCAGCACTTGTCTTTACAGAGAAATTTTTTGTAAGCTAGATATCCAACAGCAGCTGCTCCAGCAGCTAAGGAGACTGCAGCAATCCATTCAACTAGAATAAAAGAAGAAAAAACAAGAGACTTTAAGGTTTTGACCACAACATTCTATCAAAACTACTCAGCAGTAAATGTCTTCATTTGTTGTTGCTTCATTGCAGCAACACCTTTTTACTTTCCAACAGATCTTTTTGCTCTGTAGTAGTAACACTCTACTTTAGAAGAGTATTTTCCTTTGACACTCACCTAGATAATATGCTCTTTTCTACTGATCAGAGTTCTACTTCACCCAACTCCTTTCTACACCAGGGTGAGAATTAACCTGGCAGAGTTTTCATGGTTTTGTTTGGGTTTAGTTGGGGTTTTTTTTCTTCACTCTTCTATTTAGCAAACTCTGATACCAACATCAATAGTACATGATTCCAAAGTTCAGCATATTAAACCAGGTGTAAATACATCCTGTAGCAGCAAAAAAAACCTGTGTTGTTTGTTTCAGTTGCAAGAAAGTCACTAAAGAGCAGTCAGCACTAACAATCCAAAACCAGGTTTCTCCACCCATGGGCACTGAGTAGCTTTTAGTAAAATGCATCTTGTAAGTAAAAAAAACTAAAACCAGTTGTTTGGCAATGGAGAAATTATAAAATATACTACCACCAGTAACAAAAGCCATCTTAGATTAAATCCTTGCTGTGGTATAGAGGCAAGAACAAGGATCCAGAAAGATTATATTTAAGAATCATACACACGTTTATTTTAACTAGATTAAGTCCTGAATCTCCACAGGACAACTTTCATTAAAAAATCCTCTTTCCACCACTCCTCATCCTCACTTTTTCTCCCTTTATTTACCAATAAAATTTTTGCAGTCTTTCTTAGTACAATGTCCATTCCTGAAAGAAGTTTTCCTACTTTTTTGTGGTTCTACTGTTTTCTCTCTGCTTCATGAAAACATGCTGGACTTTGGCCCAAAGGTTTGGGTTGCAGCACCAGTCCCAGCTGTTTAGTCTCAGAGTAACAAGTGGCTGTTCTTTCTTTGCTTTTTATCCACCACTTCTATATACACATGTACTGCAAGTTCTGTTTACAGAAGAATAAACAGGAATTTAAGTTTTAGCATATTTACAGAACTTAATAAAACTAGAACAGTCTTCATTTGAGAATTTCTATCCTGTCCTATGTTGTAATTGGATTTGTAAGATGTCAAGCCAGATGGCGTCTTTGGAGCAAAAGACATCACTACGTTCAAGTCTAGTGAAGAAACAAAAACCTTTGTTAGTTCTTGCTACTTTCCATGACCAAATGACTTGCTGTATTTCCACTGTGAGCTTGGACTACAAGTATCAAGGTTTTCTGTTCCTGTCCCACAGACTTTCCTAAAATCTATAGTAAGCCTTTTCCTCAGCTAAAACACTATGTTAGCTCACAGGCACCACACTGATCCACAGTGGATCAGGACACAGGTGTCTGGCTGTAGCAACATGTGAAATTAGACAACCACCTGTACAGTGTCTGCAGCCCTGTAAGATCAAGGAGGGCAGTCACTCCTTTAGAGTCTTATTAAAGGAGTAAAAGATGCAGAAATCCTTCAGAGTTCACGTTCTTTGTAAATGACATAGAAGAGACCAACATACATTGAGACCTCCCCTGCAAATGAGCCACAAACCCTCCCTGTAGCAGTAAGGTGATATTAAAATACAGAAAATCATCTTTAACATGGAAGAATTTAGAGCAGGAATGTCTTCCTGCTCCCCAACTCCTTAAAACAATAAAAGCCCCAGAGACCCATGTTGTGAATGCTGTCTATATCCATTCATTGAGTTCTCACCCCTTATTCCCCAGAGTAGCCAGAGTAATGCACTAATTTTGATAAAGTGAGGAAATGAAATTTTACAAAGGATTATAAGAAAATCTGCTTTAATTTAGCACTAATCAACCAAACTAATCAAAATAACAGCTACAGTTTAAATCCAAGAGAGCAGCTCTCCAAAGAAAAGCCACTGTAACATCCCTGCACTGTCTCACTCGAGCAGGGCTGTGGCAGGGAAGAGGTGCTCAGCAAGCTCAGGGGAACAGGCTGGGTCTGACAACTTTGAAGTGACCCCTGATGAAATGTCAAGTTGCAGCTACAACAGCAAAAGCAAAACCAAGGGACTGCTTTTAGTAAAGCAGCAACTGCAAGGATTGTCCAAGCTGCTACTGATGCACTGTCAATGGATCAAATCTTCACCTACATTTTAAGTAAGTGATGAGGGGACAGAGGGACCATAACCACTGCTTTATGGCATCTAAGGGGAGTGACTTTAATGAAGACCATAGATGGCTCCTGTAACTGAAGCGCCTTTTAAGGTGCTGCACCACAAGGAAGCTGATCTTTACTTGTACCTATCCAAAAGCCCAAGTCAATTTAGCAAATGAGAAAAGGAAAAAAAAAAAAAGGTAATATTTCTGTGACTCACAACAAGCAAGAGAAGTCTGTACCAAAATTCAGCAGCACATTCAGAAGAGCTGTTCTGCACATCTGCAGCCAACCCAGATCCCTCTGACATCCTCTATAACCGTGCACATCACATCCTATGTTCACCAGCTCAGCAAGCACAGATCATGAATTAAATCACCATCACATTCTGCAGTGATCCTCTACCTCTTCTCCCACAGGCCAGAGTCACCTTTTACACACACGGGCAAGTTGTACCAATGTACAACATCTTCAGGTATTTTTTCTTATAATAGAGCAATGTCTTTTTTACTTTATTACCTTTTTCATCACTTCCCTGGAGACATTTCTCTTTTTCCCTTTCAGGATGGAAAATTATATCAACTGATAATGCATTCAATCCAAACATTTAAAGCAGTCTTATTCTTTAAATTCCAGGACTGCCTTAATAAATATAATGAAAATTTAGAAGAAATATTTGAACTTATTCAACACACTCTCTCTTAAATCATCCTACAGGGTTTCAGACGCAGTAAGTTTTGTCTTGTTTCACACACAGATCTGGAAAAGCTGGAACACTCATTTAATCTTTTTAACTAAGTTAACCATAATATGCACCTGGAAGAAGAACATCTTTCAGATAATTTTAAATACTCTGAACTGTTTCAAGAGACCTCTGGTGCCAATTCAACAGTTTGCTGACAAACTCTTAAGGTCATGCATGAGGCATCTGTTAACAGTGTGACACTGATGTGGAGTGTCAAGGGGTTTTTATTTATTCTTAAAATAAAAAGCAGTAGGAGCAACTTCTGTTATTATTAAAGAACTCCCAATTCTGGTATAATACAAAAGCGCAATGTTACAAGACAAAGAAAACCAGGCCTGTGTAATATGGCAGAAAAATTGGTTTTGTGTTGTAAGCACTAAACAATGGAAAAGAGTTTGGCTAAAACACCAGAAAAATTAAGACACGAGAGAAGAGACGGCAAGAGAGACGGAAAGAAGGAAACTAATTCAGAGAATGAAGTCCCAGGAGAGCAGGCAGTGCACAGAAGTAAACAAAAAAACCAGAAGATGAGAATGGCAATAAGACACTGATACGGATTTATTCTCTTCTGTTTTCTTTGGACATATCTTAATAAAAGAGATTTAGATCAAAGTTTCTCCTCTCTTCTTTCTCTAAGCATGTACAACATTGCTTTGGATGTTTCCACATCTAGGCTACAGAGGCAGATTTTGGATCTGCTAGGGAGCTCTGAGAGATTTTATCTGCAGTAAAACACCCATTTACCACCTGCACTGAGAAGTGCACTAAGAAACTAAAGGGGTCTTGCCTCCACCAAGATCCTTGATAAGAACCCAGATCAAGTTACATTCTACCAACTATACACGGGAGAGCTATATCCTGATGAAGTTAGACCAAGAATCCTAAGAGGCAATTTTCAAGTTGCCTCTGCTGGTCAGAAAATATTTATGTTATTCAAAAGTCATGGAACAGTAACTCCAGACATGAAAAACTATTTTATGTCTCCAGAAGTGCTTGTAATTTCAAGCTCCTCATTTTGTTGCCAATGAAGAGATTATTATTGTGCAAGAGTTGTTCGTGACAGTCCAGTAGTGTCACTGTCCACAATCAAAGGCAATGCTAGAGAAACACACGATACTTGCTTACTGAAGAGTCATCCAGAGTAACTGGATGCACAAAAAGCCTAACAGTAAAAGCCAAGCAGTCAAGCTAACAAAATCACTTCTACCACTCCACAGCATCCATAAAAAATGGGATTATGACTGGCAGCTTTAATTTAACTGAAGCCATATGGTAAAGAGATCACCTGAGGGAAGAAGATTGCTGGATTTCACCAATAAGCAGTAAAAGCCAAGTCACGGTAATCAGATCTGTGGTTGGTGTGGGGTCAGTTTTGTTAAGAATCACACCTCTCAAACAAAAAGCCTTAGCTGTGCTACTCACTGCCTTCCAAAGTGCAAACGTGAACAGAAGCAATTAACTCCCCCACTGCTACCACAAATTAAATCTCACAAAAATATGGTGTCTAGTTTTGTTTCTGGTGTCTAGTTTTCAGCAGAGAATAAATTATTTTCAAAATTCATCAGCCACATGCCAGCTGAAGGAAGAACTGTAACCTGTCAGTCACAAGGCACTGATCAAGTTTAATCTTGTCAGAAATCACAAACACCTAATGCCGTCTCCTCCTAAACAGAGCACCCTCCAGACTGGTCCCATCAGCTGCTCCCATGCTTTTCTTAGAGAATGAGGATATTTTAAGAGAATATTCTTCTCCCGTATCCACAAAGTTTTTCTGCTCAATTCCTAGTGTCTAGAAACCTGTCTAATCCTTGCAAGCTGCCCTTGGGAACACAACCTGGATGCCAGCTATTACCAAGTCATCCTCAGGGCTTGGATTATTATAATAAGCATAGCCTTCCATCACTACAGCCCATTTTAGACTAATGTCTTTGCCACCATCCTCTGTACCAGCAGTCTCGACCCTCCCCCATGCCCCGAAAAAAACCCAAACTCAAACTATCTGCCTGCTAAATTAAGGACATAAACCATGAGCAGCTTTGCGAGTGGAAAGCAGGCATGCACGTGAAGGTCATTTTTTAGAGAAAATTAGGTAATACAGCTCTCTATTCTATCCTCCACCCAGCCCAACTTTTTCATGCCGTCCGGTAGTGCAACAGCATTTGAAACACACAACGCTCTCTCAGACACTGTTCAAGTCAATCATTACACAGCACAAACGTCACCGTTACCTCTACTGCACAACGTCGGGCAGGGGTTTTGAAATTTACAGGTTTCCATGAAATTTTCACTTAAACACGTGAAAAGGCAAAAATAAAATAGCGGTATCTGAAACGGGCTGTCTCCACTGCAGATAAAACCTGGCGAGCGGCCGAGCCCGCTGCGAGGGCCGAAGCACCCGCAAGGGCATGGCGCGGAGCTCGGCGGCTCCGGGCCCTCACAGGGCAGCGGAGTGGGACCGGGGGAAGACGAGGGTCCCAGACCGAGCCACCACACCGCGTTCTTCCCTCGCCGACAGCAGTAAGAATTTTATTTATGAGTGGATCCCAGCAGCCGCCTACCAGACCAACCGCATTCGCGGGGAGGGTGGGGGGAGCCCGCCATTTTGTCCCGGGGGGGTCAGGCGGGGCGCGAACCGCGGGGCGTGAGCCGCCCCCCGAGAGGCGCACCCGGTCCTGCCCGCGCACGGTCCCGTGCCCCCAACCGTGCCCCGCCCCGCCCCCCGATCGGGTCACATCTCGAACCCCCGGCCGGCCATACCCCGCCCCCCCGGCCGGCCATACCGCGCACGCCGCTGTTCTGCCCCGGCCCCATCGCTCCTGCTCCCACGCCGCACCGCGCACGCGCTCCTGCCCAAGATGGCCGCGAGGCCACCCCCTCAAAGGCCTCCCGGCAGGACAAGGAGCTACGGGAGAGGTAGACGCTATGGGATGTGCGGAACAGCACCGTTGGGGGGAGGAGGGAGGAGCGAGCGCTGCCAGTGGCCTGACGCCCGGCACAGAGCTCTCAGGGAGGCCTCTGCAGCTGTAAAATGGGTGTTGGGCACCGCTGTGCGTCCTGTGCAGGCACTGGCCTGCCGCGGCCCCGCCGTTCTCTTCTGCTAGTGGTGCAACGAGTGCACAACAGCTCTGCAAAACGCTTAGGACAGATCGCTGTACGAGCCCTCTCCTGGGTAGCTGTGGAAAGATGAAGCTGAAAAGTGATATCCTCCGAGTGACAACCCCCTCGAACCTCCTAAGCTTGGGTATTGAAGTGAGGATTACTATTCTTTACCTTAAAGAAGTATTATCGAAGTTTTATACAAAATTAAGGACTTACTACTATGGGATCTAGTTTATGGTTAGACTTTGAAAGGAATGAGAAGGAGGTGTCTTTACAAATAAGCTGTGGGCCTGCTGTAGGTAAAGCCAGATGCTGAAAGAAACAATGGGAGGAACCATAAATTCCATAGGAATTCCACTCATTGAAACAGACTGTTACTCACTCAAGACTGGGCTAAATTCCCGGACTTAGAGAAAACGAACAGAGACACAAGGAAAAAGAAAAAAAAAAAAAAAGGTGGGGGGTACACATTAGAAGGGGGTCTTTACTAGGCAGTTCAGGAAGTTTGTACCTCTCAAGTATCTCAGCCAATCGGGAAAGAGAGAGGGAACATCCCGATCCTCACTGTTCTCTTTTCTTTCCTTATCACATAGTCTCCCACTATTATTTGAATCTCCCACTATTGTTTGCCTTAAACATATTCCTCCACACGCCCCTTCAACCAATTATTTCCCAAACCAACACCATCCGTCCCCTAAGACGCATTTCAAAGACGTGAACACCCATTCCCTCACCCATGGACACTGGCTTTTTAAAGCGTGATTTTTCCACACAAACTCGATCTTAGAGGTATCTTTCAACTTTAATGGTTCTATGACCTGTTCAACAGCCTTTTCAACCCCACACATCTACTCTTTCTCTCACACACCGTCATGAATATGACACACCTTTTCCTTGTATGCAGTTTTGAAGCTCTACATGGTTTCCTTTCCTCTTCTTCACCTCTCCCCGTACCGGCGGAGGCCGTGATTTTTCACCCCATTCTTCATTAGACACAGACACTTGCTGTTTCCCACTCAGCCCCGCAGACCCTGAGGGGTGGGGAAGCACCGCCGCCCGACAGGAGGCGCGCGCGCCGCCTCGCTGCCGGACTGCGCTTCCCGGCGTGCCCCGCGCGCGGCCGCGGCTCCGCAGGCGCAGGAGGACACAAAGGGGCACGACGGCCATTGCGCGTGCCCGCCCCTCCCGCCTCCACGGCGCGCGCTCCCGTCGCCCGCCCTGCCACGCCGCGGTCGCGCTCCCGCCCCACGCTCCCGCCGCGCGTTCCCATGGCGCTGAAGCGGATACAGAAAGTGAGTGCGGCCGAGCCGTGGGAGGGGGTGGAAAGGGCCCCCGCCTTGGCGTAGTCGCCGGAGACGACCCCCTTTTATCGGAGGTTGTGGCGGCGGCCGGACCGCGCTCAGCTGCCGCGCGCTTTCTCAACCAGGATCCATCCTTCCCTCGCCGGCAGCCGGGGAAGGAGAGTGGGTGTGTGAGGCGGAGAAGGGGGAACTGTCGTCGGCCGCTTTATGGTTTCGGGACTCTGCCTCCTTGAAGGCCCCGCACGCCGAGTCCATGCTTTAACGCGCTGGTTGTAGACTAGCCGCGATGCTCTGAGCGGGGAAAGCCGACGTGCTAATGGGGGGTCTTAGGCAGAGGGCTGGGACAGCATCAGTCGCCCAAATGTTGCGCTGCCGTTGTGCACGGCTGGTCCGCACTGCGCTCAGGCTGTTGCGTGGGTTAAGAAGTGCTGTCAGCATAGTTCTTGGCGTGACCTTTGAACGTATCCCAATTGTCGTGTTTTGGGCTGATATTTGAAATGGACTGGTTCAAATTGTGGAGTGGATTCCTGGTTTCCTTTTGTTTGGCAAGGCTGAGCTGATCGTTGTACAGTACAGACAGGGTGAGCAGCACAGGAGGAGGGATAAGGTTATTGCTGTGGCCGTGGAACAGAATCCGTGGTGTTTGGTTGCTGTTGATGTGCCATGTTTAGTCCGCGTTAGTGCTATCCTGGTTACGTGACGGTGCTATAATTTCTTGTTCAGGATTCCCTTTTGCTCTCGGAAGCCATTGGTATTGCAGAAATCAAATTCTGTAGTGACCGATTAACCCCATAGAAGGCAAATTTGGGATAAACTACAGTAGGTACCAACTTACTTGGATGGATTTGTACCAGAAGTTGGTAGTCCTGTCTCATGCAGCAAAGATTATGCCTTTACAGGAAGTGCAATTAAGGGACATTTTTGTTCCTTCATATCATGTGTTTGTCGTGAATGTTGCATTTAACCAGTTTATCAAATATTAACAAATAACTACAGTAGTTTTCTTTAACAATAACTTTGTCGTGCTTCTACATATTACAGGAATGGTTTGCCTTTTGTTGCCATTTTAATTTCCCACCTTTTTTTAACTTCTCCTTATCCTCATATTTCAAGAAAACGATTGTTCTGAATACCATCTCCTTCCACTTCTTGTTCAGCTTCTTTCTGCTAAAGTAAATAGACAAAGGGGAAAGTCTGGTATCTGGTATTTTTGAGATGGAGGTGTGGTTTGTGGCTTTCCAAATGAGGTCCTGCTAGAATAGGATTATTGTTCATACTTCTATCATGTTCCCTGTGTAACTTTTCTTTCTGCTTTAGAGATGTTCATACATATTGGAAAACCACTATTTTCTTTAATGTGGCATTTAAGAGCTTCGATAGATGTGAATTATGGTTAGACATTTTACGAAAGTATCTTTCATCTTGTTAGCCTTATTAAATTCTGCTTCTACTCTTTCAAAATGAAGTGATGCTTTCCAACCTGCTGACTGAGGTGCTATGAGATTTCCTGATTATAAAATAACTTCTACCCAAAACTGGGTAAGGACCCTCCAAGAAGAGTTGAGATTAAATTTGGAACTAGTTACCACTTGCTTCTAGTTTGCTGCAGAAATGACTACTGCTGGTTTTCTTTTTTTCATTAACTACCCTCATCACTCTCTGCTGCCTTTCCAGGGAAAGACGAAAATTCTACTAGAGGAATTTGGCTAGCAGCCTATCTCTGGAGAAGTAGAAGAGGAAAGGGAATGGCAAGGAAATTGGTTTGTTTCAAATGGAAAGTTACAATTAAGGGGAGAAGTTTGAAAAGACAAACTATTTTGATGTCACTATAATACACAAATTTTTCCCAAAAATCACAGAACTGGAAGTTTAATGGTAGATGAAATGTATTCGTATGTTGGTGTCTTTATGTCATCTGCTTTACTGGTGTTTCAGATTGGCTGTAAAGGTTGATAGTTACGTTGTATCCCAAGGATAGGAAGGGATAAGATCTGGAGTAGAGGAAATACTGTGGTTTTACAGCAGGTTTCTGTGCCTAGAGGGATTCTTTGGGGAAAAAAAATGCTGTCAGCAAACACAGTGGTATTGCTTGGGAGCTCGTCGGTCTAGACATACTGTCTGAAGTTAAGCTTGGGTGGGTTTAGGGTGGTTCAGGTGTGCTTTAACAAAGGTAAGGGATTTTGGTGGCAAGCTTGAATGTTCGTTCACAGTAATTTTGCTAATTTGTATGTTCAGTATGACAACACCTACAAAGGAAGCGAAGCTATAATACGTCGGCATGTTAGTAAGTATATTTTTTGTCATACTGGTTGAGACTCTGATTTCTAAATAGTATTGCCATTGGGATCTGTGTCATTGCATCCTGCCTTTGGTTGATTGTCCTCGAGGGACTCCTCAAAGGAGGATAGCACGTGGACTTTCAAGACTGTACCCTAGTTACAGAAAGACATACTGCACTTGGGAGCTTTCTTAAAAAGAGGGCAACTGAGTAACTAGTGAAGAAGCTGATCGCTGCACATGGAAGTATGTTGATCTTGATGCTGTAGGTGGAAGAATGGTGAGGACATGAAGCCCTGCTCTGCAGGCACAAATGTCAGGTATGTCTTCATGACAAACTCATCTCAGAGTTCCTCAGAGAGTTTAGGGTCGGCGGATTCTTACTCATCATAAGCTGAGGAGCCTGTGTTCATTGACCTTGTCAGTGCTTTGCTTTGCCATTGTATAAAAGAGGCACTGTATTTCTACACTGTCAAAAAAGTTCGTTTGCACTTGTGTGATGTTCCTTGGGTCAGTGAAAAAATAACACATTTTTGTGGGCATTGTAAATTCCAGATATTGCAAATGATGAAGGCAAATCAAACAGTGTAGGCTTTATTTGGGAAGGAATATTGTGCAAAGAAGCCTTTATTCTTGCTACTTCTGGAAAGTGAGATACCATGACTTTTGTGCAAGGTGGAAAATAATAATAAGGCTGTCAGGTTCTGCAAAATAGTGTGTAAGTCTCAGTTCTGCCCATCTGTCCTATGCAGAACTATTTTTCTGGGGTTCCTGTTCTGAATTTTTTGTCCACATATCTAATTTGCAGAGTTTGCCATCGTGTTAGTTCCATATCACAGCTGAGATTGTTTTCATCATAAGTCCTGTACCTGGGTGCTCCTCCAGTGTTAGTGGGAGGCTAATGTGCTTGTTAATGCTCAGGCTGTCTTGTACAATACCAGTACATACTTTTGTTACAGGCATAAAAAAAATTGGACTTGAAGAGATTTTAGAATACATTTTGAAAACAGAAAGGAGGAGATAGATTTGAACACTGCTTTAAAAATAGCTATTGTTTTTGTCTTATTGGTACATAGTGCTTGATTGTTTTTCTCCTACAACTCAGTAACAATAGAAGCATTCAAACATTTAGTTATTTCAATGAACTATAAGTCTCTGTGTTTCAGTATGTGTTTCATATATGCATAGGCTAACAGGACATACTAACTTGAAAATTTATGTTGAAAATAACTATTGTTATTGTAAATCGACTCAAATAAAAATTATTTGTATTTGTGGTTCATATTTTGACTTTAAACCTGCAGTCCTTAGATGGTAATGGACATAATGAGGAAACTTCTTTGTCTCTAACATAAAATGTTTGAATTTGCTTTCAAAACCTCGGCTGTGATATTACATATTTAGCATTATTTTTTTTGCATTAAAACAATGTATGGAAATAGAGTATTTATTAGTAACCATTATAACAATGAATTTTATGATAAATATGTGCTTTATATTTACCAAATTCGTGAAGAATCAGACAATTAACTACTCTTAAGTATGATCACTATGGGTTTCTTTGATGAATAGTGCCGAGCAACTGTGTACTCATGGAGTTGGTAGGAAATGAGTCTGTGGTCTACACTGCATTTTGTGCAAGAAATTAAGAACACAGCTGACAAATATAAATCTGTATTTTAAATAACAGTGTGGAGAAATGTTCTGGTTGTGGTTTCCTGTTAACTGGAGAATGAAAATAGCTTTTAGTGATGCTGTCTGCAGTTTATTTCGGTCTTCAGATAATCTGCAGTCTTTTTTTCTGAATTTTTTTTAGACTGAAAAAAGACATTTTTAAGAGTATTTTTTTCATTTTTATTTTTTTTTAACTACTCATGCTCATAGTCACTGGGTGTCCCTGAGTACTATGCTGAGAACATTTATTTTCTTGTCACCAAAGTATCCTTTTCAATGTTGTTCCAATACCTTTTTGGGAGAGAAGCCTGAATGCCAATCAAGAATGTAGGTATTAAAATGGCCTTGCAGTCTTCAAATTCATTCTTTCATGAAATACATCCTACATTATTCTTTGACCATGGATATTAGTCTGCACATTTGGAAATGTCTCCAACATTTATAGCTTACCACAACCTGTTTTTTACAGCTATTAACCTCGAATTTTTGCTTCATGCTGCCTACTGAGCTGTTCAGGAATGTGTATGGTGCTAGGGAAAGTGATAATTTGGAGGCTTTGCCCATGTCCAGTAGTATGTTAACCATTAGTATTCTGTTCTACCCTGTAATATTTTGTATTAGAAGATTGATTCCTACCACTGTCCCCAGCTTAGGTAATTTTGTCTGTATATGTTTATCCTGGCTGTACTGGGGTAGTGTGGTGTGTGTTGGAGCTCTTGAGAGACGCTTTAATGCTATGACGTTCACAAGTGTTTGAAATAAGTCTCTTGAAGACAGAATTTTGGGTTTGTGTATTCTCATAGAAGATCTTGCACCCTTGTGTTGCAAGCCCGGATAGCTCTTAATATGGTCAATGGCAAAGAGGCAGGAAGGGTCTTTGTGTGGGTTCCACAGAGATGTTTATTCCAGCCGCGTGCGTGGACGATTCCAGGGACAAAGATGAGCATCAGGGGAGGTCCAGGTTTAAGTACGGGGTGAGGAAGGGGCAGAGACAGCATCTGGACGCTCATCAGAGGGTGCAGGGGCAGTACACAGGCGGGGTTTGGATATGGGAGCCAGCAGGGGAACAGGGAGTGGCTGAGGGACAAGGGGCAGTGGGTGAGCAGGGAGAGCAGAACTGGGGTACATTAACATAACAGAACAGGGTGTCCTGTGGGAGAAGCCTCTTTCTGTCACTCTAACCTGGGGAGTGCCTCTTAAAATCTTTTCCTCCATAGGACTGTGATGGTCCCTTGGTTACTAGGTTCACCGGCTACCACACCAGTGTACACTGTAATTAGTAGTGGGGACTTTCTCTTTTGAAAATGAATCTGCACTGCTTTGAGCTATAGATCCTGTTTGTCAGCATATGCACATGTCTTGCACCAGCATTTTCTATACCAGTGACTAAAAGTATTCGTACAGACCCTTGAAGTGACCAGACCTGCATCATGCAGCTACATGATAATAATCCAAAAAGCTTGGGCAAAGCTGCTGTAACCAATTAACTTAAAATTACAGGGGAATCTCTAGCGTTGATTGTGTAGTGCCTCACATGCAGTTATCTTGCACTTCTTGATGAGGATTCAGCACCTTAAGCTTTGTAAGTCTTCAGCCTTGTCTCTTGACAAAGCAAAGTTTTGGCCTTTTCTTGTCAAGAGCATCCATGCTTTGTATAAAGAATTCTTGTATTCAGCATCTCATTCTTTTGTTTGTGAGTATGTAAAGTCATGAAGTTTTTTCTACATGTATGTAGAGGATCCTCACATTTGTTCTGCAGTGTTTGATTCTGGGCACTGGCAGGTCAGTCTGACTCAGGGACATCTGACTAACTCCTTGAACCATTTCAAAGGGTGTAGGAAAGCTTGAAGCCTAAATCTTACATTTCTCCAGATAATTTTGCTTTGAATCTGAAGTTTAAACAGCATAATCAGCAATGTAAAGCTGAATAGTTCTTCATTTTTATGACAGCTTGATCTGAATTTCTGTATGTAAATATTCAAACGGTTCGTACTGTTGGATCATGTTACCACTTGTATTTTTAAACCACATTAGCTTCACTGTGTAATTTCATATGGCTGCAAAATACAGCTTGAATTTGCTCTATTGATTTTGAAGTTTGGTCTGGCTTTATGTTTCATAGCTGCAGAAGCTCTCTCAATATATTTGTGAACATTGATCTCATTTGGTGAAGTTGGTTGAAGGGAACCTTTTCTTCATTGTTGTTAGGAAACAGTAATAACAGGAGTTTATAGTTCTGGGTCTCATCAATGTATGATTAAAAATGTTTGGGTGGTTTTTTTTTTTTTAATCTTGAACAAATGTCGGTGCCTTTTTAGCCTGAACAAATTGAAGTGTATATTAGAGGAGCATTCCCCAGTTTTGTTAATTCTTAAGTAAATGTGTACAAATGAAAGAAAACCAATTTGTGTGGTTTTGTGATATGTAAAGATCTTGATGAGTACATCGAGCAGCAAAAGCACTGTTACAGACTTGTGACTAAAATTAAGTGGTTGCCTGATAGTTCTCATATGCATATGGAATGTTTGCATATACTTTACAGACTTTCTGAAAAGTTTAAGCTGCATATTTTTCCAGTTACTGCCTTGAATTTAGTAGTCAACAATGGCTGTTATAAAATGCATGATTGTTAGTCTGAGTTCTGTTTCGGCAGTTTAGTGTAGCTGTTTGGTTTTGGTTGGGTTTTTTTAGTGCGTGTACAAGACTTGATCTTCTCTTGTCTGGTTAGATCTTGAGTTGCAAATTAGAGAAACAGTGCCTGTAACAGCTCTGCTGCTGGTCATGTTTGTCTCTGGTGACTGCTGGAAACTTGAGATTTGTTGACTCCCTGTGTGTACTGGCAGTGGCTTGGCTTTGCATAAATAGCTGGTTCTCTGAATCACTCCTTAATGAAATTTGAATCCTCCGATTAAAACAGGAACTGCACTTCTAAAGTGCCTTTATTTGTTAAAGTGTAGCCCAGAGTGTTGTTTCTGGATCAGTCTCACCAGCAGAATAAAGTTAAAGTGCAGACAAGTAATGTCAGTTGACAATCTGAGCTATTTCAGTATAGGAAAGAAGTGTCTCTCTTGTTTTAAATCACAAGGATTGTGAGAAGTGACTTCAGAGCAGTAGTAAGATACGGTGCAGTGCTTTTCTTTGATTTCAGGGCCAAGAGTGAACCTGTAAGTCTGGCTGAATTTAGGTGTCAGGTTCACGGTAAATATTTACTGGATGTCATAAATGGAAAAATCTATCACAGCAGTTGAGAAGTGCAGATTTTTAACCCTTCTAATTGTATGTAAGGTCAGATCACACTAAGTACACCAATTCTACACTTGAGTTAAACTTAGTTCCAATTTAAATCTTGATTTTTGTATATAGTTGCCTTGACTAATATATTTTGAGTAGAAATGTTTATGGTGTTACTTCTTAAGGTAAACTCACAGACCTTCTTATGTCTATTGTTGACTTAAATGTGTATGTTTTGAGTAAGGAACTCAGTTACAGTGATTTAACACACATCTTTCAACTTATTTCAAAGGAAGTACTTGCATGTAGTCATTAAAGTTCCTGCAGCACAGTTCCTATCAGCCTAGAATTGGAAAAAGTTGTTTGTCCTTAGTACAGTAAAAGTTCAGACCTCAAAACTAGTATATTGAATTAAACAAGGAAAATGAACTAACATTACTGCCCATCTTGTTTTCTGTTTGAAATAGTGACGATAAATTAAAAGCTGAGCAGGGTTTGCGTAATCACATAATAATTTTAAATTATTTGGGACTGTGTGGACTACTGCAAGAGAAATAAAACAGTTGACCACCAAAAGCTTCTCTGAGTGCTTAAGTTTCAACTTGGGGTTTTTTTAGTAGTCATTGATAAATGCTGGGAATTGAATCAAGATATGATAAATAAGGTGTAGAGCTAATACTTTTACTTTCGTCTCCTGTTTAATTAGGACCCTTTATATTATGTTCATATATCATCTCCAGGCAGGCTGCAAACATTTTATGAGCCAGGTTAGCTCAGGTGATGTCCATAGACTAGGACAATACAGAAACTTTATTAAAATCAAAAGCTAAAGGAACAATCAGATTATCACCTAACTAAATTAAACATTGAGTTTACAGACTAATCAAGAAACCCTATTTTTTTTGTCTCCCTCAAATATATTGAAGTTACTATGAACTTGGTTACAATGCATTAATTCCTTCAGATATTAATTTCTAGCACAATGTTAGCTGCAGGCCATCTGGCAAAAAAACTTTTTCAGTCTTAATGGGCATTTCAAGTGTTGATTGTTTTATTAAAATACCACAAAAAATGCCCACAGGTTTAGTAAAATTGGTTTGTGTTCCCACTTTTGAAGGGATGCTGCTAAGTGCTATGGATTTTCATGTCTTTCAAATATTTCTGTGTTTCTTGCAGGAACTAAGTGATCTGCAGCGAGACCCACCAGCCCACTGTTCTGCTGGACCTGTTGGAGATGACTGTGAGCTCCTCCTAGTACATTGAGTACATTTCTGTACAGTTCTGAAAAGGCTCGGAAAATCTCTAATTGTTGTATCTTTTTGAATTTCAGTGTTTCATTGGCAAGCAACTATTATGGGACCTGTAAGTATATGAATCATGCCCCTTAAAATGTAAGACCTTGCTTCTCTTTTTTGTTACAGAAGAATTCATTTGGGTTTCTATAAACAGCAGCCACATTCAGCTGTGCTGTATGTATACCTTGAACCTTTAGGGTGATATTGCTGTTCTTAGTAATCTGGAACCAGTTGCTTTCTGTAACTCTTCAAAAATCTATCCTCTTCATGAAGTAAGAGGTGCTTAATTAGTCAACTGTGGTGTTTGAGTTGGTGATGGGGGCTACAAAGCAAAGAGCTTGCTTTTCATAGATGGTCAGATCAATTCTGGAAGATTCAACCATCTGAAAGGAAGAAGAGTGGGTGAAATCTAATGTTAAAGTTGGCAACTGTAAACAAGAGTGAAGTTGGAGGGTAATTTTTGGGCTTTTAGATGGAGCTTATTTTATTTGATAGCTGTGATGTGGCTCTGGCAAAAGCGTATGGCTTTTGCCAACTGCAGGCCAGCAGTAGGTTGCTTTTGTTGGTTTTTGTGCAAGAAAAATGCTTTCCTTGAGTTGAGGAAATTACAACTCCTGTCAAGGTCATGACATAAGAAATGACAAAAAAGCTTAAAACCAGGTTTTAAAAGAAAAGTGAGAGGAATTTTAGACAAAAAAAAAAACAAACAACATGATATGAGGGAAGGTCTGCTTCTTAATATCCTGGTAAGGTGTTTGTATTCCTAGTATTTTCCTTTCAGATTTAATAGTTTAGAAAGAAGAGTCTCTAGTTCAGACAGTGAGCTGAGTCACTGCGTGAGATTAAATTTTGAGATAATACTTAATCCATTAAGATGCAGCATTAAATCATGAAGAAAAGTGGAAATGTGTCTGCTTTGATACTAATTCTCCATTTTCAGCACAGTTGTTCTGAAACAGTGAAGGATCAGTCACTAATTTGCCAGTGGTGTGCTGGCGTCTGTTGTCCAACTTGTCTAGTGTCGAGCCGTAACTTTTTCTGTAGTATACTAATGCTTTTCACCTTTTTCTTGAACAACTGTGTTTTTCACATACTAAGGCCTTCTGACTCTAGTCCTCTTGCACTGCCAAAGGGTGAATGGCAAAAAAACGACAAGGAGTAAACGAAAGCTTATGTGCTGGTTGCCACCAATAATGTCTCTGTCCTGAATGACTCTGATTACATGAGTAAAGGAAATACTAGCACATAAATTTTGGCTTAAATTCCATTTTCTTCTCCAGCTTGCAGTTCAGCTGTCATATTCTACAGTGGAAAATACTTTTTGCTCTAAGTTCCTCAGATGTGTCTAGTTAAGGATAAGAATCAGCATCTCTTACCAACCTTTTTCAGCCATGTCTGCAGAGATACAGGAATAGAATGCTTCAGATATTAATCCTTTATCTTGATAACAAAAAAAATTAGAGGTGCACATTCTGTATGTGGCACTGAGGGAAGCATGGGACTAAAGCTTACCTTCAGAATTCACATCCTATGTGGAAGTAGGACAACCTCTTCTGTCTATAGGTAGTATCTTCAATTTGTTTTCTATACCTTGCTCATAAAACATAGAGTGACTTCACTTTGCCTTCTTTTTGACACTGGACTTGTCTCATCTTCAGCTTACTTTATTTTTGAAAAATCCATTTAGTATGCAAGCAAGAGGTCCTTTCAAACCTAATTGGAAGTACAGTGGCAATCTTCTGAGGTCACCTAATGCTGACCTAGCATGACGATATATAACCTGCCTGACTCTGCAGCCTCTCAGCACTCAGAGCGTGTAAGGCAACATGGCTTAGCAGACCATTTGTGACTGCCTCTTACAGTCATATAGTCACTTCTAAAACTGTTCATTTCCAAGGTAAAGCTTTTACTTAAAAACAGCCTGCCTTGCCTTCCATGAGGAAACCCAAAAACTTGATCTTCAGTTTTGCTGAGATTGAGTTCCTACATTGTTGTTGTAAACTTACCAGGTAATGAGAGCAGTTTTCTTCTTTCTCTTAACCAGAAATGGCAGAACTGCTCTCTATCACTTGGCATCAAGACTTTCCAGCTCACTTTTTTAGTTAATGAAAATGAAAGTTCTTCAACAGGTGACTACTACAAAATTATTTCTGTCTATTAACTGTGTGCCACCTGGACGTAAACCTGTGCACATGTTTTCTAGCAAATGCATGTTCACAGATTTATACAGGTCACAAAGATGTGTGTTTTAAAACTCCCTGATATCATCATGATGAACAGAATTATGGGTTGGAAAATCCCACTCTTTGCATCTGCAAAGAGAAACCACTTCTTAAGGTAAGTATGTTTGTAGCTTAAGGATGGAGGAAGATCAGAGCAGCTGTGGTCTTGCACGGAGACAGGATTTGGAGGACCTGCTCTTGTTTTTATATTTCACTCAGTGCAGTGAAGCTATTGATCTCCCTCTCTTTTTGTCCCCAGAAGGGCAGTGCTTGGTAAGTGTGTCGTGCTGCTGCAGTACTAGCCACAGTTGGCTCTACTGTAGCTGTGCAAGCCAGTGGGAGTGTTCAATTTCCTCTGTGCATTCCCAGCTTATGGCCCATAGTGGGCTGTGTACTGGAGAAAAAATGGATTTTCTCTAGGAGGTTGCCTACATTTGGAAGGGAAGCTCTGAATCAACTGAAATATATTGTGTTTTATTTGTTTTGTTTTTTCCTCAGCCTGATAGTGCGTATCAAGGAGGAGTATTTTTTCTCACAGTACACTTTCCAACAGACTATCCTTTCAAACCACCAAAGGTAAGTACTTTCTTTTAAGGAAAGAAAGTTTTTTGGTCAAAGTTTATTCTTTGAGGCTTAGTTTTGGAAATTAAACCAGAAAGGTGAGCAATAGTATACATGTTCATCATAGATTCAGATAAGACTGTAAAAAAATTGTGTTGGCAGATCTGCTATGACTGTAAAGGAAGGGATGATGTTAAGGATTACAATTGTAATAACCCTAATCTAATGTTACTTGGTTTTTATTTATTTTTTATTACAGATTGCTTTTACAACAAAAATATATCACCCAAACATAAACAGTAATGGGAGTATTTGTCTTGATATCTTGAGATCACAATGGTCACCAGCTCTGACTGTTTCTAAAGGTAAACTCACTGATTTGATAATGCATTTATGAAGTTGCATACACTGCCATGGCACTTTTTTTGTGTCTTATTGCACTATCTTAAAGGTAGCAGTGGGAATCCATTTATCTTGCATGTTTCAGAAGAGGCAAATTCTAGTGGAATTCTTGTTTGATCCGAAATCTTGTGCAGTTTATTGGGCGTGCCACATTACAGAAAGATGCATGCACAGCAAAGAAATGTTCTAAATTGGTTTAGATAATTGGGTGAGATAATAAATGTCCAATGAGCCTGAAATGCAATAGCTAACTGTGCATGCTGAACTGAGGAGAAACTGATGAGCAGGGCTTCAAAATCACAACTTGGAAATAAATGTGAAATCCTGATACTGATGTTACATGATTGCCTGTTGATGACTCTTTGGGTCAAGACTTTAGTCCACACAAGCATCCTTGTGTGGACTAAAGTCTTAATTACACTTTATTTTAAAATGAGATAATTTGTTCTGGTTTGCATTCCTTTGTAAGATGAATATTTTAAAATGTAGCTCCTTTCACAGTCATCAGTAAAAGATTTATTAAAATATTCCCATCCTGTAGTTAAACTTTCTCAAAAGCTGAACACTGTAGATTTTTGGAACATTGAGTTAACAGTTAAGCAGTTCTTTTGTTGCAGGCATTTTGTATCACTTCAAAAGCTGCTTAAAATGTCGGTGCTGTTGTTTTTCCTCACCTTGAAAACACTAAGGCACACTTAGTCATACTACAGAAATTTCTCATGTGACTCAAAAGGTCAAGCTGTATCCCATCTTATGTACTTGGGAGCTCTCTAAACTATGTTCCTTTTTTTAGAAGTGTCATTGCATTTGGGTGTACAAGGAAAATAAAAAAAAGAGTCCTTGTCCAATGGAAATTGCTCTATCCAAGTCCAGTTGCTGTACCTCCTTGGAAAAGCAACTTCTCATGCTTACAGGCCTGTGCAGTAATCTCACAAGTTGTATAAAATCTAAGTCTAATACTGTTTCCTGAAGTCATTGCTGAAGACATGGATTACTCTTATGTATAATTGGTATCTTTTTTTTTCACGTAAATAAGTTGTTTTATAGCTATCCAAAAATTGTCTTGTTTCTATTAAGGAAGTTAAAATCGGAACTTAGCTTTAACACTTGGCATCTACAGCTGAAAATTCATAATGGTTTTAGATCTTCAGCATTTTTCTATCTCTTGTTGAGCACTTCTTTGGTTATAAAGTGGAGTGGCCTGCTGGTCTCATTTTCTGATCTCATGTGCTTTTAACCTGCTTGCATATTATGTATTTTATAAACTGGAAATTAGGTCAGTGACTCATGGAACTTTCTCCTTTCTAGTCCTCATTTAACTGAATCAAAAATGTATAGCATATTATAAGCACCTCTGACAGGTGTGACCATTCTAACCTGATTTGCCTATATTACTGGCACTTAATATAAGTCAGTATTGAAATGGCTGAACATTCTACTTCTGAAAATAGGTGTGGGCTCTTGGGTAACAAGATAAAGCAGGAGGAAAAAAGGTATTTTATAGCAGATTCTTACGGTAGCATGAAGTTCTCTTTCACAACATATTTAGAATTACTTAACTGTGTACTCTTGTATGCATATTAGTTCTGAGTATAAAATAAGAAATTTCCTGAAAAGTATGGCCTGAAAATGTTAGCAAAAAAAATCAAACATCTTTAGTTCAATACCAGGAAATTAATATGAACTTATAAGTGAATACTTGCATTTAATGCTGATGGAGTATTTCCCAAAATGGAAGTCACACTTAGATAAAATGTTCATATGATTGAGAGAGTAACTGTCAGCATAGAAACAGAAAAGGATATGCACAAATAGAGTATTGCATGGCAATGTAATATTAATAACATTAGTTACCTTAAATAATTGCAGATGGAAGGCTTAGTTTGAGCAAATATCTGTTAGGTAACTGTGTAGTCTGTAGTTTGCCTGATGTTCCTAGGCTAGGATGTGGGAGAGAGATCATTACAAAAGTTATAGGTCCATGGGTTGCAAATTCTCTAGGCTTATATCAGGTGTTGTTTACTTAGGCCCTAGAAAAATGATGCTGTATAAACATTTCTGAAAAGGACTGTTAACTGACAGGTTAATACTAATATGCATTCTTTTTCCAATTCCCTCCTACCACCCTCCTTCAGTGTACTGGAATATATTAAAGGATTATAGAAATAAAGCAAACTAACTTGTTTAATCTAGTGTCTCTTTTATTTAGTTTTATTGTCCATATGCTCCTTACTTTGTGATCCTAATCCAGATGATCCTTTAGTACCAGATATTGCACAGATCTACAAATCAGACAAGGAAAAGTGAGTATAACATACATAATTGTGTGTGTGGTACTTGCAGACAGCTATCTGCTATGCACCTTCTACATTAACTTAAGCAATACTCTTTTCCTAGATTTCTACAGGATTAGCTTTTTAAATATTGAGAATAGCGATGGCAACTAGAAAACTGTAGGTATACACAACTGTTGGTAATTTTTTTTGTACTTAGTTACATAAAATGCTCGCACTTTTGTGTAACATCTTAGGTTTATTGCATGAAAAATCATTTTTCTAAATATGAGTTACTTGTTGCTACTGCAGTCCTCTGGATTTTTGACCTTCTGTTTAACTGACTGAGTTGTTTGGTACCTATTTTTTAGTATTGAGTCATTGAAGACTTCTTGCAGTGTATGCAGTATCTTGTGGCTCGTCACATGTCACAAATTCAGGAAGATTTGAGTATTGCTTTTACCTAAAGCAGTAGATAGCAAAGGAGTGATGTAGAAGTTACATGGAAATCTGAGGTCTAGTATTTCTCTGCCTAGGCTAAGAATTATTAAAATGGCCTTTTTCTGACAGTTCAATGTCTGGTATAGTCAAATCATATAACTTCTGAAGTACTGGAACTCTGCAGCTCATTCTCCAAAGTAGATAGTGTTCAAGTTGAAGATGTTGAGCATCAGCTTCTCCCCATTTGTGGCTCAACTTTTTTCCACCTGCCTGCTTACTAGAGGTTTCAGCTGTTGTGCCTTCTATTTATGAAGGAAGTAAATGAGGGATGGTTTTCTATCTCCAAACCTCAACATTTAATAATTGCTAGGGAAAGTGAGAAAATGTGTAGTCTTGACTATAGCTTTATCTTCTTACGATGATCACCTATTAAATTTTTTTTGTTTCATCTTGGATTTAGGAAATGAAAGATATGGCTGGTTACCCCTGAGCATTTATCTATGGGTATTTTATCCTAAGTAAAGATCCAAAGACTTGTATGGTAGCATACTCTTAAGAAGAAAACCAGTTAGTACATGAGTTGCTATACTCATCATAAGAAAAAGATAGAAAAACTTGTCAGCATTTTTCTCTGGATGACTCAGAAGAAAGTGAATCCAGTCTGAAGAGTGGAATATAGCAAATGTAAGGACCAGAGGGGAAGTTATCAACTCTCTAAGGACATTTACCTTTGGGATTATGGAATTATAAGATAATCAGCTTCATACCAGAAGGAAAAGACCCAAGACTTTAAACCTAGTAAAAAATGCTTTTCGGAAAATTTTCTTTTCAAGTTCTGAAATGCAGCTGGCAGTGCAGAATGGAGAATAAAATCCCAGTTAATTATACTGAATTTTATGGAACTAAAATGTGTAAATTTTTTTAGACTCTTAATAGCATATGCCTTTAGGAGTAATTGACAACAAATTCCTCATAAGGTACAAATCAGGGAACCAGTTGTGAAATGCAGATGAAGGGTGCACAATACAATATTTTACACATTTTAATGCAAACCTGTGAAGTTGGGTTTGAGTCTGAATAGCTGATAGGTAACCTTAGAAACTGAATGTGTAGTGGGTATATACTTCTTGGCTTTTAGACTATTTTAATGTTCTTTGACTCAATGCTCAGAGGTGAAAAGCTCGATAACACCTGTATTAAATAAATACGTGGCCATTGTCAATGTATCACTAACAGCTCTTCACTGTAATGCCTTCTTTCTGCACGTACAGATACAACAGACATGCAAGAGAATGGACTCAGAAATATGCAATGTAAACTTTTGAAGACATTTTCATATACCACAGAGTACTGTAAATTCTAGGTTTTTTTTCAAAATTAGAAGGAAATGGAGCACAGTTTATGGTTTCAATGTGATACCCCTTGAATTTTTTTTCACCCATATAAGTGTGTTTCTGGAGCAAGGGAGGACAAACTTCCAAAAATAACCTTATGACTGTGATAAGAATATTTATCCTCTCTGTATGCTTTGCAGAAGACATTTATTACAGTTTCTAAGAGTTGGACACCTGCATCCTCAGACTACAAGATCTATGTAATGCAGTTGTAAATCAACCAAATTATTTTTGCTGGAAAAAGAGCTGTTTTCATGTGATGAATACTGTATGTGTGTCATTGAAGTATATGGTCTGTTTCATAAGTGTGTTCAAGTTTCTTTTTGTTAGTTCTCTTACATAATTTGGATTTTTTTTTATTGTATAGACCATTCTATTTACAATGTAAGTCTTTTCATTTTAGACTTGCTTGTGCACAGTGTTGACAAGATAGACCTGCTAATAGTGAAAATAATTGGAGTATCTCACCCATTAGAATATTCTGAAGACTGACTGCAGACTTCTTAAAACCTAAAATTATCTTTGCACTGTAAATCTTTGTATACTGATTATGGAAAAACACTTGGTTTTGATTCTGTTGCATACTTGACTTAATTTTATTGCAGTGTGAACTAATTGCACTGGTATGTAAAAGGATATGTGACTGTTTTGTTGCTATTCACAACTGATTTTTTACGTGTGGGCAACATAACACTATCACAGACCTTTTACAAATCCAGATGTAGCCTTTTCCATATAAATAAAATACATTTTCTACTTTCCTTGGCTATTTTTTTATCTTAACTCCTGCATATACTTAAAGTACTTGTTCTAACATTCTAACAGAGAATCACCAGTAGTAAGTGTGTACGTGTCTTGTAGACAGAATGTTCAATAAAGCCATGCATCATCTAAGACTTAGAACTGGGTTGCAGTTAATTTTTATGCTAGCTCTAGCCTAGTGTATTTAGCCTACTCTGCCCGTTGTTGGATATAGGATTTTAATTAGGTTAATGCCATGCCACACCAGTATTCATCTATGGAGGAAGTAATCACAAAGACTCTGTTAAGGTTGTATATTTGCAATATCAGAATGTTACAGCAAACTCCTCACACCTGAAAGTAACTTTTCCGTTAACTTGCACTTCGTTTGCTTCAGACTATGCATGTGGAAAACCAGTAGTGCTGGAGAGGTGCAATCAGTTCTTAAAACGTAGATTAAAGCAGAAAACCTCTTGATGTCCTACCCTTCAGTCTTCTTGGTTATTTGAAAATAAAAAAGGATGACAAAGTTTTTCTTTGTATCTTGCATATGAAAGAAAAATTACTTGCAGTTGGGAAATTTGTCATCATAAAATACATTTTTAAGACCACAAATTGATTTGGGGCTTTTTTTCTTTGTTGTTTTTTATTTGAATATGCATCGAAGTGCAATTTGGGGTATGGGTGGTAAGCATGCACAGTAAGAGCTTTAATTCCTACCAGTGGAATATTAGCTTTGTGTTTGCTGATTTACTGACCTTAAGTTGGTCATATATGGGAAAATGTCATTTTTGTGCTAGTTTTATCTGTAATGTAATAATGACATTTGAAACAGCAGCTCAGTTGAGAGTGGTTCTAATCATATTAAAATATCTCTGTTCACTACATTTTGCAAGCTGAATAAATGGATTTTTTTTGTTACTGAGTGCTTCATTATACTTGAACTAGGACAACAGAGCTAGGAAGGCAAAGACATCATTTATACTTCTTGCTCCTCTGATCATAGAAAATTGACCATCAGAATGTGTTCACAGAGGGGTTTTTTTCCCCTAGGTAAATAGTAATCTGTTTGTATTAGAAGTTAATTAATTTTTTTGAATATCTACGGAACTGTGTGAAATTGGAAGCGTGTCTTGGTTTCTTTGGGTTTATAATTTTGTGTTAGGGATGGTTTAAAAACATTTGTACTTTAACTGGTAGTGTTTCTGGTCTTTGTGCCATGCATGCAAGAATGACTTTCCACCACAGTATGAAACCGGCAGGAGGACTGAAAACCAGCAACCAACACCTGTGTATAAGACATACTAAGCATATGTAAATATTAAAAAAGGAACTTGTCTTACGATCATGCTGGTTTAGAGGTGTGAAGCTAAGTCTTTAATTCTTATGATACTCCTAGCAGTTCTGCCTTTCTGCTTTTGAAATTATCGAAATGAAATTACAAATACGTCATTTTAAACTTCAGTCATGAAATGAAGTGGTTTGGTGTAATCTGTGGGGAGAAACATCTGCACTATTGCACCTTCAGAGTGCCTCCGTTAACCCTTGTTATATAAATTCTGGTTGCAGGGGCAGGGCTGAAAGCTTACTTCATTCTGTGCTGTTAACTACGACGGAAAAAAAATAAAACGTAAATCTTCCTTTTTCCCCGAGAACTGGTCGGAGCTGTGGCGTCTGCTGTTTCAGACAAAGATGCGCCCAAATGCTTGCCGTTGCGAAGAAAACAGTGAAGCCCTGGGATTAGTTTTTGGCCACGCGTCATCAACTGAATTAGTCACTTAGTGCCCAGTTGGTTTCTGATTTCTCTTACAGTTTCTACCCGCATGTGCTCCCTGCGGGCGCACACTAAGCTCCCAGCCGCCCGTGGTTCGGAACCTCGTGTGTCCGTGAGGGCGTGGCCGCGGGGTCACCTTGTCGCCGTCACCCTGGCCCCGTCCTCCGCGCCGCTGTCCCAGGGTGCCGCGGGGGTCACCTTGTCGCCGTCATCCCGGCCCCGTCCTCCGCGCCGCTGTCCCAGGGTGCCGCGGGGGTCACCTTGTCGCCGTCATCCCGGCGCCGTCTCTGCGCCGCTATCCCAGCGTGCCGCGGGGGTCACCTTGTCGCCCTCATCCCGGCCCCGTCCTCCGCCTCGCTGTCCCAGGGTGCCGCGGGGTGGTCACCTTGTCGCCGTCATCNCGGCGGCGGCCTTGCTGGGCCGGGCCGCGGGTCTGGGCCTGGGCCTGGGCCTGATCACGGGCACGGGCGGGCGGCGGCTCCTCCGGTGCGGGACGGGAGCGGGGCTACGCGAGCGGGGGACGGGGAGCCTCCTCGACGGTGCCGTTGTGTGCAAGGCCGGTGGCGCGACGGAGCAGTGCCTGTCTCGGAGGATCAGCTCGATTCAGCGCCCGAAACGGCCCCTCACCGCCTATCTTCGTTTTGTGGTAGACAACCGTCCGGCTTTTAGGGAAAAAAATCCAGGTACGAGGTTTGAGGGGAGGCATTGTTGGGCGCTGGAGCTTAGCTACCGCCGCCCCTCAGAGCGGGGCCATAGCCTGCAGCCCGCAGAGTGGAGTGAGCCAGGAAGCCGAAATAACCCTTCCCTTTGTAAAACAACCTCGGGAACGATCTAAACGATCGTAATTTCAGAGACCCAACCCATCTGTTTATTCCCTGGTGAATCCAGAATAGCCATACTCACTGCCTGCACGTGCCTGCTCGGTCTTCCGTGCTTTATAAGTCAAAAAAAGTTCACCTGTGTGTGTAACTTCAAAAATGCTTGGTGGAATGTCTCACCTAGGTAATACATGTTAACAATGATTTATGATTCTCAGTTATCTTTGGATTCTTTGTATTCGAAGTACACTTTTGCTGATATTATGAGCTGCATATGATTTTATTTTGAGACTTAGTAGTTGAAAAATTACAGGTACTGGATTGCATCAGTGTACATGGGAGAAAAAGTAAGTGTATTTAGAGGAAAATGGTTTTCTGTGAATTTGTTTGATTTACTATCAAAAACTTTGCTTACCGGCAATGCAGTGACTCTTGCCAGAGAGCTGTAGATATGCTGGTTTTGAAATACTGTTGAAGGTGTTTTGGTTTGAGACAAATTTGGAGACAAGAAGGTTTAAATATTTAAAGAATTATGGTCATACTGGGCAAATTTTGAGGAAGATTTAAGTAGGGAAAATAATTTGTTAGCCTGTTTAGCTCACTACTTCAAGAGTTCCACTCTCTCATAGGTTGGTAACTGAACTATCAGAGTATATTGTAGTTGCACACCACACCGGTATTTTCCTCATTTCCAAAATTTGAATCATTTGCAAATAAACATACTGGATCTTACATACAAAGTGAGTATTTAGAGTTTTCTTGTTCCAAGAGAGGTAGTGGTCAAAAATAACCCAATAATTTATTTGTTTTATCAGTGGTCAAAGCATTGTATTTGCAAAGATTATAAGGTTGACCTACTTGCACTAAATCCTCCCCATTGTCTTGTTTTTCTGGAATTCTGAAAGTCAGGTTACTGAGAAGAGCTTAGTTATGTTTTTTCCACCACTGAGGTGGCTGAACTTTACATCTGAGGGGGGAGAGAAGCTCGTGTACTTTTTCTTTTATTGTGAAGTAAAGGGAAAGCCTGTAAAGGATTTTTCATTAAAAGAAAACCTTATATCCTCTTTGCACCACACTTGGGTTTGTTTGGGGTTTGTTTGGTTGTTTGCTTGGGGCCTTTTTGTGATTGGTTGATTTGTTTTTAATTATTCTTTTCCCCTTCTCAAATTCAAGTCTGGCCAGGGGCCTCATCTCCATAGTGCAAGAGCCAGAGGCAAAGGCTGTCAGCTGAAAACAAAGTAGACTAAAGTGACTAATTTTGTTTGTTGGAGGATGAAATTACTTTTTTTTTTAACTTTTTTAGGATAATATTGTAAATAAATAAAGGATAATAAAGATCAAAGTATATGTGCTATGTCAAGTGGATAAAGTCACGTTATACTTGAATGAAGAATTCAGCAGACTCTTTTTGCTAAAAAACTTGAAACTGCTCCCCCCTCCAAATTCAGACCATTTTGCATTGTATAGAAAAGGATCCAGCTCAAAAGACAATGAAATTGTTGTGGAGTGATAATAGCTGCCTTGAAATGGTGCTTCAGTTTATAACTGCATGTTTTGTTCCAGGTGAGCAGTGACTCTTACCCATCCCCCAAATATTGCAGTGCCCTTTAACTGCCACAGTGAAGTAGTTTTATGAAAGGATGAAAATGCATTTGTATAGGAAGATGATACTTCTGACAGCTTTCCTTGGGAAAAATTGAAGTAGCTTACTAAAGATACAATGTTGATCTTTATTTCCGGGCTTTCTCATTTTAATGTACAGAAGCAAGCAACCTGGAACTGATTAAAAAATTAGCAGGTGCATGGAAGGAGTTACCAGCATCACAGAAACAGGTAAGGTTGTATCCTTTCCCTGAGTACTTTGAACTCTACAGGTGGTGAAGTGTTATTTGGTTTGGTGTCTCTTGTAGTTTTTTTGTTTAGTCTGGTGGGGTTTTTTTATATGTTGGTTTGTTTTTAAAGGGCTTCAGACATCAAAACAGTTGGGAGAATTGGGAGCTTTGAATAACTCAAGGGAAGTATGTTGGGGAGACTCTGGCTGAATGCTAGGTGCCACTAAAGCCACTCCTCAGGAGGGCCGGGGAGAGAAAATAGAGCAAAAAGTTTGTGGTTCAGAATAAAACAGGGAGAAGTCCCTCACCAATTACTGTCAGGGCAAAACGAACTTCACTTGGGGAAATCAGTTTATTACTAATCAAATCAGAGTAGGATAATGAGAAATAAAAACTTAAATCCTAAGACACCTCTTCCCCTACTCCCACCTCTTCCCAGGCTCAACATCACTCCTAATTTATCAGGGAATGGGGGCTGAGGTCCATCCATCATGTGTTGTCTCTGCTGCTTCTTCCTGCTCAGTGGGAAAACTTCCAGCATTGGGTCCCTCCCCCAGGGGACAATCCTCCATGAACTGCTAACAATATGAGTCTTTCCCATGGGCTGCAGTTCTTCAGGAACTGCTCCAGCATGCATCCCTTTCCATGGGCTGCTGTCCTTCAGGAGCAGGCTGCTCTATTGTGGGTCCCCCATGGGGTCACAGCCCCCTTTGGGCATTCTCCTGCTCCAGTGTAGTCTCCTCCATGGGCTGCAGGTGCATCTCTGCTCCCCCATGGGCTGCAGGGGCACAGCTGCCTCACCATGGGCTGCCCCCTAAGCTGAAGGAGAACCTCAGCTCTGGTGCTTGGAGCATCTCCTGCCTCTCCTTCCCTGACCTAAGGATCAGTAGAAATGTTCATCTGACATGGTGTCCCTCCTTTCTCTGGCTGAAGTTGTGCACTTAGCTTTTTCTCCTGCTTAACTCTGTTATCCCAGAGGTGCCACTGCCATCGCTGATGGCCAGTAGCAGGCACCTCTTGGAGCTGGCCTTGGTGCCATGAGGCAGGCAGCTTGTCATAGGAACTGTCCTTCGCCACCAAAATCTGGCCATGCAAACCCAATAAAGGAAGATACTTTGCTACTTGTACTTGCACTTGTACATGACCTTGGCTTTAATAGTTCTAAAGTGTTGCCAGAGAAATGACACAGCTCTCGCTCCGTGTGGCTGTGGGGCTGCATACCAATTTCTTCTCCTTTTTGAATGGCAGTATTGCATTACATGTACAATACAAGTTTTGTAAAGTTGTTCTGCTCTTGTGTATAAGTTAGGTGAAACCTCAGTTAATTTTGATGAAAGGACCAACTTCTTTTGCTTTGTCTAAATTTCTTTAAGTCATCAAGTCATAAATAGTGAAGTTTCTCTTAGTGGCAATTTCAAGGGATAAAATAAAGCAACCCTAGTTCTTGCTGATCATTGCTAAATTTAAATGCTATTTATAGCAAAGTATTGATTGTTCTTCTTTGATTGCAGTTAGCAATTAGAGGCAGTTAGGAACTAAATGGTGTTCTCTAAAGGAAATATCTTTGTTCAATAGATTTGAGGTGCTCTCAGGTACCTTCTGGACTTCTCACTCTGTGTACCTTTCCCTTTGTGATTCTGAAATGTAGAACAGGGAATCAAACGGATGAAAGTGTGATGTTCTGGGGTAATTCTTTTCAGTCTGTAATTTTTCTACTCATAGGTTAGAAATGTTAGCTTGTCTAATGGTCAGGTGCTTCTGTCTGAAAGCATCTGTTTAAGGCTAGTGGTGGTTTGTGCTGTAGGTTTATGAGGAAGCAAGAAAGACAGACTGGAAAAGATATGGAGAGCAGATGGCCGCTTATAAAGCCCAACTGACTCCAGCCCAGGCTGCAGCTTTGAAAGAGGAGAGGAGAAAACAACTGGCAAAGAGAAGATCAATCAGGGCAAAAAGAGTAAGTATTTTGAAGTTCAAGTTTCTTTTCTCTCAAGGAGCCTGAAGTCTGTTTGTCTAGTATACAAAGCAGAATTGAAGCATGTTTTAGAAATACAAAAGGAACTCCGAATAGAAGAAAACACAAAACAAGCACAAACCCCCCAAAATGGGTGCCCTGGACTAAAATAATTACTGGTGTTAGCAGCTGTTTTAGTGGCTTTCCTGTGCTTGAAGAGTGCAGAACTAGCACATATCTTTGTGCTTAGAGGTAGCTTCTCTATGCTTTTTTCTCTATTTCTAGAGCTGCTAGAGAAAGGATAGGCAGTAAAAGACATTTGGACCAGCAACACTTTCTTCGGATGGGAAAACATCCAGAAATAGCTTTTCACAAAGACCTTGTATCTGTTACCTCATTAGACCCTACAAGGTAGCACCTGTTTGAAGTAGCCTTTTTTCCTTCCTTTGCTGGACTCTGCCACTTTGTAGCTGCTGCTGTGACATCTGTTTGTGTCCTTTACTAGAATATTCATAACGACCATCTTCCCCATTCCCTTTTGGCTAGTTTATATATAAATCCTTAGAGACAGAACCATCTGTAAAGCTCCAATATTATGGTTTGTCTGGCAAAATCAAAGGAGTTACAGATTGCTTACTTATTTCTGTGAATTAAACTGCTGGTATGGCATTGCCCTAATGGCAAAAGCAAAATAAATTTGGTTTAAAAGACCCCTATTTAGAGGGAGTTTTTTATCTAAATGATTCTGCTGATCCTTTTTAGAGTATGGCACCACAAGGAATTCAGCTGGCATATCTCATACCTAAGCAGATGTTAATTTACAGCACCTTGGCTTCCGTGGGAGTGTCAGGACTGGAGAAAACAAGAAGTGTAATTGCGTCTATAACTTGCTGTACTTTCATTCTCTAGTCATCATCCCTGTAGGCAAAGCATTCTGATAGCAGAAACCCAGTTCTCTTCC
Source organism: Vireo altiloquus (assembly GCA_013396875.1). NCBI lineage: Eukaryota > Metazoa > Chordata > Aves > Passeriformes > Vireonidae > Vireo > Vireo altiloquus. The sequence continues at coordinate 99,527 of VZRF01006988.1, forward strand.
ACCTTCTGACCTCCCCACAGATAGGAGTCTGCCGTCCTCTCTGCGTGCAAGCAGTATTTCACACCAGAAACTGAACCCTTACTGAAGAATAATAGAAAACCTGTCTTCCTTACAGAGTTGAATTTAGTAACACTCTTTGGTTTCTGTAAGACTTAGCTGAAGTAAGAATCGGTTTTAAATGCCTTTTCAACTTGTAAAAATTCAAGTTGTTAGCTTTTTGTAGTTTAGCATTAGTCTTGAAAAGCACTAAGAGCAAATTGACATACAGTCCAGTTTACAGGATAAAACACCAAAGAATTTGTGTTTTTTATATAAAATATAAAGAAAAATGCTAAGTTTCGTTTTGGAACAAATGCATGCTTGGTAAATTAAATAACTTCTTTTGTTGTTTTTAAAGGAATTGAATCTGCTTGGAAAACCTAAAAGAGCTCGTAGTGGCTTTAACATTTTCCTGTCAGAAAACTTTAAAGAAAGTGAGGGAATTTCAGCTGTGGTAAGCCATGAAAGATTGGGAGTTTTTAAAAATATATCCATTGTATTCAGAAAAATGTAGTTTAGATTGTGTCATTTTCAGAGCTACTGTTCAGTAGTTCAGTATTGGGATGCTGCATTGCTTAGGTTATTTTTTTCAAGCTGTGGCGATCTGGCTATCCTGCTGGCATGGCCTGTATAAAGTGCTCTGTGGGTTTACAGCCTTAAAACATTTGTACTGTTTTTTTGCACTTCAGTGTCACGGACTTCATCTGTTCCTTTTGTAATGAGAGAATTATCCTTCTGTTTGTTTTGATGTAGAAATATAATGGTTTTTCAGTGAGTTGTGGTGGTGTGCTCCTGTTCTAGCAGTAGCAGGTTACTGTACCTCCTATAGCTCGATGTTACTGAACATGCAAGAGTTCCTCAGCAAACTCACAAGTGCTACACTAAACTGTGCTTTGGGGTGATGTAAGTTACACTGGTGGATTATAGCACTTGGAAGTGCTGGGGACCTGCCCTGTGTGCCTCAATGTGTTCCTTACCCTACACATTTAGTCAGTAAATTGGGATGGTGGATATAGTTTATTTCTCAGTTTTCCGTGTACAAGGCAGGCTTCTCCAGAAGCTGCCCAGAAGCTTGTTTTGAACTATATAGTTTATTATTTACTTCAACTAAAAAGGTAAATAAGGGGAATCAAGCTTTTGTGATTTTGTGCTTTTTGCATTGGTTTATACTTGACTTGCGCTCATGCAGCATTCATCTGTACTCCTCTGAAGTCAGTCTACTCCTAAAATAGCCCTCATGTATTGCATGTTCTGTATCCCCTAGGCAAAGCTGAAGAAACTATTTGATATGTGGCAAAAACTGTCTACTTCCCAAAAGCAGGTATGTCAGAAGATTTGGATGAGACTCTGATCGAAACAGAATTACAAACTTGAGTCAAACTTTATATATTCATACAAAATCTTGTACTCAGTTGCTCAAAATATAATGCTGAGAAAAATACTCCAAGATCTTCGTGCATCTTGAAAAAGGTTGTCATTACCTTTATGCCAATAGTGACCCTTTCATTCATAGTGTTGTTGAAATGTAAGTCTGTGGGATAGGATGGAAGTTTGGTGTCCCTTAAAGTAGATGCTAAGCAACATCTAGAGAAGAAGGTGGAATAATACGCAACAATTTGATTTTTTTCTAGTAATCCATAATGTCTTTAAACACCAGTATAAAAATTTGCTGCTCATGGAAAGACTTCTTACAAGGGAAAGCAACAGAAATCTACAAGTGATGTGCACAGGGTAATTTATTAACTTTGGTTGTCTGGGGGATAGTTTTCTGTCAGCTTTCTCAGTGTATTGACCTACAAACCTGTAGATGAGCAAATCGAAAGTGGAGGGGTGCTGTACTGAAATCTAAACTAAACTTTGTCGTTTTCAGGTATTCTATACCCGACTGTACTTCCTCCATTCGCCCTTCTTCCAGGTGGTTTTTAATGTGTACTCAGGACACACCCTATGTTCATGTTCTTACTGTAGGAAAATAATTTGAAATAATTCTGCAGCAGTGTATATTCTGTGCCTCATGTAATCAAGCTCTCTCAAGCTAGTGCCCAAATAAAAAAGCCTGAATTGTCAGTAGCAGTACTGAATAAACTTCCTCTTCAGGAATGGCCAGCTGTTGACATAACTGCAATTCAGTGCTAAAGCTCTGTATTTTTCTGCAAGTTTAAATTTTTTTTTTTAATTAGCCACAGGTGAAAGCAAATGCCTGGGCTGTTCACTGAACAGGTGTTGTTTTAAATCACCTTTGTATTGCAGCAGTTTTCCAGAAAAAGCCCCTCTGTAACTCTTGATACCTTATTTCCTTTCAGCCATACCTGCAGCTTGCTGAAGATGATAAAGTTCGTTATGAGAATGAAATGAAATCATGGGAAGCAAAAATGATTGAACTGGGACGTGAAGACCTGGTACGTTCCAAAAAGCAAAGGCTAAAAAAGAAACCTGTTGAAACTGCAAAGCAAGCTGAAATAGCCAGAACTTCCTCAGGAGGAAACAAGGCAAAATTTAAAAAATCCGAAGAATAAAAAAATCGCCTTTGGTTCTACTGTTTCTGTCCTGCTGTGTTAATGCTGCAGTCAGCATTAGCACTGAAATTTGGAAAACCCATGAAGGGCCCTTTGGAAAGGTGATCAGGTAAGAGAGGAGTTACTGTCTCTCAGAAGTGACTGATAGAATCACTGCAGGTATAGCCTGAACTGTAGAACAGCAGTCGATTAATCAACTGTGAATACTGATACCCACTGACATCAGCAGAGCTCTCCAGTAACACTAGATAATGGCCAGCTTTTATAAGGTATTTTTAAGTGAAACAAATTAAAATATTCTTTCTTTACGAAAGAATATTCTGCAATGCTACCATCTAAATCCTGTAAATAAGAGCTGAAATCTGAGTTGACACTGCTGTGTTTTATTCTGTCCATGTTATTGGTAGTGAGATGTTCTACATTTCAAAAACAGGCAGAAGAAACATAAAATCTACCTTTTATTTTATGCATCTGTCTTTTGGTACCTGTTAATCTGTGTATGCCACTTATGTTGCATTTAATTAAAGAGCATATGACTTTTGTATGAATGTACCTGTATTGGACTTTTATTTCATGGTTTTGTTTGGATACAGACACCTTTGCCTTGCTGTTGTCACATTTGGGAGGACCTAGAAGGGGAAAAAAAAAAGTGAACTGTTTGGACTTAGAGTTTCAGCCTGTTATGACAGAAGTTATACTGGAGTCTTCTCTGACCTGCCTTCCCTCTAAAGCCATAATTTTACTGTTTTATTTGAGGGATGGGAAAAAGTAAAGTTAGAGTTAATGTGATTTCATGTTTCCTTTGGTGTTGCTACTCGCAAGGGGTGCATACAGTCTGTCCCTGGTGAACTCTTGCTGGTAGATGCCTTCCTTCTGGCTCAGCTATGCTTTTCAATATTTTCCCTAGATGATGAGTGTGTAATGTTATACAACACTGTGAATATAACAACACATAAAATTACAAAGCACAATAAGGCAGCAAATACAACATCTAAAATAATTTGAGTTCACAGTTGTGGTTTAGGAATCATATACTACAATTCAGTGTTCCCACAAAAAAACACACACACTGCTTACTCCTCCCACCCCCTCCTCCTCCCCTGTGGTGGCTGGAGAGGACAATTGAAGGCACAAAAGGCAAAGATCTTAGGTTGAAATAAGAACAATTTACTGGAAACAACGAGATAAGAAAAAGAGCAGTAATAGCAACAATATTAGTAACAGAATGACGTTCTGTTTGGATCCTGACTGTCTTGGTTTCAAGGACAGGTATCTGCTAAGGAAGGCAGGAGCCTCCCTTGGAATGGAAAATATTACCCCCTTCCCTATAAATTATTATAACTTTGAAATTAAGGGGCTTTCAGGCAAAGATATGGAAAAAGGAATAACAGTTCTTTACTAGTATGTATAACAAGACAAACAAACAACAACAAGGGCAATGAAAACAAACAGAAGCAGAAACCCAGCGCCAGTCTCTGTCTAACTTCTTTTTAGCTAATTTTGCAGTTTGCAAGTTCCAATAAAACTTGTTATCTTGCTTTTGATGGCTCACATTATCTCGTTTGCTTTGCTATCTTGCTCTGTCTACACATCTTGTTACAATGTTACTTGTGGTTAATATTTTGTTACATACAACTTAGGTTTCAGCACAGAGGGGCAGCCCCTGGAGAGAAGCAGGGTGTTCCCGGGTCCTGGTGGGACTGGCAGTGGTTCTGGGCATCCCCACGGCAGAATAGCAAAAGAAGCCAAGTCCGCAAAGGAGGCAAAACTCACAGAAACAGATCTCTGGTCCGAGATACCGGCTACATCTGTCCAGTCGAACTGCCCACACCAGAAGAGAGAGGCTGCCTCTTGTCCCCCCCTGACTCCCTCCAGAAGCCCCACTCTGGCTCCCATTCATCGCGATAACCCCGGAGCCAGGGAAGGTGGGGATGGGGTGGGGACAGCTGTGCACAAAACAAAACAGATCAAAAACCCCAAAAATGGGATGGGATAATAAACCATCCCCAAGACACTCTGTGAGACTGAAAAGTTAAGATACTGTAGAGAGCTGAGAAGGAAAGTGCCGAAAGCAGGGTGTGTGCTGCTAATTTGAGGGGTGCAGCTGAAGTTGCAGGCAACAAGAACTTTCTCAGCTAGCACTTTTGTGAGCTCCGGTTTTGCCCGATGTTTTCAAGTTGGTGGCTGGACTCTGCGAGAGTGAAAAGATTTGTTAGGGCAAAGGAGTTCGTGTTGCTCTTTGAGTGTGGTGCAAAGAAGAGTTTGCACTCGGAAAGGGAGGATTAGGGAAATCTTTTTGTCGTGACACCGTTGATTTGAGAGCAGGGACCTTTCCAACTCGGCTCTGCCTTGGGGTGGTTTCGGGCTGGCCTAGGTGCGCGGCTTTCTTTTGCAGGTCGGCAGCGTCACCGTGTGGTTGTTTTGATGGGCCTCTGACAGTGCCCGGGAGAAAGCCAAGAGCTTTTCTGGCGCGGCCCCATTGGTGTGGGAGCCGTTCGTGGAAGGGCTCCGTTCTGCATCCGGTCTCTTGGACACTGACGGACTGTGGTCCTGCACCTAGCGGCGAAGGAAGAGGAATCTTTTCGTTCTTGGCTGTGCAGTTTAGCAGCTGCAAAGGAAAAGGCAATTCCAGCACAGTCTCCTTCTTCAGACAGTGTTTTTTGCAATCAGCTGCTTAACATGTAAGACGCAGCCACTGAGATACGCATTTTCTCTCAAGCTCTATGTACCGTCTTACCTTCTGAGTAAAAGCAAATCCCAAACCTTCAAAACATCCAGCAGCTGCAGGCAAAGGAAAACATCCGTGAAGAAGAGGCCAGTGCCGGCAATCATAGTCCCTCTAAAGTCTGTAAGCTAGGAGAAACACACTAGTGAGGCACGCTTTAATCCTAAACTATGTATATAGCACCCTCACTTTCTCTCTAAGTGGCAGAGTCCATCGTTACAGTGCAGCGCTTCCAGCTGTAGTTCGGACTGAGAGACGTGCCACGAGAGAAAGCATTTGCTGACTTTCTGCCTTCCCTCTGAAATGCGATACTCACATCGCTATTGCATTCACGCACGTTCAGTGTCGCCGAGCTCAAGCAGCTAGAGCTCAGAGAGAGGGAAGTGTCAGGACAGAAGATGTTGCAGAAGCACCCTATTTTTAGAGCAGCATTAAGGTTGCGCACAGCAGACTGTGGCTCCGCAGCTTCTTTCTCAGATAGACGTGCCACCCCATTGTTGCCTCACAGCTCAGTTGCAAGCGTCCAGCAGCTTCTCTCATGAGAAAAGGATCTAGAAAAAAAAGCAGGTCCTGGGCTGCATCTTCGCCTTAACGCACAGAAGACCCATCAAAACCATCGGTGCACTCTGTACCATCTGCCGCCAGCTCACACCACACCGCGACAGTGCCAGCGGGCAGAGGTGCTTTGGCTTCTTGTCCCCTCCTCTGTGTGCCCAGCTGAGTGTCACCACCCCTGTGTCCCCTGCCTGAGCCCCCCTCCGGCTCTGCCGTCACATGGAGGATGGGTACGTGGTCTTAGACTGATGAGGCAAGTGGGGGACTGTGTGGAGCTCTCCACCCCTGCAGGGTGCAGGTACTGGGGGGCAATGTCCGCTGCCCGCCCCCTTAGATAGCTGGGGGAGAGGAATTGGAGGGAGGTGGGGGGGAGATGAAGCTACCCAAGGGTCACCAAGAGCTGCTCATGGTGGGGAAACTAAGGCATGGCTCCAGGGAAGAGGGTCTGGGGGGTTTTCTTGAGGGTGTGGCTGGCTGCTGTCCCATCCTCCCTAGCAGTGACCCCAAAAGAGGGAACAGAGGGTTTAGGGGTCACACAGCTCCTTGTGCTCCTGTGCAACGGGGGTCTCACTGAGTTGCTTTGCCTCAGCACTTCTTGCCTTGGGCTCTTTGGGTTCGGGGGTTTTACATAGCCACGCCCCTGTGTCAATCTTCTGGGGATCCTGCGCTTTTTGGCCCTGAGGCGATCAGGGACATTGTGATCAGGGACAGGCGATCATTGGTTAGGGTCCTTATCATTTTATGGTGGTGTCTCTGAATTCTGGCTGGCTACAGCCTGCTCTTCCCCTGCAAAACCCCAGAGAACTGGCCCCATCACACAAATCACCCAACCCATGCAAAGCCAGACTTGAACAATCAAACAACACCACAAAACCTTTTAACATATATTATCCCCTTGATATTGCCTTAAGATAATATCATAATACACAACATCACACAACATTATAATTCATAACTTAACCTATAATATGATTCACAACTAATACAACAAATGGCAAAAGCCAACCAAAAAAATCCATCCATAACACCCCTTTCTCAGAAGAAGTGATGATGTTGTTTTGGTCACTCCAAAACAGACTCTGTCCTCATCCTGGAATTTAGCCCCACCCGTGTCCCCCACATTCTCCCACAGGCACCCAGGGCACTTGGACATGCAGGGGTGGGGGGCTGATCCCAGGATTCTGGGAACCCTCTCACCCTTCCACCCTACATGTAACAATTTCTTCCTAATATCCAATCTACCCCTATCCTCTGTCAGTGGGAAGCCATTNAACTCTTCTCAAAACATATCACAGAATGGTTTGGGTTAGAAGGGACTTTAAGGATTGCCTTGTCTCCACCTCCTGCCATGGGCAGGGACACCTATTGACCAGGTTGCTCCAAGCCCTGTCTAGCCTGGCCTTGGACACTTCCAGGTATCAAGGGGCAGCCACAGCTTCTTCTGGTCAGCCTGTGCCAGGGCCTCACCACCCTACGTGTAACAATTTCTTCCTAATATCCAATCTACCCCTGTCCTCTGTCAGTGGGAAGCCATTCTCCCTTGTCCCCAGTCCCCCTCCAGCTCTCCTGGAGCACCATTTAGGCACTGGAAGGGGCACTGAGGTCTCCCTGGGGCCTTCTCTTCTCCAGGTGAACATCCCGAGCTCTCTCAGGCCAGATCCAAAGCAGAGGGGCTCCAGCCCCAGATAATTAATAACTAGGGCGGACTTAAAAACTGTGGGATTTTTTTGTGGTTTTGTTTGAGTTTTTTGTTTGGTTGGNGGGTGCCTCCAGCCCCTCTGGCACCACCAGCCCCCCGGGTGCAGCCCCAGGTCCATCCCACATCCCCAGTGCCATAATTTCCTTCACCCCCTCATCCTGATCCCATGGCACCAGCAGTGTGGACCCTCGATTCCCACAGTCCTCCCGGCTCTTGTTCCAAGGGATCATCCTGTCAGAAACCCAGTAGCACTTGGTCCTGGCCAGCACCCAGCCCACAGGGCAGAGCCAGCATTCCTTGCTCTCTGCAGACACATGGACAGATCCCAGCACACTGAGGCATTGCTGCAGGATTGGAGGGAATCTCTGGCTTCCCTTTTCTCCTAAAAAGAGCATCTTTTTATATTGTGTATCTGCTTGTGTATCTGCTTCAAAAGAGTGTAGAGACAAAAGCAAGGGAGGTTAAGAGCAAAATTTTAAAAGGCTGCACCAGGCTCTGTCTAGAAGAATGTACAGATTTAAAAGTTCTAAAGCCAGGATGTGTTCTGTAGAGATAAACGAGAAATGGCTTAATATGGGCATTTGCTCCTGCTGCCATCTCCCAGGAGAAGGGCAGTTTCTCCAAGCAGTGCATCCTGCAAGTGCCAGAGACAGTACCCCATAGTGCACTGCAGTTGCTCCAGGTGTTAATTTTTGGGAAATGAGCCAAATGCTGCTGTGGTATCTGTTGAGTTCACACTGGCAACCAGAGCAACCACTTGTGTGTTTGCCCTCGGAAGACAGCCCTAGCTGAAGCTCTGCTGTCACTGCACAAGGAACTACTGATGTGAAAAGTTTTCTCTTCCTTTTGCTGCTGCCCATCTCTGCCTTTTCCCCCCTGCAACTATTCTGCAACACAATTGCTTCAAAATGTTCCTTTGCATAACCTAAATGCCCTGGGATGTTTGCCAGGTTTGCCCTTGATGTCTAAAAACCACAGTGCTTGTATGAGGCTGGTCTAAACATTCAGCTTGCTTTGTTTGAAACCCAGCCTTTATGTCATGAGGTCAAAATTAACCCTAGGGGCCACAGAGACTTCTAACCTCTTAAAAGGCTCCTGAACACCTGGACAGTTTGGCTGTTGCCACTCTTCCCACTGGTAAGTTTTATGCAATAGCCCCAGGATTCAGCAGCCCTCAAATCCTTCTCCTATAAATCAGCTGTTTTTAGGACCCTTGTGGTCCAAGTGAATGTCAGCCCAGGTGTGGGAAGTTAGGCTGATAAGTGGTGGGACAGTGCCAGGTGTGGTCAGTGAAGGTGATGAGGGGTGGAGTGGCTCCAGGTGTGGCCAGTGAGGGTGATGAGGCCTGGATCAGCCCCAGGTGTGGCTAGTGAGGGTGATGAGGGGTCCCACCTGATCCACCCAAAATAGAGTAGATTTTAATCCATGGATTAACAGAACTAATGGACTCCATAATGCTATAATGGCTAGTAGTTCTTGCCTTATATTTTGTACAGAACAAAAACTCTTCTCAAAACATATCACAGAATGGTTTGGGTTAGAAGGGACTTTAAGGATTGCCTTGTCTCCACCTCCTGCCATGGGCAGGGACACCTATTGACCAGGTTGCTCCAAGCCCTGTCTAGCCTGGCCTTGGACACTTCCAGGTATCAAGGGGCAGCCACAGCTTCTTCTGGTCAGCCTGTGCCAGGGCCTCACCACCCTACGTGTAACAATTTCTTCCTAATATCCAATCTACCCCTGTCCTCTGTCAGTGGGAAGCCATTCTCCCTTGTCCCCAGTCCCCCTCCAGCTCTCCTGGAGCACCATTTAGGCACTGGAAGGGGCACTGAGGTCTCCCTGGGGCCTTCTCTTCTCCAGGTGAACATCCCGAGCTCTCTCAGGCCAGATCCAAAGCAGAGGGGCTCCAGCCCCAGATAATTAATAACTAGGGCGGACTTAAAAACTGTGGGATTTTTTTGTGGTTTTGTTTGAGTTTTTTGTTTGGTTGGGGTTTTTTTGTGTTTTAACCAAAAATACCTCTTTTTTTAAAGGTTTTTACCACCTCCTTCCAGGTGAGGGCGTCACTTTCCCGCCGCTGCTCCGCCCTGAGGAGGTGCGGCCAGCCGGGAGTGGCAACCCCGGGGCGGAGCGCGGCCGTGCCGGGACCCCGCGGGAAGGAGGAGGAGGGGGAGGAAGGAAGAAGGGAGAGGAAGAAAGGAAGGAAGAAGAGAAGAGAGCAGGCGGTAGCAGGAGCGATGGTGAGCGGGGAGTGCGAGGCCGATATGGGGGGAGAGAGAGGTGTCCCGTCGCGGCCTGTGAGGCAGCGAGGCCCGGGCCTTGTCCGGCGGGGGCCGGGTGTGGGCAGGGGGTTCCTGATCGGGCCTCAGGGGATGCCTGGCCGAGCTCGGCCGCCGACGGGGTGCGAGGGTGGGTGGTCATGTCCTCTCTTCGGCCCCCACCCGAGGCTCATACCCTTCCCCTAAACGTAAATGTGTCTCTCTTATTCATGCACTGCTTTCCTTATTCCCCACAATTACCTAGTTTCGGGGCAGAGAGGATTAGAAACGGTGTTTTCGTTTGTCTGTGTTTATTTCACCTGGGTGGGGCAGAATGGTATCTTCCTCAGGATTTTGGTGAAGACGCTGATTTGGCTAAGAGAAATCGTGTTTCCTGTTTAATTATTATTTTTTGGAGACGCTCTTTGCTTATTGGCTGTTATTTTTTATCTAGAAGCAAACTTCAGGATTGCTTGGAATATAGCTGGCCCTAGCCCATGCTGACATGGCATGAATCTTGCAATTCCTCAAACCTCGAAGGAGTACTAGGTTTTGGGTTGTTTGATTGGGTTTATTTCCCCATCAGCAAGGGAAANATGAGGCTGGTCTAAACATTCAGCTTGCTTTGTTTGAAACCCAGCCTTTATGTCATGAGGTCAAAATTAACCCTAGGGGCCACAGAGACTTCTAACCTCTTAAAAGGCTCCTGAACACCTGGACAGTTTGGCTGTTGCCACTCTTCCCACTGGTAAGTTTTATGCAATAGCCCCAGGATTCAGCAGCCCTCAAATCCTTCTCCTATAAATCAGCTGTTTTTAGGACCCTTGTGGTCCAAGTGAATGTCAGCCCAGGTGTGGGAAGTTAGGCTGATAAGTGGTGGGACAGTGCCAGGTGTGGTCAGTGAAGGTGATGAGGGGTGGAGTGGCTCCAGGTGTGGCCAGTGAGGGTGATGAGGCCTGGATCAGCCCCAGGTGTGGCTAGTGAGGGTGATGAGGGGTCCCACCTGATCCACCCAAAATAGAGTAGATTTTAATCCATGGATTAACAGAACTAATGGACTCCATAATGCTATAATGGCTAGTAGTTCTTGCCTTATATTTTGTACAGAACAAAAACTCTTCTCAAAACATATCACAGAATGGTTTGGGTTAGAAGGGACTTTAAGGATTGCCTTGTCTCCACCTCCTGCCATGGGCAGGGACACCTATTGACCAGGTTGCTCCAAGCCCTGTCTAGCCTGGCCTTGGACACTTCCAGGTATCAAGGGGCAGCCACAGCTTCTTCTGGTCAGCCTGTGCCAGGGCCTCACCACCCTACGTGTAACAATTTCTTCCTAATATCCAATCTACCCCTGTCCTCTGTCAGTGGGAAGCCATTCTCCCTTGTCCCCAGTCCCCCTCCAGCTCTCCTGGAGCACCATTTAGGCACTGGAAGGGGCACTGAGGTCTCCCTGGGGCCTTCTCTTCTCCAGGTGAACATCCCGAGCTCTCTCAGGCCAGATCCAAAGCAGAGGGGCTCCAGCCCCAGATAATTAATAACTAGGGCGGACTTAAAAACTGTGGGATTTTTTTGTGGTTTTGTTTGAGTTTTTTGTTTGGTTGGGGTTTTTTTGTGTTTTAACCAAAAATACCTCTTTTTTTAAAGGTTTTTACCACCTCCTTCCAGGTGAGGGCGTCACTTTCCCGNTCGCGGCCTGTGAGGCAGCGAGGCCCGGGCCTTGTCCGGCGGGGGCCGGGTGTGGGCAGGGGGTTCCTGATCGGGCCTCAGGGGATGCCTGGCCGAGCTCGGCCGCCGACGGGGTGCGAGGGTGGGTGGTCATGTCCTCTCTTCGGCCCCCACCCGAGGCTCATACCCTTCCCCTAAACGTAAATGTGTCTCTCTTATTCATGCACTGCTTTCCTTATTCCCCACAATTACCTAGTTTCGGGGCAGAGAGACGTTTTCGTTTGTCTGTGTTTATTTCACCTAGGTGGGGCAGAATGGTATCTTCCTCAGGATTTTGGTGAAGACGCTGATTTGGCTAAGAGAAATCGTGTTTCCTGTTTAATTATTATTTTTTGGAGACGCTCTTTGCTTATTGGCTGTTATTTTTTATCTAGAAGCAAACTTCAGGATTGCTTGGAATATAGCTGGCCCTAGCCCATGCTGACATGGCATGAATCTTGCAATTCCTCAAACCTCGAAGGAGTACTAGGTTTTGGGTTGTTTGATTGGGTTTATTTCCCCATCAGCAAGGGAAATTGAAATCACAGCTGCTGAGTGATAAATGACACATTATTCCACTCCTTTGTCCCACTTGGTTACCCCATTCCCAAGCACCCAAGTGCTGCTGCTTCTTCCTGCTTTGGTGTGGAGCTGTGTGCTGCCATGGGTAGCCTGGGACACCACCAAGAGCCTGCATAGCTTGTGTTTGGGTTGCTTTCAGCTGCCAGAATTTGGCACTCGTTGTGCAGGGGGTTGCTGGAGCTGTGCTCTGTGGTCAGGCTGTTCTCACCTCAGTCCTTTCTGTACCAAAGCTTTGCAGAGAAAATTGCTACTTATTGCACCCAGAAGACCTGCTCTGATCTGCTGTCCTATTCACTAGATTAGACAATAGCTATTGCACAGGATTCCTGGCTTCTGGAAAGCTTAGGAAGTTAGCTTTGTACTCGGGGACTGAGGCTTCCTCTGAAGAAACACTGATACATAACATTTTTCCTAAACTGTGGTTTCACTTTACCATCCTTCCTGTGACCTTAGCAAAAGACAGCATGAGGCACTGGAAATTTTCTTACCTAGACAGAGTAAAATCTTTATTTTTCCAAGTCTTGTTCATGTCCAGTCTACTGAGAACTTCCCACCCTGTTTCTACCCTTAGAAGTTGTGTCTGAGTCGCTGAGCAGGGAAGGGTCTGCTGAGGTGACGCCTCACTGACTTCCTGCCGTGGATTTCTCCAGCAGTGTTTGGTGGTGTGGAGATAAACCTAATCACAGCATTTATTGCGTATGGTTTGCCTGGTGTGGCAGCAGTCACAGCCTTGCTGTGATTCCTGTGGTCAAAGGGATTCAGTAGAGCCCCTTTCTGAGTATGGATTTTGGGGTTCAGCTTGTCTCTTCTTCCAAACACACAGCCAATAAAATGATGTCTCCATCTGATCTTCTCCTGCACCAGTTGCTCCCACCGCAGAACTGCTAAGAAGGGCTTGGGGTGCTGGTGGGTAACAGTTGGCCATACCCTGGCCCTGAAACCCCCTGTGCCCTGGGCTGCTCGTCAGCATGGGCAGCAGGCAAGAGGGGGAATTCTGTCCCTGCTCAGTTGAGACCCCACCTGCAGAACTGCCTCCCAGCTTGCAGGGGCCCTGCACAGGAAGGACATGGAACTGTTGGAGTGAGTCTGGAGGAGGCACCAGGATGATTAAAGGGATGGAGCACCTCTGCTATGAGGAAAGACTGGGAGAGATGGGATTGTTCAGCCTGGAGAAGAGAGGCTTTGGTGTGACCTAATTGTACTGGCCTCCAGTATCTGAAGGAGCTGACAAGATAGGTAGAGAGACTCTTTACAAGGGACAAGGGAGAATGGCTTCACACTGACAGAATGTTAGGTTTAGGATAGATATTAGGAAATAATTTCTCCCTGTGAGGGTGGAGAGACCCTGGCACAGGTTGTCCAGACAAGCTGTGGCTGCCCCCCCATGATCCCTGGAAGTGTCCAATCTGGCCAGGTTGGAGGGGCTTAGTGCACCTAGTCTAGTGGAAGGTGTCCCTTCCCACGGCAGGGGGATGGAATGAGATCATCATCACAGTCTCTTCCAAACCAAATGAGTATGTGATTCTACTATTCTATTGCTGCTGTTCTTTGCATCCCAGACAGTGAAAGACATTCCTTTTCAAGTACTAACAGGCCTAGTGTGTGTTTTAGTCCTGCCCTTAGAGCATGAACTGAGATTTAGGATTCTGCCAATTGACGTAGCAGCAGGTGTTCTGGTCTATTTGCTGTGGTGATTGTGATACAGTTTACTGTATTAGGAAGTATTTGTATTTCCTAGAAATTTGCATGTAGAAGTCACTCAGAATCCTTTGTGCTCTGAGTGCTTCCTTTGCCTCTCTTTGGTCATTAAGATTTATCCATGCCATATCAGGAAAGGCACATGACTAGATATTGCAGGGGTTGAAAGGTTCTTTGTGTTGGTGCTGATAAGATAACTTTTGAGGATTCTGCCCTATGGTTGGACTTGCCCAAGAACAGGCCCTTAATGTATAATAGCAACATTCAGTTTGTGCTGATACTGGGGGCTTTGTCCAAGGCTTGCATAACCCTGCTGGGAAGCTGTGCCAGGGCTTGTTCATGGATGCCTGCTCCTTGTACAATTGCCCTCCTGGCATCTTCTTCGAGATAGCTTCTGCCAAGTCTTCATGTCTTAATGCTGCAGGTACCTCTGTGTGGCACTGAGGTGCTCACAAAATATTTCAAAGAAACACCCATTTTATTCTCCAAAAGGCATGCAGTGATCTGAGGCTGAGAGGAGACCAAGTGTAATGCCTTAGGTTTTAGCTTTTATATTTTTCAAATCTTGTACTGCTAGTGTAGCTCTGAAGTTTTCTGTAGCTTGTTAAGTGTAGAAAACTTGTACAGTTTTCTGTAGCTGTTCTCTGTGCTAAGATAGACATAACAAACCTCTGTAACTCGCTCTCCAAGGACACCCAGAACAAGAACTGTAAACCATCATCTTGGAAAGAATGGGGCAAGCTTGGGGGAAATCACATCATTGGCTGGGTTCTGGTGGGTGAATTTATGTTGATATAAAAGTGTGAAGAACTCGTGACCAGTCGTCCATTTTGGGATCCACTGAGGCAGGACCTTCTGGAGCCCAAAGTGTGCACCTGAAGGCCTTTCAAATAAATACTACCTTTTTTCCTTTACTCTTGTCTAGTCTCTGTTTCTAGTTAGCCAGATAAGGTATCAAGTGGAGGAATGAAATATGTCCAGATGAGCCCCAGCATGCAGGGACCTGGGTGCTTCTTTTACCCTAATTATCGTGGGTATCAGCAGAGGACATTTCCTTGCACATTCTTGGAGCTGATGAGCCACAGAGATCCACGATGAGTTCGTGTGCAGCATCCATTGGGTGGATCCTGTCTCTTGTGAGGTCTGTGCTGCCTGGAGCATGCCTAGATGTTTGCAGAAACTTTTATAAATTGGTGTGCCTAAGTGAGCAAAGTGAACATGATACCTTGTGTGTATTTTGGGTTGAAGGAAATTTGAACTTGCACCTTATTGTCAGGGGGGTTCTTTGCACGCTGATGAGACACGGATTAAACTCTACAACTAGTTAAAGTTGTAAAGTAGGTACATTTTATTCAGCATGTGACACAGGGGGAGAGATCCTCCAAAATCCTGTGTGCCTTTTGTAACTCTCAGTCCTCTATTTATACACAAATTCATGCATATTCTATATCGCCTATACATATTGATTACCTGTTCCTGCCTATTCTCCACTCCTTATGCAAATCAGCTGTGACTGCGTAGGTCGTCCTCTTTATTGGGCTGGTGGTCCCAAAATGAGTCTGGGGGCTTGGAGGGATGGAGTAAGAGATGTCTGCCTCGGGATGAACTCTTGACCCTGGGGATGTGCACATGCGTATTCTCTCTCAGCAGCAATGTTCTCCAGTTTTACAGAGGTGCCCCTTTTAGTTTTGTGAATTCAGCAGCTTTTTGATAAGTACCATCTGTCCTTCGAAGGGCACCTTATCTCTTTTACACTCCTCCAGCCCCTGGAGAGCAGGAAATAAATCCCATACTTTCATACACTGTATCCCAACTATTCTATGTTCCCTTTAACCCTTAAATTCCATTTCACTGACACCTGGTCCGGCTGTGTTCCTTATTTCAGTGTCCCATGTCCCGAAAAGATGAAATGAGGCTTCTCTTTCTGCTGTTTCAAAGCTTGTTTATTTTTCGTTCTTATCAAAGTTTCAGAGGCACAGACTGTGCTGTGATCTCCAGGAACACGAGGGCAGAATGGCAATGGCTACCCAAAGCAGGTAGCTTTTATATCTATTATGAACCAATTAGAAAACTTTACGTATCTTATTTTGTTCCCAAAACCAGTGAATATCAACCTTATTGACATGTCTCCTCTACACTAAATTCTGTCTACCAATTAACAAATCACAGGAACTCATGTCAGAGAAGAAAGGAAGAGAAGGAGAAGGAAGAAGAAGAAGAAGAAGCCAACACCCTAGAATCTCCATGTTGGCTCTATATAATATATATAGCAAAACCTAAAAACTACAACTCCACACTCTGTGGGGCACTAAACAACATCTCCTCATTCCTTTGGTGCTCTCAGCTCACCCAGAGGAGCAGGAAAAATTCCTAGGTTTTTCCTGGACTCCAACACTGATTTTTGGAGGCCTTTGGGTTCCTGTAAAATCATACATATTTTAAGCCTCCAGTCGGCCTTTTTCCATTTTGTTTTGGTAGTTTTACATTCCATCTGCGCAGTGGAAGCAGCTGGAATGCTGCTGTTCTTACTCTGACTTTCTGCCTTGTTTGTTTTTGTGCTGAAGCTATAATTAGCCATTGTTTAGCCACTCCTCTTGAACTCTCTGGGCTCATGGGACAGTATATTCACACATTCATTTTGCAGACACTGTATGTGGCAAAAAAAGACCCCAAACTGCTGTCATTCTGGAAAAAGAAAAAGTTTCAGTGTGGTAGTGGTGGAAGTAAATTCAATGTGGATGAAAGTGGTGATACTGGGGAGCTGTGGTAAGATGAACATGGCCTGAATGTGTTTTTAATTTCACTTAGTTGAGCCCATGCATCCAAAAGTTCATGATTTTTGATTTCTGAGAGATGACGCATCCGGTGTTGCTCTGTCTGCCCACAACCTTTGGTCAGGCTGGGCAGCACGTGGTCCAAACCTCGAGCTGTAATTAGGAGCTGACTAACAAATATTCTCTGCCTAGTGCTGATGTAAAGATATTTGTCAGGCTGGGGTTGGCAGGGAGGGGTGGAGGAGCAGAGTTATTACTGGGCTGCGAATCAAAACACTGCAGGCACAGGCAGCAGTAAGCTCCCTCTGAAGAAGAGGCTGGGGTGATGTTGCTCAATCCCATTCCTGGCTCTCCGGTAGGAAGTTGGCAGGCTGGTGACTCTGAGTCCAGGACTTCCCTGCGGCCAACTGGTCAGCAGAGCATGTGCAGGCAACGAGGTGTCAGCAAAGGCAGGGCTAATTGAAGCTTTCCTCTACTTAGGAGCAGAATAAATATGCGAAGCTGCCCTGTCCTTGCTGGCTTTGTGCGGTTTGTTTTCAGTCAGGAAGCTTCTTCTCGGAAAAACTTGTATTGGAGCAGAGGCCGTAATTACAGTGGCAGTACCAGTATTCCACGTGCTCCCGTAATTGGAGCTGACCTAACTCATGCTGTTAGAGCCATCTCCCTTGGCCTTGATTTACTGTGTGCTGAGTTGTGTGACAGCCACCTTCTGCCTCAGTTCTGGGGACGTGGGGGGAAGCTGATGGCAGACAGGGACATTCAGGTTAGGGTGTGGGGAAGTGGTTTGTGAATATGTGTGGATTCAGGTAAAAGCTGCGGATGTGGTATAAACTGACAGAGAGTAGGTTTAGATTGGATATTAGGAAGAAATTCTTCCCTGAGAAGGTGGTAAAGCCCTAGCACAGGTTGCCCAGAGAAGCTGTGGCTGCTCCTGGATCCCTGGAAGTGTTCAAGGCCAGGATGGATGGGGCTTGGAGCTACCTGTATTAGTGGAAGGTGTCCCTGCCCATGGCAGGAGTTTGGAACAAGATGGTCTTTAAGGTCTCTTCCAGCCCAGGCCTTTTTATGATTCTTTGGTCTTAGCACTTCCTCCTTGCACAGTCAGTGTTATGGTATTGCATAACATAAACTTTTCTTTAAAAGCTATTTTTATTCTGTGCCCCCATTTTAAACCCACTTTAATTGTTCTTTTGGAGGAAGGAGAGTTCAGCTGATAAAACCTTTCTTCTCATTTTTGCCACAGGTAAACTCAGTGTTTCCATTTCCAGAGAAACAGAAGGCACTTGTAACTAAAGTCTGAGGTTCTCCAGTTCATTGCCCTTTCTGTTTCTTTCTCACTTTTTTATGTCCTAAAACTCGCAGCTGAGGAAATGCTGTTCTGGCAAAAATACAAAATGTGCTCTCATTAGCTTTGGCATTCCTCTCCTCTTCTATCATCTGGGACAGAAGAGCATTACTGTAGTTAATTTGTGCTCTTTTGTAGTGGCATTAAGTGCTACTCCTGGAACCAGCTCAGCTAGCTAATGGCTTTTAGAAATAAAGTACTAAGGATGTATTCCTAATCTGTACTAAGGATGTATTCCTAATCTGTGCAGCTAAAAATTCAATATGTAAACTGCTTAGGTAGCTGAGTGCATTAATGTCAATACAAATGAGCACTGCAAGTCCTAATGATAGCAATTATTATTTAATCAGATTCCTGCATCTGTCTTACTGCTCTGAGAATTAAAAACAAATCTTCCAGTTGAGATTTTTTTCTCCCTGCTCTTTAGTGTGATAGGTTTTTAAACTGCTTCTGAAATAATCCTGTGTCTTGTGAAACTTTTGTGTGGGGAAGGTTCTCTTACAGGAATAAAACCAGCTTATCTACTCTCTTCTAATGGGAAGGGAAACCTTTATTTTTTGATGCCTTCAAAAATGAGCAGGTGATTGTCTTACATGAAATTCTGTTCTGGTAGGCAGGTTTAAAACCAAGTCAGCCTGTTGTATTTAGCCCAGCTGGGGAAGCAGTAAGAGTTTTTCACTCTGAGCAGCACCTCCAGGGCTGCAGGGGAAGGGATTCCGATGGCTGGGCTACACAGAGGCTGTTTATTCCCCCTGCCTTCTCCCTGTAAAATGAGGAAGTGGCATGGGACTGCAATCACAGAGAATCCCAGAATCGTTTAGGTTGGAAGGGACATTAAAGATCATCCAGTCCTACCTCGTGCTATCAGCAGGGACACCTTCCACTAGACGAGGTTGCTCCAAGCCCTATCCAACCTGGCCTTGAACACTTCCAGGGATGGGGCAGCCACAGCTTCTCTGGACCTCACCACCCCAACAGGGAAGGATTCCTTCCTGATCCCTTATCCAGCCCTTCCCTCTGTCAGTGTGAAGCCACATCCCCTTGTCCTGTCACTCTGCCCATGTAAAAAGTCACTCTCCCTCTTTTTTATAAGCTCTGTTTTAACCCAGCATGTTCCCAGGTGTAATAAAAATATTTGAATGCAACCTTCTAAGTGCCCTGTGGTTTCTGGGGTATTAAGTGAATAATTCAGAAAGTAAAGGTATCTCATGTCTTGCTGGATACTTTCAGGGAAAAAACTGAGTGCATAGTTATGGACCTGAGCCAGGGATCTGAGAAAATCATCTTCCATGCCAATTTTCACTGGGTTTTTTAATCCCAGTTGTTAATATACTCCTAACATGGTCAACCTCATCCTTCAAACTCCTCCAGGTATGAAATGAGTGAAGAAGAAAAGTGAGAAATACAGAAAAAACTTTACTTGGTCAAACTGTATCACTTGCAGATTGATTTTGGGTTGAGTTTTTTTTAAAAGCAAGAAAGCAGAAGAAATTCTTCAATGTCTTAGAATGAACATAATGAAAATCTTCTGTTATTTGTTCAGAACTTGGATATACTGTTGAGTTCCTGTATGTCAGTGCTCAGGGGTTTCAATGACAACAAAATGTGCAGTCAGCTGGGATCTTCTGTCCAGAGCTTTGTCCAAGAGTGAGATAAATAGCTTGCCGGACTTATTTATTTTAACTTGGCCGTTGACTGGAGTGACTTCTGTTAAGAAGGTCATGCTTCATGTTGTCTGGGCTTACAGTATCCTCCATCTTCAGGAAAAAAAAACCACAGCCCATTTTATATTTGATGCTGCAGCATTTTCTTGCCATGAGTTGAGAACAGCTGTTGAGACACCAGCCCATTAGTGGCTCAATTTTCATCCTTTAGGCGCAGTTCCAAACGGAATGATATCCTGGAATTTCCTCCTAGGCAAAGAACCCAAGTCATTGTTGCTGGTTAAACGAGCATTTCCAGGGATTTGCCAGTGAAGATTGTGCAAACTCGCTGAAAGTTAAGTACCACCTCTGGCTGGCTGGAAAAGGTGGCTCTTGCCTTGAATTCTGGGGTTAAATCAGCTTTGTGGTGAGTGGCTTGGAGGACTGGGCATTCATTAGCTGGGAGATTGCCTAATTGCAGCGGTTTGTGTGGCCACCTGTTTTGGAGGCTGAAGTGGCTCTGATGTATTTTTTAATTGCCCTTTGCCAAGTGACTAGGTGCTAATTTGCCTTCTCAGAGCTGAGTGCTGCCTGTTTTTGCCGAGTTCAGTCCCTTCAGTGTCCCTTCAGCCTGTGCTAGGACATGGGTGAAATCCCTTCTCTGTTAAGGGTAAATGCTGTTAATTCTGCTGGAATTTATGTTGGGGTTGCTTAAATACTTTCAAACTCTGCCATGTTATATGCCTTTTACTGCTTTTCCAAAGTAGTGAGTATTCATTAATGTTGCATTTTGGTAAGAAAACCTGCCTTCCTCCTTTGATTATTTGGAAAAACTTGGCTTTTTTTTTAGACTGTTTGTAGCCTATCCAGTTGAATTGGAAGGACACGTTACACCCTAAAAAAAAAGTTGATTAAATGCTGCTTCTTTTGTTGGCTTGACCCAGAAGTGAGACCTGTGAAGGGTCCTGAGAAGCAAAGTTTTATCAGTTTTTAATTTAGTGGTTTATTGAAAAATTGCTCTGTTCCCACCCAAAGTCCAACAGCGCAGGAATCAAGGATTTATTCCTTCCAAGGTTTAGTTACAAATCTTTTGAAAGGCCCCACATGCTTTCCCTGTTGTTTGGAGGGTGAAGCTCTCAAGTGCTGGATATCTCCCCAGCAAAACTGGGCTGGATGGCTGGTCAAAAGGGAAGAGGGATTTGGAAGAGGGCTCTGTTCTTGGTTATTCTTATCTCTAGAAACCTTTCTCCAGAGAATTGGATGGAAGACCCCTGTTTAGGGGGAAATGTCGTTTTTCTTCTGTGCACATCCAGTTTTCCTTGCCCTGTTCTGATGCTCTTGAAGACCATCTGGTTTGAAGCTATTGATTAGGAACTTGGGCTGTGTCCTGACAGTAATTCCTGGTTTGCCATTGTAATTGTTCTTGCATCACCATTCTCTGGGGGTTATTGGCAGCAGCAGAGTTTTCCTCTCCCATCCTCCCTTGGTGGTAAACGTGCTAATCAGATCTTTAACTTAAGGACTTGCTGAGTGCTTCCATCTTCATTAAAAATCCAGCCCGAGGTACTTAATAGACCTGTTTTGGTGGTACCTTCACTCACCACCTGATAATTCCTTGGAAAATATTATTAACACAGTTGCTTTTCTTGGGTGGTGGTAAGATGTGGTGGTACTTGGGGCTGTGCAGAGAACCCTACTTTGCTCATCTGCTCTTGGTGCTTCTCTCTCAATATTTGAAGTCTCTCAAGATGTGTATTTTTATCTGTGACTTGACTGGAAGTGAATAAAAACTACCTCCTACCTATTGTATTTGTAGGAATTAAGAAAAGCATGGGGTCTGCATACTGAAAAGCACCTTTTTAATCAACAGTAGGCTTTTTGATGCTCTGCTTGTTTTCATTTATGTTTTCCTCAATATCCTCCTGGTTTTCCTTTGCACAGGATGCCATTATTTCCTACAAGGAAATCCTTCAGATGTACTGGGAGAAAGTGACAGGCTTTGTGAATACCCGGTGTGATGGACTTGAACCCTGGCAGCTCATTGGGTTGACCTTTTCTTCCACACTTCTAAGTGTGTGGCTGTATGGCTTCCTCTGCCAGCCTGAGAGTAAGTATTTGAAATGGAGGATTTTCTGACCTTTGGAGGGAGAGGAGGTGGGCCTGAGTTGTTCCTGGGTGGTAGAAGGGAAGAGGGTGAAACAAGGCCAAACACTTGTTAAAACAGACTTTCTGTCCCCTGATATGTACCAAACTCTCTAATAAATTAGGGTCAAGGCCTGTCTGCCTTAATAAATTAAGTCAAGGCCTGGTAAATGAAGCTCCCCCATTCCTTCAGAGGGTGATTGGAATATGCTTCTGTCTCCTTCTCTTTCCCTTTTTTTCCTTAGTCTTGTGGCAAGCAAATGGTTTAGCCAATCTTCTTGCCCAAAACCTGGGGAAATTATGGAGAGCTGGGTTCCTGTGAAATTTGTCACTGCTGCGAAGTGTCTGAATAACAGCCCTTGGTTGTTTCCCTTCCTGCTGGGGGAGGAGACGTGCCCCCAACACAGAATCAAGACCATATTTTATCCTCAGAGTGTTCAAGATAATTGGATGTGATGGTTTGAGGATATTTTCTTTTTTTTTTTTTTTTTTTTTAAATATTTCTGGAGTGTCTTCCTGTTCTGAGTGGTTTCTGATACTGGCAGCTCTTCAGTGGAGCTGAACTCTGCAGAACCTGCAGTTTTCTCTGATTGTGTGATGGCCTAAGGTCACTGCTGTGCCTTCAGAGGTGCTTTTCAGTTCCCACAGGCCTTAGGTTTACACTCTGGTGACAGCTTGTTAAAAATAGCCAAGTTTTTAACTTGATGTCTCCTTCTGTTTCTCAAGCAGCCCTTTCTCTTTGCAGAGCTGGGAGTAGCTTAACAGTGAACAAATTGGTATGAAACTTTTGTTCAGAACACTTCCTGGCTAGTATTTGTACTGTTGCACAATGTATTTTTCTTAAGTATAGACTACTCTTAGAAGATCCGATTAGATTGTCAGAATTTTTGAGGAATTTGCATTCTTTGCTTTGAAAATTATTAATGAAACTGTGCACACTCAGATGTGCTACAGAAATATTACCAGAGCACTAACAAGTATTTGCTACAGAATGTGCCAATTAGTGTCCTTGGGTAGCTTTTCCAATTGTATATAGGAAGTGAAGTATATATGAAGTGGGAGGGAAAGTGTAGATAAAATTGCAAAGTCTTAAAATGGTTGATTTTTAAACTTAGTTATTTTTTGGTGTGTCCTGTAACTGCTGGTGTGCAAGTAGGACTGGGAAGGCATTTTTGGTGGCTATAAAGCATCTGTGTCATCCTGATTTCATTCCTGTCTTTAGAACTACCCAAGGAGTTTTCCAGTGCTTGTCATCAGTGGTTTCTCTCACTTGAGTTTTTGGGCTGTGGTGGAATTTCTGCTCTTCCCTCTGTCTACCCCCTTTCCCTGAGTCACTTCTCGGTGTGCCAAACGAGGCAAATCCACGTCCTGTTGTGGCTGACATTGTCACAAATGTCCCTGTTCCCTCCTTTGGTCTGGGAGCCTGTTTCACAATGCTCAGTGTTTTATGTTTTCTAGTAACTATTCTGGTTTGAAGAAGCAGGAAATGATAATAATTCCTTACCTTTAGCAAACCCTGAAATCACTCTTTTTCCTGTGAAATTCCACACGTGGGTGTGACTTCCCAGGTAAGTAAGAAAGCTGGTCAAATAACTGATTCCTGGACTGGCTGCTGTTCTGCAGTCCAGATGTTTCCATGGCATGGTCCATCCATGAAGACCTTGCTCTTGGATTCACTCATCTGTCTCACCATGTCCCCTGGGTCACTGTGTTATTTCAGCTTGGGCCAGGAATGCTGAGCCTTATCATGAGCTGCATCAGAAGTTTGTTTTTTCTTGTTTCTTAGGTTCATTTCTGCCTTTTGTCTTTCAGGTTTGACATCCCGAACTAAAAAACAGTTCTTTAAACTGCTGAGAAAAATGCCATTTGTCGGGGCTATAGTAAGTATTTGAACAACTACTTACAGGATTATTCCAGGTTCTTGTTTCAGCTCTCTTGGAGAATGTACAGTTCTGTGCATCTTTGTTGTTCTGTCACTGTGATTTTAATGCTCCAAGGATATAGATCTGGAATGTCTTCTCTTGCCTCCTGGTTTAATGACAGATAGAGTTTCTACCCAATCTTTTTGTCATTGTATCACTCTCAGAAAAAAGGGGGTGCCATCATTTTAACTTTTGAGCTATTTATATTAACCAAGAATGAGTGAATTCTCCAGTAATATTTCCTCGTTGTTAGATTTTAAGAAAGTACTTTTATTTTGGGAAGAAGAGACAGAGTTGAACTGGAGTTGTTCTTCTGAAAGAATGTGAAGTGTGAGGTAGCCAAGGGTTTGTTGTGCAATGTGGAAGGGTATTTATTTTAATCAAGCAACCTGGCCATGATTAGTTTAGGGCTCAGATAACTATTAGCAAAGGTTAGCAGAGGGATATCAGTGCTTTGTGTAATTATTAAAATGACACACGAACTGTAGTTTGGGAGCTATATTTTTTTCGTTTGCTTTTGCATAAAAACTTGAAATAACAACTGTCAGCATGTTTTAGCACGTTAATGACTCTGGGATGAAGAAATGCACAGCTGGGTTTCTTTTACCTCATAAACAATGGCATCACACTTGATTGCACTTCCTGTTCTTACTGTGCTGGTGTATTTACACATTGATTCCAGGGGTCAGATCTGTTCCAGGCAGTTTTATCCAAAGAGAGTAGCACAGAGCAAATTTTTTTCCTTTTGCTGCGGGCACAGAAGGAGTTCTCCAATTTCTCCCACATTCCTCTGGAAGGGATTAAATCCCCTCCCAGTCCTGTTAAGTGCCCCAGCTTTCACCTCCTAACCTGAGTAGCCTTTGATCAGACAAATTCTCTTCTGCTTGTTTTTTGCCTGTCTGTTAGAAAAGGACACTTTATACAATCCTTATTGTGTCCAGACTTCCCTTCTCAGGGCTAACACTGCTCTCCTGTGCCAGAGCACTCCTGCTGTGTCCTCTTTGTGTCCTCTTTGTCCTCTTTGGTAGGGTGATACCTGATAACTTATCAGTTGGTCACAAGAGGCCTTGACTTTGAGGCATTCCAATGTCCAAAAGTCAATATCCCAACACCTGTGTTGCTTGGAAGAAGAATCTTTACTTTGTTATGTGTTGTAAGAAGTCTGGGGTTTCCTGAGTGCAAGGTGCGGGTGGGCAGAAAGAAATCTCTGAACTGTGTCTGTGATGGAAATTTCTTTATTGTGTCTCTGTTTTCATGAGTTTCTAAACTGTGTCTGGTGGTAGAGGAGGCAAGGTGCAAACCAATGCATCTGAAGACTCCTATAAATTAAACTGTGACTTAAAAAGGTTTGCTGGATAAAAATTCAGTTTTTTTTTCCTTGTGTTTTATTTTCTCAAGCACTAAGGGGTCAAGCTCCTAATGGAGCAGTTCCTGTCTGTTCCATCAACACCACAGATGCAGGCAGCAGGTCCTGTCCTGCACACACTCAACAGTTACTTAGAATTTGACCAGTTATTGTTTGATAAGCTTTTTTCTTTCTTTTTAGATTCAAAAGAAGATTGATGAAGCCTTGAATGATGTCACTTCCAGTTTATCCTTCCTGAAAGATGAAAAGGATTATATCAAAGTGCTGCCGGAGCAAGGCATGAGCCAGCCTGAAGTGCTGCAGAAGATGAAAGAGTACAGCTCAAAAGGTAAGTCTGTAAGCAGCAGAGGTGGGTCTGCTCAGACACCAAACTTGACACTTCCTTTCTTAAATGAGTCCCAGTGACTCCTGCTCGTGGTTTCAGCTTAAATATTTTGTCCCCTTGCAAATTTTTGTCTGTTTTCCTTCTGGACATGACTAAGATTCATGAGTTCTAATACTGTGTTCAGGTATTTACATTGAAATTCTTTTCCTTTCCCGAGAATTCTAAGCTGATGGAGAGATGGGAGAGCTGAGGAGAAGAGAAATACAGAGGAAGTTCTCTTTTTGAATTGCATTTCTGAGCTGTTGCCTTGATGTTTGACTTTTACCAGAAATGCATTTTCCATGAAGCCCCAGAAAATACAAGCAACTTCCAAGTAGGATTGTTAGGGAATTTCCAAGACTATGACCTCAATTAAGACAGACAATGGTTTGCACTTTGAAAAAGCCTTTTAAGGAAGAGTCGTGGCTTGAGTCCACACAAGCAGTGTCTGACACTTGAGTTGCCTCTCTCATGTAAACGTGTTCCCCCTGATTTGTGTACTTATTACTCCTAATGAGCAAATTTGGGTGACTTCCTGTCTAGAGCAGAAGATAGGACTGCTGTGCTGCTATTCCAAATTTGAGAAATGCCTTGAATTTTCTGCTAGAACAGTGCATCTGCTTCAAATTCTGTAGCAAACAATTTCATAATTGAGTATCCTGGAACAACTTCCTTCTTTTTTCTGCTGTGTATTGCTGATGTTGCTTCTGTCTGTGTTTTCTCTTACGTTATTGTTTCCTTCCTTCTCTGTGTTCTTTTTTTCTTTTCTTAAGGCCCCATTGACCTCTCCACTCCCCTTTAGAAGTTGCCTGGAAATACCAGTTTAGATGAAATTTAATTGAGGTGGATTGAGTGGGCCAGCACTGTGGATTTTAGAAGTACAAACTTGGCCTTTCCATCTCTTCTCAGCTTACAGTGGTGGTGGGTGTGCTTTGAAAGTGGTTTTAATTTAGTGTCCAGTTGGTTGAACAGCAGTTTGGGGAGACTGATGGGGATTAAGTGGATTACATATTAATGTAACTGCTTGCTGCAGCTACATGTTGGTTATGTGCTAGCTCTTTAGTCATCATTTGCTTGCTGTTTTCTAAGTTCACACAATGCCAGAGGCTCAACTTCACACACAGCTGTCGCTGGGCCACAAAACTGAGAGAAATCACAAAAGCTGAGTCCTCCTCTACATAACTGAAGGGATTTTCTATGTGCTTTTCCACCCTGGCTGAGAATGGCTGTGGTGTGAGCAGTGTGCTCTTCCCTCTCTTCCAGGAGATGTACGCTGGCAGGATGGGAAAGTCTCTGGGACTGTGTACAGTGGTGAAGAGAAGCTCACCCACCTGCTGGTGAAGGTAAAGTGCAAGCAGGCCAACTTTGCATCTTTGGGGTGACCAGAAACCCCTCAGAGTTCTTCCAGCATCCCAAAATAAATAGAGAAGATCTAAAACTTAAGTCTGGGAAGGGGAATTAGGGGCAATTTGGGCAGCGTAACTCTGGCCATGTAACTGTCCATGTGAAAACACCTCGTAGAGATAACTTGCAAACAATCAGATGAGGTGCTGTTTGAGTGAAAAAGTAATTAGTAATTACAAGTGAACAGGACGCCAGCACTGAACAACTTTCACTGAGCAGAACTAAACCCCTCTTAGTTTAAGCAAAAAAAAAGCTTTGTGAAATGTCTTTGGCGTGGCTGCGTGGTCCAAATCTTAAACAATGGAGCAGTGGCACCCTTCAGTGGAGTCTTTGGGAGGTCTTTTTACCTGCTCAGGAACCTCTCCCTTTGAGAAAGCTGGAAAATAACATCAGTAGCCTAAAGGTTTGTTTTCAAATACATCTTCTTTCAGAAGATGATGTTTCTTGTTTTGCTAGAAAGGGAAGTTTGGCCGTCTTGCTCCTGGGAACAGCTTTTGTAGCAGCTGTAATGGGCTCTGTTTGGTGGTTGCTATTGCTGTTTTCCTCCTCATGTTGACATTTTCTGTGCAACTTTTGGGGAAACAAAGCTCAGAGCACCCTGTCTGGAGGGGCCTTGGCTTGCATCACTTTCTGGAAACATTCCCTTTGTTTGTGCTGATTATTCACTGGTTTTTTTGCCGTATTTTATTTAACATCCCTGCAGTTGCTCTTTGATCTGGACTGCAGGAGGTTGGGACTGGCCTGTTTCAGCCTTGTATGCTGTGAGTCCACAGTTGTGGAATGAGCAGAAATACTGATTTCCACAACCACTTTTGTTATGGTGTGAGTGGGCATTTGTGCTTTTCTACCAGCTTCAGAACCCCTACAAAGTCACTGTTTTTGCTTGTTTTGTGTAAAGCAATTTCAGGATGTATGCTGTATTCTTTTTTAAAAACAGCAAAATGGTTAAATCTGTTCTTACAACAGGAGATAGATACTGTTGTGCTGTAGGATCACTCCAGAGGTTTGAATGCCTTAGAAAAACTGTTTTTTTAAATTTTACTCCTCAGCTACAGCTTCCCAGCTTGTGGTATCTACTTGCAGAAGCATTTAAGTCCTGTAGTATTCTTATGAAAAAATGCAGCTAATTTGCTTCTACCGTACACCTGGGGAGTTCTCAAAGGCTCATTTGCAAGTCTTTCTCTGTTTTCTGAAGGTATATGAAGAGTTTGCCTGGAGTAATCCTCTCCATCCAGATATATTCCCTGGTCTGAGGAAGATGGAAGCAGAAGTAGTGAGGATTGCCTGTTCACTCTTCCACGGGGGCCCCAACTCTTGTGGTGCTGTAAGTAGCCTGTCTTCAACTGCCTCCTGAACATTTTGGGTATTTTTGACTTTGATAAGTGCAAATGCACCCTGTGTTCTCCAGATGAGACTGAGGTTAAGCTCATTCTGGTGTATTCTATGCCAGCTGTGTGGAGGTTGCTTAATTCCTTTTCTTGGTGAAGCTTTATGAGAGACAATTTAACTCAGAGAAAGAGTTTTCTAAACAAGACCATTTACTTCAGCTTTTTTTCCCACTCTTAAATGACACATCTGCTTGATGGCAATTGGAAAAGAATAATGCAGCCTTGCTAGTTGTCAGTGGGGAATTTTGAACAGAGAAATGTCACTCTGAGAAGCTCCCCTCAGTTTTAGTCTCTGAGCTGGAAATCTGTGAGCCTGCCAGATTGCTAAACTCAAGGGCAAGGCCAGCTGGCTGGCTGGCTACTCACCAACAAGCAAGCATAGCATGTATTGTCAGCTGGAAAGCTGCATTTCCAGGCTTATGTGACCTTCCAGTGCAAACCAGTTTTACAGCCTTGATAAAGCAGGAGTCCAAATGTGTGTTTTTAAACTGATGGTTTCAGTGTTGACACAAGAGCTTATGAGCTGAACTGGCCTTGAGTGGGCTTTCCCTTCAGCTTGAGGCTCGGTTGTGTTAAGGAATTGAGTACTGGAGTAGCCTTACAGAAGGTGTAGTTGGGATCAGACTCCCAGTGGGATTGAAGATGAAGCTCGACTGTGTGGGAGTGCAAGATGTGATTGCCTTTGATAGGAGCAGGTGACACCCTCTGACCTAACTTTTCTTCTCAGGACTGTATTCCCTGTACCACCTTCAAGTTTAGAGGAGGAAATGTGCCTCTTTGCTTATTGTCTTGGTTTGAAAGACAGGTGTTTGCTAAGGAAGGCAGGAGCCTCCCTTTGGAATGGAA
>VZRF01006988.1:128597-171714 GCA_013396875.1 Vireo altiloquus
CAGTTTATATCCAGGATGGAATGTTTGGTTCCTCCCTCTGGGTGGAGCATCTCACAATGGGATGGTGAGTTCTGAGATAAGGCACTGATGGGCCATGAACAGGAGATAATCCAGAGGGAGGAGGCAGGGAGCACTGCCCCACCTGGTTTCAACAGTTCATGAAGATGCTTTTGGGCACGTTTTACTTTGCAACCCAGGACACTTAGAAAAACCATTTCACCTCACCTCAGCTCCTTCCTGGCTTGCAGTGCTGAAATTATCCTTGGAGTGGGGTAGATGCTGGGCGTAAAGCTGTTGGAACTCGTTTCTGTCAGCAGTTGGGACATCAGCTGATAAAACAGGCAGAGATCTGTGTGACTCTGATGGGTGCTTGGGAAATTTTGCTTGCTGAAGCCTGGATCAGGGGGCCTTCGGGTTTTGTTACATAAAATGCATTGTAAAAGTGTCAGCCTTGGCCCTAGGTGCTCTCCCACTGAAATGGAAAAGTGGAATTGCCTAAGAGAACGTTGGGTAAAAAACTGCCACAGCCAAAGTGAGATCTGCACAAATATACTCTGGGGAATTCTGCTTTGTCCTCCTCTCCCTCCGGAGGATGGTGCTGCAAAGCAAAGGGGGAACTGCTCAACCTGCCATGGAATTCTGTCCTAACTGCTTGAATGCTGCCCAGTTTGCAGGAAGATGGGGAGGAAAGTTGATTGGCTGGAAACAGAAAATTAATTGCATCCCTGTAATTATCATGTCCAAATGAGTGCTTCCAGTAGACTTTTTGTCTTCCTCCTGCTCCTCTTTCTGACTGTGAAGTGCTCAGAGCTGCTGATCACTGTTGGAGAGATGTGGGTGGATATATGGAGGTCACATGCTCTTTAAGTAGTTGGGCTCAAAGACTTCTCTTATTTTCTTTTTTTCTGCCCAGAGCTGAATTAACATTTCAGAATAATTTCTGGAGGTTTGGACAACTACAAAGTAATTCAAAAAGAGCATTTTTTTCAAACTGATGATTTGATTTCTGTATTGGGAAGGCCTAGCTGGTGGCTTCGAGTGCTGCAGTTATACTTCTATAACCGGTGGGGCTGTAAAGCAGAGAGATTTTGATGCTAAACCAGGGGGAAGGTGCAGTGCTCTGAGTTATCTTTATACTAATCTGTTCAAGAGGGGCTGCTGGCTCATTCTACTCAGAAGGCCTTAAGGTTTACTTGATTCGAATTTTGCAGTATTGAAATTTAGAGCAACTGCTTTTTCCCCCCCTGAAATTCCTCACTGCCACCTCTGAGAAGCAGAGTGTCATAATGCCAGGCTCCTGTCCACTGGATTTACTAACTTGGTTTAAGCAGCAGGGACTGCTTGGCCAATTTGCTGGTGCCTGGTGGTGGTCCCTGAAGGCAGATGGAACTTGTTGGTGTTTGTGGAGAGGGTGTCTGTGTCTGTACTGCATGGAAAGCACCAAGAAGTTTCTATCTGGACTTCTCAGTGAGGCAGTTTCACTTACTTTGTGTTCTGATTTCCACAGCACTTTGCAGAACAGCGCTTTGTGGGAGTAATATTCTGCTGCTCAGTCTGGGAAAAGCAGCCCAGTGACACATCCATGCTCTTCCCAAAGTTTTCAGCAGCCTGGGATCTTTGTGTGGTCCTGCCCTGTGTCATGTGGACATCTCCCTCCACAGGATCTCTGGGGAGCTTCCTCTTTGAAGGTTTTTGGTGTGTTTCATAAATGCTAAAATGAAACCTGTCTTTTTTAGATTTCTGAGTGTTAAATCAGATGAACAGCTTGCATTATTTACAGGAGTTACCTTAAGCTGAGCCATGTAATTCTCCTTTGTTTAAAAATGGGCATAAAAGCTCTAACAATGCCTTGGTGGTTGGGGGAGGTTCAGACATGCCTTTGCCTGAAATTGCTCTGAGAGATGTTTCAGATTTTTAAGCAGTTTTAGAAGGCATCATTTTCAGCAGTAGATGGATACTTCCTGTTTCTCACTAGTTACTACTGTTGTTCTTACTTTTAATTGTTATGCAAGAGCTAAAAAGACAGGAATTGGTGAGTTTGGGCACCTGGAAGATTCTAATCACATTCTTGCTATGATTTGGAAGGACTAATTAAGCTCAGCACACAGAAGAGGAACAGGGTGATTTGTTCTTGTCTGATGTGTGCATGTGTTCGTGTTCACAAGGTGCTTTGGTTTTTATTTCCCCTGTAATCTCCCCTAGGGAGAAAGCACCACTTTTATGCAAGCTTCAGGAGTTTTTTTTAAGTAGCTTTTTGAACTTTAAAAAGAAAGGGCAGCTTTGAAGTGTGGGGAAAAATTCTGTGTGTGGGTGTCACGTGTATTTGATGTGGATCTCTCTGTGAATTCTTCTTCCACTTATTCTACAGCCGAGGACAGAGTAGAGAAAGCAAAATCACCAGATGCAAGCCTAAACCTCCTGTAGAAACTGATTTTGTCTCTTCTCCCCAGATTCTGGGGCTTCCAAACTTTGGCTGCACATTTGAAGTAGGGAAATGTGAGTGATGTGTCTCAAGGGGTCTTAAATTATGCAGATTTGTCAGATTTTATCTGTCATGATGAGCAGGTCACCTTAAGAGACAGAAGTTGTGGACTTTACAACCTGCAGATTTCCAGGGGTTTTATGGGAGGCTGCCACAATGTTATGACCGTGCAGTGGATTGTGGTGGGGTTTTTTACCCTTTTACCCTAGAAATAAATTGCAGTTTGCTTTTTTTTATTTGTGGGGTAGTTCAGCTCAGTGAAACATTCTGTCAGTTTTGTCTACAGGGTCTGAATGGACATGTTTATTCAGATGAAAATGGAAGCAAAACTTTAGAGACCATGAACCGAAGTGGTTCTTTAATGTCTGGCAGTTTGACAGTGATATGGCCAAAGAAATCCTGGAATAGCGACCACATCTCTTATTGCTATTGTAATTGTTGTTGTAATGTTGAAGTTCCAGAGCACTGGGATTTGGAGGGAGGGAGCAATGGAAGTGATATACTGAGTTTGGAAAGCAGGAGGGATATTTATTCCCTGTGCAGTCTGCTCTCCCCTCCCATTTGTAAAACACCAAATAAATCAAGAACACAAAATGTCTGTTTACATTCCTTTTTCCCCACACTTTGCCTGGCCTTTGAAGATAGTGCTGGGTTGCAAAGCTCCTTAAAACAATGCCTGTTTCCAGCCCCTTTTCCCCTTGGCATGGCCTGAGCCTGTTGACTTTAATTGAGGGGAGAGAAGAATGCGTGTGAGCCCTTGGCAGATGCTGAATCACTGTGCATTGGCTGGGTGCTGGTGCTGCAGGCACTGGGGAAGTTGGATTCTGTGACAGTGATTCAGTTTCTGGCTACTGCAGCATGAGTTTGTTGTCAGTGGCTAAGCTGACAAAGCTTCCTGTAAAGGAGCAGGCTCCATCCACAGGTATAATCCAAGAGGATTTTGCTGTTGGATCTATTCTAAGCTAAAGGTGCTGCTCTGGCAGTTCTCTGTGGTGGAGACTTACAATGTGCTGATTGTGGGCCTATTTAGGAACATGAGCTAGCTGAAATTCATCTTTTTGGGTGGATTTTCAGCTGCCTGAACAAGCTTTCTTTGTGGTTGTCTGCATGCCAGTCTGGGTGCCTGGGAGAAGGATCCATCCTGGATGCTCTTCCTTACCCTGCATGTGAGTGACTGCTGACAAGTGTTGGCTCTGACCTACCCAAAACTGTGTGGGGCTCAGCATTTCCATGCAGGGGATAAAGCCAGGCTTTGAGAAAAGGTTTGTTACATATGAAGGCCAGATGTTGGTGTTTTAGTGGAATAATTGAAATGAGAATAAGACTGTACAGAGGCTGCTTTTTCAAGAGCAGATTATCTAGGTCAGAGTAGGGAATGCTGCCCAACAAGGAGCAGGCTTGGTGTTCAGTAACATGAATGCCAAGATCCCTAGTAAAGTTTTCACAATCATTGCAATATCCTCAGCAGTGTTGCAGGGATAGATACAAGTATGCACTAATCCCATTCCTCTTCTCCCACCCAATGAGAAGACAGTCTGTGTTATCACCAGCTGGGGTTTTTTCCCCAAAGGTAATCACTGACAACCTGACAGATCTTTTCATAAAGGGTGTTGACACAGCTCATAAAACCCTTAAAACGTTGTGTTCCTGCTGCCATCCATTTGCTTCACAATTAATGCAGTGATATCTTTATCCAGTGTGAGGCTCTGTTAGGTTTTATCTGTGACAGCTGTTGCTTTTAAACTTCCCTTAAAAAGCAGAAGTTGTCTGTGGTGTGACAGTCGCTTCCACACTGCCTGTGGCAGCAGCTGCTGCTGGCTTGGATTGTATCAGGAACAAATCCTAGCAGGCTTTGTTCCTTATCTCTGTACTAAATGTTTAGTCACTGTCATACAGTCACACTTCTTGGTATTTTTGGGGTTTGCAGCCATGTCAGTGGGGAAAACCCAAAGAAAAACCCAAACTTAGAGATGGCATACAAATGGCATACAAATGTGATTGGGTCCTTTTTATGTTTATTTTTGAGAGGGAGGAGGTTAAAAGGGGAAGTTGCAGTTGGTTCAGCAGGTCTGAGGAGCAAAATTAGTTCCCCATAAGCAGTGTAAGTAGGTTTTGATTCCTCATTTTCCTGAACCTCTGTATAACTGTCCTAGCTACCCCCATATCCTCAGGCTCACCTGGTAAAGTCAGTCCTGCAGGCTGCATGAAAAACCAACCTCACATTTTCCCAGGTTAAAATTTTACTGAGGAAGGTTGTGCCCAGTGTCCCCTGCATGCCAGAACTCGTAAAAGCTGACCCAAAAGAGACAGTCCCACTTGAGGAATTCCTTCCTGTAAAGAGTTCAATTTATATATTTGCACCAGCTCTTGAGTTCAGGTATGCAATAGTGAACCTGTGTGTGCCTTCCTTTCTTCCACCTCCTGATGCAAACCCTGTGGTCAGGGTGGAGAGGGCTGGGACAGCAAGGTTAGTGGGTGGTATGGATACTGAGGGACTGGCTGGGGAAAGGAATGCACAAATTCCTCCTGGTGTAAAATTTCTCGGGTCCCTGAAGGCTTAGAAGCTCTGGTATTGAGCAGATGTAGGCTGGCTTCTGCAGAGAGGAGGTGAGAGAGAGCTCCGAGTCCTGCAGCATTCTGTGTTCTGGGAAGTTTTTGTAGCTTGGGAGTGGTGCCAACCCTGAGCTGACTCTGTGCCTCAGTGTGGCACTGCTCCAGACCTAATAAACCCTGCTGGACTTCAGCTGACTTAACGCAGAATCTACTTTGTTGCTTCCATATATGTGGCATAATTAATCTCTAATGCAGATAAACAATCCCCAGGTAATCAAGAGCTTAAGTATGAATAGTTTAGTGAGGTGAGGTGACTGTGCAATGTGGTCCCCTCCTGTTTAGCTTTGGAATTCAATACTTTTTGTTTTCCCTTTCCCCCATCCCATTTAAACAGAGGATTCAACATTTAAATGTGCGTTTTTAAGTTGAGTGTCACAAAGTTGCCTCATGCTGTTCAGTGGCTTCTGCTGCACTTGAAACTCTGAGCTGTCCCATGCAATTCTGAAGCAGAGACAAGAGATGCTGTGCCTGCATCTCCTTTTTGCTTTTCCCTCCTGCAAGGTAAATTGTTATTTTTCCTTGTTCGCTTCTTTCCTGGTGACAGATGACATCTGGAGGAACTGAGAGCATCCTGATGGCCTGCAAGGCATACCGAGACCTGGCTTATGAGAGAGGCATCAAACAGCCAGAAATGTGAGTGGTGCCACCACAGCTTTTTCCTTTGGGGGGCTTGTGGGATTTACTGTCCCCCTTGAGCTGAGGTGGCTGCTGGACCTCAATAATCCTTCATGTCATAGCTCATTACCACCTATTCCTTGTCCATCTCTGTCTGGAGGGGAGAAATCTGTGTGGAAAGAAGGAGTTCAAAAGCACAGGAAGTTTTAAAGCAGCCTAGGGGGCACAGATGTTGCTGGGGGGGGCTGTGCTGAGCAGATGTATTTTGGCAATACCTGTCTGCTGCTCTAGACAGCCTGTTTGTATCAGCTCTGCTCTTGAGGAGAGATTGTCAGGCCTTTTGAAGTATTCGAGGAGTTTGATTTATTCAGACCAAAGAGGACTTAGCCTGAAAACTCTGAGGCTGGAGTTGGGCTAGTTGAAGCTCAAATGAGGAATTGTGCTAATCATTACACTGCTAATAGAGGATTTCCTGTCTCTAATGTGTTGCCTTTTTTCTAGATGGTGCATGGAAAATACTTCTGGTTAATTGCTTTCAGGGGAAAATGTAAAAAGAAACAAAACGCTGGTGGTTCTTTTCTTCCCTCTTTTAACATTTAAGGCTTTGATAATTATATGAGGCCTCAGAAAGCAGATTTAATTAAGGCTGTTCAGCAACTGCCTCTTGGGATGGGAGGCAGCAAATGTTATGTTCATTTGATCTGTTCCTTTTCCAGGTTGGTCCCGGTGAGTGCGCATGCAGCCTTTGACAAGGCAGCACACTACTTTGGGATGAAGCTGATCCAAATACCACTGACCAAGGCTATGGAAGTGGATGTTCAGGTATCATTTTAGGCTCTTTCTATGAGGAAATTAGGATAGTACAGCAACTAGCAAGAAATCTACCTGTCCGGGTAGCAAGTCAGTGAATAAAGAGGGAGGAATGCTTTCTGGAAACAAAGAAAAACAGCATGAGTAAATACCTGTCATTGAAGATGAGGTTTTATTTGAAATAACTGGATCTTATCCCTTTGTCCTGTGGGATTCATTTAGAATCAAGTAATTTATGTATTTCAGAAATAGCCCCAGATATCAGAGGAGGGTGAACAAAAATATTATGGTATTTCCAAGTGGATGAGTGGTTTTAGCTCATTGCTTTCCTCTCTGTATACTTTTGTGCATTGGTTTTTAAGACCAGACTCTGCATGTTCTCACTCTTTATCTTTTTTGGCAGGATGGCACTTGGTAAATGGAATGTGAGCATCTTCTCTCTTTAAATCTTCAGGCAATGAGGAGAGCTATCTCAAGGAACACAGCCATGCTGGTCTGTTCTGCTCCCCAGTTCCCACATGGAATTATGGACCCCATTGAAGAGGTGGCAGAGGTAGGACACCCCTACCTTTAAGAACTTATGTGTTGTAGCAGTAAAAGCAGCACAAGAAGAGTAGAGGTGTTCCAGGATGCCAAGGAGTGAATTTGGTGGAGGGATCCCACTGGTTGGAAGGGTATTACTGTCCTCAGATGAAGTGTTGACCAACAGCAGGGTATGCAGGATGCAGTTTGGGAGTGAGGGGCCATGTGTGACTGTGAGACCAATCAGAAGTGCTTGTTCTTTGCTACCTGAAAGGAAAGAACACATAAATGGACCACTTGGTGAAAAGGCTTTGATTTAGGGCCTGATGGTTGTAAATTTGTGTGGAAGTCTGAGGAATGTGTATAGGGAGTAGGAGTCAAAGGGCTGGGATCTTATTTTTCCAAACACATTGATTTCTTTCCTCTCAGTGCTCCAGTTACTTACTTTGTATGTGACCAGCCAGGGCCTCTGGCCTTATGTTCATTTGGCCCACGTGCTTTTACTTTATTGAAGATGCTCCTTTCAGACAATGTTGTCACATTCCTTTGGCAAACACAGCAAACTACCAAAATGCCACATTGTTTTTCCTCTGTGTGGAAGGCAGAAAAAGGCATCCCACAAGTAGACAGGCCCTCCAGATCTCCTGTCCTCCATGGCTTGAGAATGGTGTGATGCTCTCGAAGGGTTCAGTGAACATAGAACCATGAAATACCAAATATGTTTTAGTGACTTTGAGTTTGGGTGCCCTAACAACATCATTTTGTTCCCTGATCTCTTGTTCACACACAGCTTGCAGTGAAGTACAAAATCCCCTTCCACGTGGATGCCTGCCTGGGTGGGTTCCTTATTGCTTTCATGGACAAAGCAGGGTTCCCCCTAAAGCGTCGCTTTGACTTCAGTGTGAAAGGTGTGACCAGCATTTCTGCTGACACCCACAAGGTAAGGAGAGGGGACAAGGGTCTTCCAGTGCTTTCATTTTTGGGGTATGATTAGTGTTCCCATCCCAACCTTTAGGCATTTCTTCTTTACTATATGGAGGAGCACTGAGGTGCAGGGGTAGGGGCTGCTCTGTTCACATGCTTTGTGCAATGTGCCAAAGTACAGAACCCCTCAGGCTGGAAAAGACCTCTAAGGTTGAGTCCAGCCTGTGACCAGTCCCCACCTTATCAACCAGACCAGAGCACTGAGAGCCACATCCAGTTACTCCATGAGCACCTCCAGGAATGGAGACCTCCCTGGGCAGCCCCTTCAACCCTGACAGCTCCTTTCCCCTAACAACCCTTTCCACAAAGAAATTTCTCCTGATTTCCAACCTTAACCTCTCCTGACACAACTTGAAGCTGTTTCTTCTTGTTCTCTCACTTGTTTTCTCTGGGCAGTNGACAGGGCAGAACCTGATCCCCACCTGGGTCCACCCTCGTGTCAGGGAGTTGCAGAGAGTGAGAAGGTCCCCCTGAGCCCCCTCCTTTTCTCCAGGCTGAGCCCCCTCAGCTGCTCTCGATGCTCCTGACCCTTCCCCAGCTCTGCTCCCTTCCTTGGACATGCTCCAGGCCCTCAATGTCTCTGTCCATGAGGGTCTAGAACTGGACGTAGCACTCAAGGGCCCTCAGCACAGCGGGACAATGACTGTCCTGGTCCTGCTGGTCACACTATTCCTGATCCAGGCCAGGTGCCATTGGTCACCTGGGCATACAGTGGCTCATGTACAGCCACTGTCACTAGCACCTCCAGGCCCTTTTCCAGCCCCTCTGCCCAAGCCTGGAGCTGCAGGGGGTTGCTGTGACCCAAGGACAGGACCTGGCACTTTGCCTTGCTGAACCTCTCCCCATGGATCCAACCTGTCCCAAGCCCTTTGCAGAGCCTTCCTGCTCTCCAGGAGATCAACAAATGGAATCTTGGAGAGGACTTGGATGCATTCCTGTGCCCTCTTGCTGCTTTCTAACCCTTTCTGTGCCTCTTGCAGTATGGCTACGCTCCGAAGGGCTCCTCGGTGGTGCTCTACAGTGACAAGGAGTACAGGAAGTACCAGTTCTTCATAGCCCCTGACTGGCAAGGGGGAATTTATGCCTCCCCCTCTGTGGCAGGCTCCAGGCCTGGTGGGATCATAGCTGCATGTTGGGCAACCCTGCTGCACATCGGAGAGTCGGGCTATGTTGAGGCTACAAAGAGGATCATTAAAACAGCTCGTTTCCTCGAATCTGAGTACGTGGGTGCCTCAGTGTTAGGATCCTGCTCTTCAACCCTGGGCTGGACCCCTCCTCCCAAATTGCTTTTGTTTTCTTTTTCCCTGGTACTTGCTGGGTAGGGACCTACTAGGCAGATCGGGGAGAACATGCTTGCTTTGTGCCCAGATAACTGAGGGGCACAGAGGGGAGGGCTGCAGGCACCTTTATTCAGCTGACTTTCCTTCAAGAATTCCTTCTGCCTCAGCTGCGGCTGCGGGGAAATCTGGAGGGAGGACAAAAGAAGGGTTATACTCCTACTTGTTGGGGTGCTTGGGTGACTATGTGAAAGAAGCTGATTTTCTCTGCTGCTCTGTCTTCCCTTGCTTTTCTGTCTTCCCTCTTTTCCATTTCTTCCCTAGTTTGCTTGACTTTAGGTATGTAATGACCTGGGTCCTCTGGCAAGTCACAATGGCCTGGGCTGGGTGCATGATTTTTGGGTGGGAATGTGCTGCTATCTGTTCGCCTTTCCTTTAAGCCTCCAGCTGGGTGGACAGAATGTCTGAACTCTGTAACCCTGATCAGTCAGTTCTTTTCTCCTCCTTTTTTTCAAGGTTGCGAAAAATTGACAGCATCTTCATTTTTGGGAAGCCAGAGGTGTCTGTCCTCTCCATTGGCTCGGATGCTTTTGACATCTATCGATTATCTAATTTTCTGGCTGCAAAAGGATGGAACTTGAATGTCCTACAGTTTCCACCAAGGTGAGTGTGTGGAGACCAGGGAGTGATATATTTAGCCAGGATATGCAAGATGGACAACTTTGTGTGTGAAGAGCTCTCATTATCTGCTGGGTGCTGTTGTCCATATCCGGTAAATTCTATGTAGAATTTTCCTCTGCAGAGCAGGAATCAGTTTTGTAATTGCCATTATACAGCAGTGAAGAAAAAGTAATAGTAATTTTAATGAGTCTGGCAGAGGACATATCTGAGGCTCCCTTTCTATTTAATACAAGCAGAAAAATATAAATAAGCAAGGCTATATCTCATGTTTAGTTAACTGAGGGTTTGTAGATTGATTGATTTATTTTTACTGTCTTCCTCCTGCCCGCTGAAGATGAAAGTAATTAAAAGAACAGCGAAGGGTTGATAATTTTCAATGTAAAATTAGTCTTTGTAAGAGACTGTCCTTAAGTGAGAAATGGGATTTTTGTGGGCAGAAGGGGCCAGTGCTCCCAAAAATGTAGCTGCACTGAAAAAATTTTTGATTGGCCATGTGAAGCAAAGTGTAGAGAGCCTGAGATGATAGCTCAGAGGTGGGTGCCTCCTTCTGGTGATGGCTTGGAAGCTGCAGAGGAAGGAGAGGGGGGAAAATGATGGCAGAGGTCACCCTGCTTGCTGGCAGCTGCAGTTTTCTCACCATAGGTACTTGGAATGAGGTGAGAAACTTTAACCTAATTGTGAAGTCAGGAAGGAAGGAAGAAGGACCTGGTTCTAGCAAACATTTTGCAGGGATTGCTCTTAGTGGGAATGCTATTTTAAGGAGATAAGTGGTTATCAGTGGCCACAGAAGGGCTCAGCTGCTGTTAGTTACTCAGAAAATGTGAAGCTGTGTGTAGGTAGTTAATCCCTGCCCTCTATCCTGCCTGCCTAGCATCCATCTCTGCATCACGCAGCTGCACACAAAGCCCGGCGTTGGTGAGCAGTTCCTGAAGGATGTCAGAGACAGCATCCAGGACATCATGAAGGACCTCAATGCAAAGACGACTGGCATGGTGAGGAGGCTGGCACACAGTGTGGGGTGTTTGGGCTGAGGGTGTTTCTCCTGTGTAACAGCCTGCTCTTCTCTGCTTAGGGAGCCATCTATGGAATGGCCCAGTCCGTCCCAGACAGGAGCCTGGTAGCGGAGATTTCCCAGGCATACCTGGATGGCCTCTACAGCACAGATGTTCTCAGCAGTGAAAAGCACATGAACGGCTCTCCTGGCCACCACTGACTGTAGTACAACAATTGGTGCCTTGCCAGCGAGCACTGAGGTGGTTCCAATGGTTTCATAGGGAAAGAGATTGCAGTTCCTTTGTTCCTACAATTGCAGGTCTGAGGGTGGCTTGATCTGGAAAAATTCCTTCCCTGTCTTAATCTGTTCTGAAATCTGCATTGTTTTTGTGCCCAATTTCAGTTTTAGGGCTTTTCCTCCCTCCCCCCCGCCTGTTTTCATCATGGCTTTTGATGGTGAATTAAATGTCCATTCCACAACTCCAAATTGCTCAGGTATTCTACATGCCACTTCATTCCATGTTGTTTCTCCCCCTCAGACCTGGTATTCAGCCAGTGTCCAGCCAGGTGTTAAATTTGAGTTCTCATGTTGTGTTCCATGGCTCCAATCTTCCCAGAAGTTAATGGTAGACAATAAACTAGAAATTTTGTTTTATTTGGAGTATTCCTCTAAGCTGCTGCATTTAACAGTGCTGGGAGCTTTATATCTGTGTAATGCAGAGCTGATAAACTGGCAGAGGGAAGGTAGTCATGGCTTCCTTTTGAAATCCCCTCTGGAGATCTCAGTGAGACTGCAATTAATATCTGCTGAGGGGGAGAAAAAACCAACACAAAATCCTTTTCTGAAATCTCTTGAACAACAGCAGAAATAGAAATGAAGCAGGCGGCGGAGAGAGAGGAAGTGGATGGTACTGAAAACCCCAGGTACATCATGGCTGTTTTGCTCCCCTGCCTCTTGCAGAAGATATGCATTGACCACCCTGGA
This sequence comes from Vireo altiloquus, assembly GCA_013396875.1. Taxonomy (NCBI): domain Eukaryota; kingdom Metazoa; phylum Chordata; class Aves; order Passeriformes; family Vireonidae; genus Vireo; species Vireo altiloquus. The sequence continues at coordinate 140,560 of VZRF01006988.1, forward strand.
GTGCTGTTTTCCCTTGCACAAATCTGTAGGGAGGTGCAAAGCTCATTTCACTGTTCAGAGCTTGAAGGGTTTACACTGTCCACTCATGATGCTGTAGCAGAGCCAGCCAGGCCCTGGCCTTTGTCACAGACAGGAATGTCGTGCACAAACAGTTTTTTTTACCATGGTCTTTTAGTATCAAAAAGGTGACTTTTGTAAGAGCAGTAATCTCAGCTCTTTGCACTGATTCTTTTAAGGCACACTCTCAAAAGGGCATTCACCATTGTGCCTTGGTGTTTCTCTAGAATTGTCTTGATGACACGCCAGGGAGGGTTGGAGGGTTCAACTGTTGACCATGACCTTGGTTGTGGTCGTTTCTTTATGGTACTAATTCCGAAAACAAACCTCAGAGTCAGGCTGGCCTCAGAGGAAGCACCTTTCCCTGTTAGGTAGGACAGTAGTTGTAATGAGTTGAGTCCCTTCACAGTATCACAAAGATGCTGGGACAGCTCAGAGAAGCAGAAGAAAGGATGCAGCAGGTCGTAAGTGTTCAAGCCTTGGGCATGTGGCTCAGCCTTCCTATTTTTCCCCACCGTTTTTAGGGTGAGAGTTTTCCCAGCGCAGCCTTGTTGAGGCAGTTGTGGCCTCAAGGACAAGCCACAATCTCTTAAGTAGCATTGGAGTTACTCCTGCAGGGCTTTCCCATGTTTCCTCTCAGTTTTTTGCATGGAACAGAGTTTCCCGGGGAGAATCCCACATGTGGGTGAAGACTTCATGCCCTGTCTGCACAGTCCTGTGCCAGGCATCTGAAGGCATCTCTTTGCTGTAGCCTGTTGTTAGCCTGAAGCTGACCCTGGCTGAAGCACAGAATTTTAAGGAATGAGAGGGTCACTTACCACCCCCTGCACAAGCAGCACAGCCTTGGGCCCAGCCATTGTGGGAAGGATCCTGGCTTTCCAACAGCTTTACTCCCTGTGCTAGGAGACACAAGTATTTTGGCCCTGAAATTGATGACTTTATGAAAGTCTCTGAGCCCTTTTGAAATCACTGAATTGCCCGAGAGTTTCTTGATGGTAGTATCAGCTCTGGCAGTTTGTATTGGACCTCTTTATTCTCTCAAGGTCTTGCCAGTATGACCATTACTGTATCTCTGAGTTTGCAGTACTTTGGAGACAGTCTTAAGTGTCTGGCTGCTGTGATGGTTCTCTTTGGAACCGAGATTTAACAAGACAAAAAAACCAGGAGGTACTCTTTTTGTTTCTGCTTTAAAAGAAAGAAGGGGTGGGCTGAAGGAGAGAGAAACTCCCTTCTCTTCTTTCCCTGGTTGCATTTTCCTCCCAGGAAGTAGATGGATTTAACAGATCAGTGCTCCATTTCACATTTTTGGATGTATTTGAAGATGTTATTTGTAAGTCAATGTATTCTATTCTGGGCTTTGCTTATTAACATTATTTGTGGGTTTAATTGTTCCATGTGTATTTGTCCTATACTGTAAATGTAATCCTGTGGTCAGGAATAGGCCACTGTAATTCCCTGGTGTGTAGTTTTAATTCATCCTTGTCACCTAACATGTAATCTGCACCTACTTTATCATGCCAAATGGTATTGGAAAAATGGATTTACAGGCCGTGTTATTGTTTAAAAGACAAAAAAAAAAGCGGAAGAATTTGATGAACTGGATTATGATCTGAAACTGGATGGTACTTTGAGACCTGGAGGGATCCTTGCCACTGTTAATTCCTGCGGGATTTTCAGGTTTTCCAAGCAGGACACTCAATTTATTGCTTGTACAAAGCACTCCCAAGGGATTTGCCTGTTCTTAGGTACTGGAATGAAGAATATTCAATGGGATGGACCAAGAAGAGATGTGTGTCTTCATGCCATGAATTTCATCTGCACTTTCCTGATGACTTGGGGGAGAGGGAAGTGGAAGGGTTGTGTACAACACAATAATACATTGCCCAATAAATCCTTGTGGACTTTTTAATGGACAAATAGGACTGGTTGATCTGATGGCAGTTTTCTGCATTGCTGTGATTTGCCACTGTCGAACTGGAGGCTGAAATAGCTGGAGAGCTGGTGAAAATGGGCCTGGTTTGTATTAAAATGGTGCGTTTAGCTGTCTAGGCTCACTGAGCTCTTTTCTACTTCAGTGCTCATTTGAATGAATGGGGACCTGTTGTTCCTGGAATTTCCTCATGCACAGCCTGGTCTGTAGCAGGGAGGATGACTTATGAATCTTACTAACTCTGCCTGAGGGCTGCTCTGTCCTTCTGTCAAAATGAAGGTGGTGTCTGTGTCTGCATTTTGTGTGTGATGTTCAAAGATGCTGGAAGTTAAGAGCTATGGTTTTTCTAGTAATACTTTGTAGAACTTTAAAGGGTTAAAAAAAGAAAAAAGACCTGAACTGGGTGTTTGTAGTGTTCTTCCCCAGACAAATGCTGTTGGTTTTATAGCAGATTGTTCATTGTATCAGTGAAGATCCTGCACCACCAAATCCACCCACAACCTAGTTTTGGGAAGTATTCCACCCTAAGCAGCCCCTGGCTAGGTGCTGTGTTGTTTTTGTGCCTTTTGGTTGTGCTTTCCTTGTGTTTGTGCCTTGGCTACAGCACAGCTGTGACTTTACATAAGCAGTTTTTACCTACTCTGGCTTTGATCATCTCTTTGTCTTTCAGACCCCAGTCACTCTGAGGTGAAGGCATCTGCCATTTCTGTGTGAAGTTTTTCTGTGGCAGAAGCACCTTCTCGAGAGCAGTCAGGCCAGTACCTGCCCTTGGGAAAACCTGTTGGTGTAATTTGATCACTGAGGTCTCTTTCCAAAGAGCCATCAGGTTAAACAAGATATTTATTGTAACATCTTGAAATATAGTAAATATTTTCAGTTGGTATCCTACTAAAGGCTGGTTCCAGTGGGGCTGAGACCACATGTCTACTGCTAAAGAGAGCTTACAGGAATGACAAATTGCACAGCAGTTGCTGCTTGGTTACACAATATCCACATGGTTCACAAAACATGTTTAAGGCAGAAAGCAGGTTCCAGGAGGTAAGAAGCAACAACACAGGGGCTGAATCGGGGCAGGCTCTGGACAGATTTACTGGTGCAGTGGTGTAACCTAACGCTGGAAGGACATGACCTGTTGGAGCAAGTCCAAAGGACGTACCAGGATGATCAGAGGGGATGATGGAGCACTTAGGTTACAAGGAAAGGCTAAGAGAATTGGGATTGTTCAGCCTGGAGAAGCTTTGGGGTAACCTAATTGCAGCCTTCCAGTACCTGAAGGAACTGACAAGAAACATGGAGAAGGACTTTATACAAGAACATGTAGTGACAGGACAAGGGGGAATGGATTCATACAGAATAGGATTAGATCGGGGATTGGAAAGAAATTGTTCCCTGTGAGGGTGGGGAGGTCCTGGCACAGGTTGTCCAGAGAAGGTGTGGCTGCCCCATCCCTGGAAGTGTCCAAGGCCAGGTTGGGATGGGGCTGGGAGCAACGTGATCTAGTGGAAGGTGTCCCTGCCCTTGGCAGGGGCTAGAACGAGGTGATCTTTAAGGTCTCTTCCAATCCAAACCATTCTGTGACTATGATATGATTGACTCCTGGTAAAAGGCTCAGCAGTTGGGGGTGTGGGATCTCATGGCTCATGAAGGGTTTAAGGATGGAATTTGCAAGATCAGAGATGGATACATACACCCTAAGAAGTGCCTCCATCCATCTGAGCTGCGCTGGGGAAGTTGGTGAGAGGCGTTGGGCAGTCTGGATCCAGGATCTAGCTTGGAAGTGGGAGAAGGCTCTGAGTGCAGCCATCTAGGCAGGACACTGTCGCACAGTGGATTTTTGGGCTGTGTGTATCCCTGGTCAGGAGAGGGAAGGTGCCACCTGCTCGATGAAGCTGGCCAGGTTGATGTCTCGCTCCGATAAACCCCCACAGTCATGGGTGCTCAAGGTGATGTGAACCTAAAGCAGAAAGACAGGCTGAGTGTTGTTGACAGAAACAGCAGGGCTGGTTTCCCCCAGTGCTGCATCTGATGAGGCAGTAGCTCCAAACTTGTTAGCAAAATTCCCTGGAGTGGGAGAGGTGCTCTGGCACTTTGCCTGGTTTTTCTCCTTCCTACAGCTCATTCTGGCCACAAGCTGTCACTACTACCCCTGCCTTGGTCACAGCAGCCACCTGTGCCCATTTTCAACTCAGTCTTTCTCCAGAAGCTTTTCCTGTGGCTGCTGTTTGATGCTGATTTTAAAAAGCAACCGTGGTGCCAGCCTATGGTAGCTACTGCTCAGCTGGACAGGGAAGAAGGAGGAGGAAAGGATCTATGATAGCCGCAGGCTGGCTGTGATATGGGAATAGCATCTGAGGGAAGAGGTCCTGCTGATGTGAACAGGACTCGCTGCTCCTGTTTTATCCCTCAAAAAAGGCATCTGCTCCCTGAAGTGCTCTGCTTTATCCCCACCATCCCTGTTTCTTACCTTATTGTACACATTGAACCATTCGGGATGGTGATCCAGCTTTTCTGCCTGTAGAGCCACTCTGGCCATGAAGCCAAAGGCCTGCGGAGTAAGAAGAAAAGTTAACTGAACCTACAATATACTGGTTTTCACCATTAATTCACTATTAATTTTACACTGCCTGTGTCTAGATAACTAAATGCAAGGCCTTTGATATTCTGGGAGTTTTCTATGGGTTTTCCTCTTCCTGAGGAGTGTTTCCCAGACAAACTCTATGCTGGGTCAAGCGCTTTGGGTGTCTTGGGTAGGTTATTTTACTCAGCCATTCCATTTCAGGAGAGACACAAAGGGGTTTCTTTGGCTGAGCTTTGCAGAGGGGACTCCCTGCTCCGCAAACTGGGTGTCCCAGCCTGTAAAACTCCATGCCCCTGGTGCTCGTACCCGGTTGAAGTCCTTGAAGTGGAACTCTTTGAAGATGGCATCTCTGCCTTCCACCTCATTCCACCCCACAGCTCGCAGGTTTGGCAGCAGCTGCTCCCTCTCCTCCGTGCTCAGCCTGTGGGCTTTTCCTGCCTGGCACCATGGGAAGGAAAGGGAAGAGAAGATCAGTGTGGCAGAGGTGGGATGAAGCAGATGTTCAGAGCAATGAGGCATCCTATGGGTCATGGAGTTACAGGAACATGGAGGCACCTGCAGAGTGGGTGGGAGGGTTGGAGTATCAATGTTCTCTGCTCCTTGCCTGGAATACATCCTGCCTCTACCAAGGAAGTCGAGCTGGTCCCTTCTGTCCTCTCACCTGCAACATCTCACTGCACATATTGCCTGAGGTACTCAGAAATGATACCTATGTGAAGGTAAACTCCAAAATATATTTTATTTTATATATAATCTTCTGAGGGAAAAAAAAGCTTAAAAAGCTGAAGTTCTTGTGATCGTTTCTAGATCTGAGAGTTGCTTTAGGGTTCCCAAAACAGGAGGGCTTTTTATTTATTTGTTTGTTTGTTTATTTATTGGGAGCCTGCTTTTGAGGAGAAAGAAGTGGTGTAGATCAGAGATGAGTCACGCTAAGCTGCAGTTCAGCTCCTTTTTTCATCTCCTTTATATTACAATGGAGTTTAAGAGGCTGTTTCTGTGAGGAACAAAGGGCAGAGGGAGGGATTGTGGTTGAACTCTGCTTTGGGCAGAGCTGCTGATATTTAGTTTTTAAGGGGTGGTAGTGGGGAAGCAGCAGTTCTTGGCTTTGAGGACTGTTTATAGGCAGAGATGAAACTAAAATGAAGTTCTTGGGCATGGGGGATGCCCAAGCCAGCTCTGCTCTGACTCCATGGGGAAGGCAGGAGTGAGTGCAGAAGGGCACTGCTCTCTGAAATGTTATGTTCTGGCAATTAAAATTCTTTCACAGAATCACAGATTGTTCCGAGTTGGAAGGGATCCACAAGGATCATCAAACTCCAACCCCTGGCCCTGCGCAGGACAGCCCCAACAATCCCACCACGTGCCTGAGAGTGTTGTCCAAATATTCCTTGAACTCTGACAGATTTGAGTGAGTTGATCCTTCCAGTTGGTGATGATAAAGAACAATATCTCTTTGCAATATCTTTTCCTTCATGTGGTGTAATGCCACATGTGGCAAGTTGGATATGAGTCTTGACAAATCTGGCCCATTTTTCTGTGCGTATTTGATCAGCAGCCCCTTGAGATACTTTGCTTGGGCATCAATGCTCAGAAATGACACCTTTAAACAACTGAGCAACTGATGCAGATCATTCTCTCCTTTGACTTCCCTGCTCACAGGCTGCACAGAACCAAAGAACCAGCTGTGAAGTTGATGTTTTTGTGGGTGGTTCTTGCATGTTTTTGGGAAGACTGGAAAGATGATACCCCATTCCCATGGCTGTGTGGGTGCCTACCTGTCTGTGTATCCATGACCCTTAGACTGCACGGAATGGAGAGTGCCAAGGTGTCACTGAACCTTAGCGTGGGGTGGCTGGGGGTGGGATGCTTCCTGGTCTCTTGGCATTGCAGCTGCAGGAGTTTTGGGGAAGGCCTTCCTTGCCTCTGCATGTTTTGGACTCACTGCATTCTGGATGACCCCCTGCCAGCCCTGATTCTGTCACCCCCCCTCCCTACCCACTAAATGTCAATCCTGCCCTCTCCTGAGCCCTGGGCTGGGAGGGAAGGTAGTCAGTAAACATGACTTAGCTCAATAAACCCTGAGCCATTGCCCTTCCCTGCTGATGGTGTGATAAGCTGGGCACAGGTAGCTTAGCAACTGGATAGCATGGGGACAGAGGATGGCTCTGCATGGGGCGCTGGCAGGGGGGCTCTCACAGGGGGCTCTGATGGGAATAGGGCAGGGGCTGCACCAGGATTTGGGACCAGGGGCTGAAACCTGCTCCTTATTGCTGTTAAAGAGAGGAAAGGTAAAAGCTGGAGTTGTTGCTTGGAGCAGAGGGGTATGGATGCAGGGGGCTGGGTTCCAAACCAGCCTTCCCTGGACAGAGCAAGAAAGGGATGTGGTATAATTGTTCTTGGACCCTTCTCTCTGTTATGACTATATTGAGGATGGTCCCCAGGGCTTTTTTCAGCCCAGCTCCTCTCAGGCAGCCCAGCACCAATAGGAAGCATGGGCCGTGCTGAGTTTTGGCCCACAGACCACACAGAGCCAACTTCTCTGGTTGTGTCTCATGATAGCAAACCCCCTGCCCGGAGCATCTCCCTGCCCTCCACCCCACTACAATCCCTCCTTCTCCACCCCAGGACATTGGCCAGACTGCTGGTTTTGTCAGGATGGCATGTTAATGCTTTCATGTGCACTCACTCCTTTAAAACACACTCTTTTTATAAGAGAAATGAAATTATTTTGTTCTGCTGGCTCTCAACTGCCAAGGAGTTGGGATTTTTATTTTTTTGCCAGCAGGAAACCAAGTAGATGCATTGTGCAACTGAGGGAAAAGAACCAGCATGAGAAATTGGGAGAGTTTGAACCCTCTTTGCTCTAACTAGAAATCTTCCCTTTTATAGAATTCCAGAATGGTTTGGGTTGGAAGGGACCTTAGAGGCCATCCAGTTTTGCCCCCCTGCCATGGGCAGGAACACCTTCCACTATACCACATTGCTCTAGGTCCTGTCCAATCTGGCCTTGGACATTCCAGGGATGCAGGGGTAGCCACAGCTTCTCTGGACAACCTGTGCCAAGGCCTCTCCACCCTCACAGGGAAGAATTTTTTCCTAATGAAAGGTATGACTTTCCACCTAGGAGAAGGTACAAGGGACAGCTCTGGGTAAGAGCAGGCAGGGCTGGAATGGTGTATTCCACAAGGCCCACGGTCTTATGCTGCCGTGGAAAAGCCGATTTCCAGCCGGCCCGGGTGTGTTGTAGGGCTGTGCAAATGGAGCACACGTGGGGGTCGTCCTTGCCCTACAGCTTGTGAGGGGAGGTCGTTTCTGGCGGACCCGCTCCCTCCCCCTCACAGAGCAAGGAGCCTGGAGGGCGCTGCCTTTGGGAATCAGCAGCAGCCGGCGGAGCTCCCGCGTTACTCATTAACCACAGCGCAGCGCTCTGCTCCTTTTTCCCTTCTCTCCTGCCTCTCCTCAGAGCGTGGATCTGCCACTGAAACATTTGAAAAGGGAGAAGAAACATCTGGCTTTCCCAGCAGTGACTTACCATGGCCCGCGGGTCTCCGTTGCCTCCGTCCCCGGTGCGGGTCGGGTAATGCTCGCCGTGCCGGATCCCGCTGGAGCCGGAGCTTGTCCAGGATGGCGGGAGGCGTGGCGAGGCTACTGGGTCCACCCACGGCCAGCCGAGCCTTCCCAACACTGGCCACCTGCCTGTGGGGCCGTGGGGCTCGGGGGATGCCCAGACAGGGTCTCTTGGAAGCCCTGCACGACGAAGCCACGATGCGTTTTCCCCCTGAACCGCCCACGTCTCTCCTGCAGGTCACTTCCTTAACCTGAGGCACAAGGAAAAGGTGGAGCGGGATGGAGCGGGCAGTTAAAGCCGGTACCGCTGGATTCCGCTGGCAGCATGTGTGAGGAGCGTGGCGGTGCTCCTGGCTGAATGAATCCATGAGCTCGGTGCACCGATAATCACCAGCTGCATTGTCTGGGACCGCCGGGATTATATCGCAGCACGTAGACTAAGAGCCATGGAAATGGGGCGGAAGAAGGTGAAGTGCCCCACAGCACTTCCGAGCATTTTAAAGGTGTTTTCTCCCGTTGCCAAAGGAATGGCGTGTTCGTGGGCGTTGAGTGCTGCTCCCTGGCGTTTTCCCTCTTCAGGCCAGGTAGATTTGTGCCCATGTCCTGCAGCTAAACCCACTCACGTGATGGGCAATTTTCCAGTGCTGACAACAATTTTTTACTGCTGGTGTACGTGGCAGACAGAAAGCCAGCTCCCTGCTATTCCCTCATGGCTTTCTTCACCTTTGAAGCAACTAATTCCAGATTTTTTAAAATACAGTATGACATAACATCCCTTGTATATACTCTTGTGCACATTTTGTTTTCTATTGGAAGAGATTGTGGATACCACAGAGAGGATTTGTTTTTCCAACAGGCAAGATAGAGGGAAGCAAATCCTTCCCTTTTTTTTCCCTTTTCATTTTTTTTTTACACTTTGTAGGTTTGTTTGCCAGGGTAATGAAAAGGAAAAATGAGCATCTTTTGTGTCCTGGGAGATCCTGAATGTCTGTTAGGGGAGAAAAGACTCAGAGAGCAATGAAGCACCTCAGAAGAAAATATTTGCGTACAGATGCGAGGCTAGAAGCTTTGTTATGGATGCCAGGAAGACGTGTGCTCTGAGGTTTCCAGCAATGAAATCAGGAGGTAGAGTTGCTTTTAAGGTTGGGAAACGCCAGCAGCATATTTTCTTGCCCTAAGTTGGAATTGCAAGATTGGCAGTTTCATCACAGCCCAGCAGAAGTGTCCCTGCAAATAACAGTTTGAGCAGGTGAACTGAGGGCAGCTGGGCTGGGTAACAGTGCTTCTGTTGGCCTCCCTATCGATCTGGAGATGGGCAGGAAGCAAATCCCTCATGTTACCTGGCTTTCACTCTGTTGGATTTAACTGCAGCCTGCCTGGGAGCTGATTCTATTTCCCTTGACAACGTGTGCTGCCAGTGCAGAGCAACTGATGGCCACCTCAGCTCCCTAGAGGTGGAGAACATGAGGAGAAATAGGATTCCTTACACTGTCTTCTGATTGCTCAGCTCCTCTGTAATGGCATTTTCTCTCCTGGGTGATAAATCCAACCTTAACTGCCAACCTTCCATGGGAGGGGTCTCTTGCAGCAGGATGGGCTGGTCCTGAAAAACAGCAACAGGGCAGCTGTGATTTTCCTCACTCTACATTGAGAATTGTGTCCAGGGGAATCCTTTGGCTGACTCAAACTTATGAACCTCTAAATTCCCCCTCTGCAGAGCTTTAATTCCTCTTTCTGAGATGGGACCCTTTAGGTTTATTTTTAATGATTAATTGAGGGGTGTTGGGCAAGGTGTTTGCTCAGAGCAGTTTGCACCCTGTGCAAGGGATGAACCAGTTTACTGGGAACAGATTTTTGCACTTTTTCTCTCCTTTTTGTCTGTTTTAGAGCTGTACTGCTTTTGGTGGCAGATAAACCCACATGTATACAGGATTCTGCATATTTGGAGGGAGGTCTCATATCACTCAGCTACTGATATTCTTATTTTGTCAATAACTTTCTAATGAAATATATCTGACCCTGAAAGCTGCTTTGCTTGAGAGCAGTGTTCTATCTCCCATCTCAAAATTCGCTTTTTGAATTTTCCCCTTCCTCCTCATTTCACTTTCCCTGAAACATTCTGATGGCCCAACAGAGCAACAAGTGTTGTTTAGGTAGTTTGGGTCTCCAGACTGAACACCCCCAGCTCTCCCAGTCTGTCTTTCTGGGAGAGGAGCAAACAAGAATAGCAAATCAGTGCCCAAAGGGGCTCCAACGAGCTGGAGAGGGACTTTGGACAAAGGCCTGGGAGTGCAGGACAAGGGGGAAGGGCTTCCTGCTGCCAGAGGACAGGGATAGATGGGATATTGGGAAGAAATTCTTCCCTGTGAGGGTGTGGAGGCCCTGGCACAGGTGTCCAGAGAAGCTGTGACCCAAAGCGAGTTTTAAGCCAGGGTGGGCCAAACTCTTCATCCTCTGCAATCTGAAGCATTGCTCTCATGGCACAATAGATTTAATTAAAGACTTTGTTTAGCACCAGAGGGGATTTATGGCAGGTGTGACAAGTTTAAGTTGACAAAAGGGCCCAATAAACAGAAATGAAGCATTAATTATGTGCAAGATTTCCTTTTGTAGCAGTGTTTTATCGAAGTCAGTGAGGCCCTCAGAGCAATGAACAAAATTAATTGGAAGCTGGCAGAAACTGGGGCTTTGTTCTGCTCACAGTTAGTGGTAGGTGAAGGTTCTTTGTGTCAGGCAGAGTGCAGGTACCCTGCATGGAAAATAAGGTGGAAAAAATAGCAATAAAATGGCATAACCACTCTAATATGTCGAAAACATGAATCCTAAAGTAGGAAGTGACTGTTTCCAAGGAATATCAGAGCATATAGGAGTGAGCAGTGTTATAAATGCAGACTGTATTGTTGGCTTTTCGCTAATATTAAAATGAATGTCATATGTGTAATGTAAGAAAATGAGGTGGTATGAAAATGTTTCATTTTAAATAGTAGTGTGATTTCTTAGGATATATAGCATGATATGTAGAATGCCTTTTTTGTAACTAACTCAGAGAATAGCAGAGATAAGCAAGGAAGTTCCCCACATTCCTGGGCCATCTGGATGAAGATAACAACAACACACTTAAAATCCGGGAAGGAAAATTTATTGATCAGGATGTGGAACACAGGATGACCAAAAGGATGTGGTCAGCAGAACTGGACCACAATGGATTATCAAATTTAAACAGACTTGCAAGAAGGAAATAGTGACAGGATGGGAGGACTTGAAAGCCAGGAGGTACCAAAAAAGGAATATTTGAATGATGCATAGAAATCTATGAATATGTATGAGACTCGGGCATTTAACAGAAGAGGTTTGTTAGCTAAGGTGTGCTCTTGGCATCGTGCCAAGCACCCGGCCGTATTAACTCTTTGCTTTATTTCTGTCTCCTATTGTCCTTTTTATTAAACCCCTTATTAAATCCTTTTAAAAATCCACTAGAAGTGAACCTCGTTTTTAACAGCAGTGTTTCACTGAAGGGAGGTTTCCCAGAAGAGGGTGATGCAAACCTGAGTCCAAAGTACCCAAAAACACTTTACCATGGATCCATTCTGTGTCAGACTGGTGCTGGAAGACACCGCCTGTTCCAAGCCAATGCACGGAGAAACCTGGCATGGTTTAGATTTGGAAACGCAGTGTTGGGACAGAATAATCCTGTTTGGACTCTGTGTTTGCCCTTGAAACCAAAAACAAGGGCCCTGGGTCCTGGCAGCTAATGTACTGCCATGTCACAGGTCTTGTCCTCCCACCTTCCCAGAAGTTTGCTCCATGGCCCATAGGGGACACTGGTGAGATCATGGAGTTTGTGGCCTTGTCAAGGTCATCCAGGTTCCTGCAACAGGATGCATTTGCCCCGGGGGAAGGCAATCCATCAAAACTTCCTCTTCCTCACCCCTTGTTTTGTCTGGTTTGCTGATGGATTAGTCCTGTAACTCAGCTTCCCTGGGCACAGCTGGAGCCTGATGTAAGGGAAGCTTCTTCTATCTGTTCAGCTTGTTTCCTGACTTTCAGTCCAAACAGGTTGGATTTTCTGGCAAATTTGCAGGGGTTGTGAAGGGTGAGTATCTTCACAGATCTGGAATCCTTTTTCCCATGTTAAAGAGTTTTGTTCCTTGTTTATTCAGGGAGAGTTCGGCACTGCATGTTAAGCGGCTGCTGTACAGCCACATCTTGTCACTAGGGGTCAGGAAAATGCTGGAAAACCGGAGGTGTTCCTGAAATGGCAGTCCCTTGCAGGAGAGCATAGGACGAGGGCTCTCAGAAACCTTCCTGATCCTGAAAACTAGCAGTGGTTCCTGGTACTGCCAGCCCTGCGAAAGCGTGGCTGCACTCTGCGAAGCAGCTCTTCAGCTGGACCTTCGAGATCAAGTTGTTTCCCATTAGAACCATCTTCAGATCCTTTGGTGTGTTCCAAAGCGTTGGTGGCATTGCTAGGACATGCTTGCATTGAGGGTGTCTCTCCAGCATGATAGCTGGAGATCATGGAGTGGTTTGAGTTGGAAAGGACCTTAAAGATCATCCAGTTACACCCCATGCCATGGGCAGGGACACCTTCCACCAGACCAGATTGCTCCAAGCCCCATCCAACCTGGCTTTGGACACTTCCAGGGATGGGGCAGCCACAGCTTCTCTAGGTAACCTATTCTAGTCCCTCTCCACCCTCACACAGAAGAATTTCTTCCCAATATCCCCTCTAAATCTCTCATCTTCTAGTATTAAACCATTCCCATTTGTCCTGTCACTCCAGTTTCTGATGAAGAGACCCTGTCCAGCTTGTAGGTCCCTGTTGCAACAGGTTCTGCTAAAAGCTTGTCCCTATGTAATTTGGCTGCCATTGCTGTTTTCAAGTCCTGGAACTCCTAGGGTTTTATTCCCAACTTTGCAATTGCAGGAAAAAAGCAGTAAGGGGACAGGAGAGGGACCCTGGGTGTGGATGTAAACGTGAGGTGACTCTGTAAGAACGTTTTATTGGGCAGGATTAGAGAAGGTAGGGAAGCTTTTGGGTAAAAAAACTCTCTGATCAGAAGCAGAAACATCAGGCTCCAAAGCCAGGTGAGAACAGTTGTGCAGAGATTAATGGGGTATTTAATACCTGGGGATGGTTTAGAAAGAAGTGACTGTAACATATAGGACATGGTGAGAGGAGAAAAGATACACTAAGGCAGCGATTTCCTTAGAGACAAAGAAGCAGTTTATGGGCCATGGCACACGATGAGGTCCTAGAGGGGACAGGGGCCAACTCCAGGAACTTTGCTCTACAGCAGAGTTGTGAATTTTATTTCCCTAATCTGCCTTTGGGTGCTGTTTCATAGCAGTTGTTTTCTGTTTGTTCGTGGTTTTGTTTTGGTTTTTTTTTTTTTTCCTGATCAGGACTGAGAAAGCAGATGGAGTAAGTTTGGTTTTTTTGTGATAAATGGTCCCCTGCTGGTTGGGAGGTATGCCTGTCTCTCACGGATTGTCTGTGGGAGTGTGCATGGGTGCTCAGCTTCATCTGCAGTTCTCCCAGGAGGGTAGTAGGTGAGCTAGGGAGGTGTTGGAAGTACACTGCTGGAAGCACGGGGTAGTATCCAGGCATGGAGTATTGGTGTATGGGGAGCTGCTTTTTTTGTCAAATTTTTTTTTTCCTAGTGCAGATCCTGCTACTGGAAACTCATGATTTTCATGTCAGGTGCAGCACTGATTTTTTTTTTTTTTCCTTGTTAGCATTAAACATACTATTTTGATGAGGTTATTCTCTTATTTACATTACCACCTCTCTTCCATCCCAGCCTAATAAGCTTTGTGCTGCTTCTCAGAAACTGAATTTGTCTGCTCTGCTTGTTCTTGCTATTAGTGGGAAGGACCACTGGACCACACTGTCTGCACTCTTTGTTCAAAGCAGGATTAAAATTAGTGGGAAAATTGTGTACGTGGCACAAATTCCTTACAAAGCTCCAGAAAGGGCAATCTTAAGAACCCAAAATGCCACTGTGCCTCACCTGCTGGGGATAGTGAATTCGATAAGGTAGCAGCTCACTTCGAAGTCCAGGGGTAAAGAATTCCTGAGGCAGGCACGGTGAGGAGGGGAGAGATGAAATACTACAAAGTGCCATTGATTCGCAGCTTGGGCTGGGAAGTTTGTGGATGTGCTACAGCAAAATGGAGCTGTGTGTGATTCCAGCCAGCTCCGCTTCCCTCTGTGACAGCTTTGTATTTCTTGCAAGGGTTTTGGGCTCAGAAGGAGGGACCTGTCACTCGTGATGGTTTGTTTCAGCTCTTGGATTTCTGCTGACATCCCTCTGAAGTGCTGTTTAAGGTTGTCTGAGTAGTGCCTTGGACTAGTTTTGGAAATTATTCCTCAGTGTTTATGACCTTGCAAAGCCGAAGTGTTGGAGCTGGAGGGGAGGAAGGAGAAAGGGAAGTAGTTGTTTCTGACCCAGAGCAGAAAATCACTGGTGCTGTAAGCTCCTAGGGGACATTGCTTGGTGGCACTAGCTGTCTTGTGTTATCATCTCAGAGCTAATGTCCTGTGGCAAGAGAGTTTTCACTGGGAGCTGCTGCTGCTGCCTGCTTGAGGCACCATGGGTAGTGAAGATGTTGGTGACAGTGTGGTAATGCTGGGAAGAAGCATTATGCTGGGAAAGAAACCTGACCATTTTCTGGAAGGGAATAGATTTAGATTAGATGTTAGGAAGATTTAGATGAGATACTGGTAAGAAATTGTTCCCTGTGAGGTTGGTGAGGCCCTGTCACAGGTTGTCCAGAGAAGCTGTGGCTGTCCCATCCCTAGAAGTGTCCAATGCCAGGTTGGGACGGAGCTTGGAACAACCTGGTCTAGTGGAAGGTGTCCCTGCCCATGGCATAGGGTATAACTTGATCTTTAAAGTCCTTTTCAACCCAAACCATTCTGGGGTTCTGTGTCTCATAGGATTTCTCTCAGCCATGAGCCCCTCAGAAGGTCCTTGCCCTTGGAGAGGTTGGTCCTCATGCTGGTCACATAAAGGGAAGGAGAGGAGCGGGAGTGTGTCCCACAGGGGCAGACAATGTTCATGTGATGGGAGGGTTTCCAGTGTGAGGGTGTATTGGGGAATCCACCTCTGATGTATCATCAGGCTCAGGAGAACTCATTAGTGGCTTTGGATAAACTGCCTGCAAAGTAAAGAAGGAAGAGACCCAGTGGCCAAGGGCAGAAAAAAAGGGAGGACAAACCAGGAAATTTTCTCCTAAACTCCTGTTTCCATTGTATTTTGAAAAAGGATGAACACCTCCAGAGCAAGTGGGAGATTGTGATATTGCCCACCATGACAGTAAGGACTAAAGCCAGCAGGATCAAAAAGCAACCTCTTTTTGAGGTTGAGGGCAGTAGCAGTCTGACTTTCCAGTGAAGGGAGGGTTTTTCTCCAGGTATCGATCAGCAGTTTTCAACAAATGCCCAGCATGGAAATAAATACATGTTCTGTGGTGGTGCTGCAGACCTGAACCTGAGACCATAAGGAGCTCTGCGGTAACTCAGCTGTCTCTTCTGATGCACAATGGAGCAGGTGAGGCTGATTCACTAAAGCCTGGTGACTGCAGCTGCTCTGCCTTCTTAAGCAGGTAACTGAGGGTTTAAATGACAGGTGCCTTAAATCAGCTGAAGGGTTTGAGAGTGCCTCAACCCAACAGGTCCTTGGAAATTCAGTCTTGCTTTTGTGGGCAAATTCAGCATAGAGCAGGAGGGATAACTGTGGTATTTAAAAGCAATTGCAGTTTTGGGCACCCTCCTGGTGCCACTGGAGCTCTCCAGTGCATAGACATAGCTGTTGTGAGGGGGAAGGAGTGAGAGCCCACCCACTTCATCTGCACAGAAAAATTTGGGATCTGAATTGTTGTGTCTGGAGCTTAGGTGTGGACTGCAGCATCAGGCTCCCATTTTGATTAGTCATGCATAGCTTTCATTAATTAATGCTGTAAAATACCTGCTACAAACCTGCTGGTTTGTGGTCTACAAACCAGAAAAATCTGACTCTAGGTGCTGTGGTTCTGGGGTACATTTTGGGTGTTCATTGCCAGAAGTCACCAACCAGGAGAGAGGAGCTGGGGAGGTTTTTTGCTGTCTTTCTGATGAAATTTGAGGGACAACCTGAGATATACTCCAGTTTTAGTTTAAGGGATACTAGATTGGCTTTTATTTCACTTGCTTCCATTTACACTGCTGGCAGATTTAGCTGTGCTTTAGTCACAGAACTGTGGTTTTTCCTTACAAAGCTCCAGAAAGGGTATTTTAGAGCTTGCGGGAAGCCAGCAGAATGGGGAACAGGACAGGATTTTTCCCTTTGCCTTGTGCCTCTGTCTTCACTGGCAGAAAGCATGGTGCAAAACTGTCTGACTTTCCTAACCTCTGTAGCCAGTGATCAAGTCTGCCGTGTCAACAAAAAGCATGAAGACCTCTGCTTTCTGCTGAGGCAGAAAGGTAATTTGTGGCTCAGGCATGACTGAGATGTCAGATGCCAAAATTATGACCACTCTGTCAGATTGGCTGGATAATTTTTACTCCTAAGCCTTCCACCAAAATGATTTTTGGTCCTTAGAAATTAGTCTTACTCTGCAGAGCTGTCAGTGTCTCCCAGCTGTGTCAGTATGTGCTCTAACAAATGTGTGTATATATGATATAGCTATTTCATCATCATTCCATGCACTATTCCAGACACCTGGCAAGCTCATCTTAAGTGCAGCTTTTCTCTCCCAGGGGTCACTGCGGTTAATTTGTTTTTTGGTTTGTTTTCCAGTAGTGTAGAAAACTTCTATAACAAGCTGCTTGTTGTGGGGTTGTTGTTTTTGCGTTTTTTTCCTAGGCTGTGTAGACACACAGGGAGAAAGAGTTCATGTTTTGAGTAGATTATGTTTGAAATGGATGCGGGGAGATTTTATTTGTAGAGGTGTAGGGAACTGAAGCAGGGAGAAATTGAGATCTCAAAGTGTTTAAGACTCAATTCAGAGTAAAAGTTTGTATCTTCAAATGGCAGAAAGTTGTTGTAAAGGGGGGCTGTGCTGAGGTCTCTTGTCAGGTCTGAAAGGAGGGAAGATCCCCTTGCAGAAAGGAAACAGAAGATCCTTTGGGAAAAGGAGCATCTGTTTGCTGACCTCTGTTAAGATCCAATTATTATTATTAAGGTTCTCTAGAAATTCTTCTGCCCAAATTAAGGTGCAAACGAGACCATATGCCAGTGACAATAACATGGATTTTATCGTATAGTAGATATGAGAGAAAGAGGATAGAAAAGGAGAAAGGAAGAAACAGAAGATGGAGGGGGGGGGGGACAGGGGATGACAGAAAAAGGAATATCACTGCTCCATGGGTCCCACTGGTGTCTTGATGATCCTCTTCAGCTGGTTGTCTTGGTGGTGGAGGTCCCCCCACAAGGCACAGAATCCCCTGGGTTTATATCCCCTCGAGCCAGGTAGCAATGTCCAGGCATGTCCTCCTGGGGAGGGGGGATAGTCTCACAGCAGACTCTGGATCTGTTGCATCTCGTGCAGTCCTGTGGTGCAAGGCTCAGCACTTTGGGGGGNTTTGATGGATGCACACCTTTCCCTCTGCCTGAGATGACTGAACAATGGGTTTCCCTTTATCTAATCAGCAGTTTGACTTTCAGTCCTAAGTCCCAGGTTTCAGGGAGGGTTCTTGGTTATAGCTTTTTTATAATGAGCAAAATTTTCTATCAATGTTTGAGGCATGAACTATTTTCAGTCTCTGACAACCTCTCCCAGCACCAATCCACGGCCACGATCATGGATCGTTCACCTCTGCCCCCACTGGTGCTCTCTGAGGACAGTTAGCCCTGTTGATATTAACACATCTCTTCCTAGCAGGAGGTGGGAGATGCAAAAAATCTATCTGGAAGAGTTTTCTGCCTTTGTTTCTCGTGGTGAAGGTGAGCTGAGAGCCTGCAGTTGCCTCATCCTTTTTGCTACGCTTCCTGACTGATTTGGGTTCTATTATTAGTAGCTGATGTGCTGGTGGAGTCACTCTCCTCCTAACTCTGCTAATTAATCAATGTGCCCCATGTCAGCTCTTGACCATTAAATAATATTCATTAGTATCCAGACCCCAACAGTATGGATGAACCCATCTATCTTCATTAGCTCTTGGATTTCAACGTCAGGAGCAGGAGCCAAAAGGGACAGTGAAAGGGCACTTTCCTTCCTCATCCTAGTGAAAACTGACCTTGATGATATTTTTCTTTCTTCTCCCTGTCCCCTGTTGGTTAAAGGAGAAGATGGGCAGTAGCTTCAGCTCCTCTTCTTATCCCAAGTGACTGTCCTTAGGGAAAAAGGAGACAGGATGCTCTTTAAAGGTGGTAAATAACATGATTATCCTTGTTTTGTAAGGAATCCAAGAATGTCTCTTGGGTCACAAAGGAGAGAAAGTGAAGAGCAATATTTATCAATGTCTGAATTACCTTCTTCCTCCTAACAATTAACTCCTCCTAACAATTAACTCCTCCTAACAATTCCAGTGGTGGAACTACATCTGCACACAGGTAACCCTAAATTGTTCAAACCTGTATGCACAACCTCAAAACCAGGAAGGAGGAGTTAGACTTTTTGGAAATCTGTCCTGACCCAGCCAAACATCTGCTGTTTTCCTGGGAAGCCATGACTGTGTGCTCACCTTTGCTCCCCAAAATTGCAGTTCATGCTGTTCAGCTATCGCTGTTCTTGCTCATCTGTGAGGTTATTTCCTGAACATTCCTGCAACATGGCAAATACTTGGTCATGTTGGGAAGTTGTGTGATTTCCTCCTGCCAGGTGAATCTGCCATGAAGTAATTCTTCCTTTTGACAGATTAAAATAGTTTTAATTGAAGAGCTAAAAGGACTCAGTGAGGCCTCCTGAGATGTTGAAATTTGTCCCCTGCTGTTGGGTTAGACAATGTGATCCTCCAATCCCCCATAAATGTACTGGGGATGGTTGACTTGTCTGCTGTTAACAGTCCCATGGATGACCCAGAGAAGGATTGTGCAGTAGATAATTTCCCTATGTCTCTCAGACCTTTTGGGCCTTGCTTCCCGTGGCACCATGGGTGCTGGAGATGAACAACAGATTATATTTTTGCTCCTTGCAGGCTGCTATACTCAGGCTTGCTCTCTGGTTTTCCAAGTGTTCCTGGAATTAGGGTTTTTTTTTTCCCCGTTCTCCTGTAGATCTTAATTTGAATCCACCTCTGTTCATATGGGTCTGCTGAGAAGATGAAAATCAGTTATTTGCCTGGAGCCACCACTCTAAGTTATTTATACAGTGATTAGTTAAAGCTTTAGATATTTAATGCAACTTTTAAATCGCATATCCACCAACAGCAACTGGTCACATAAAACTTCACTGAGTAGTATCTATCACTTACTGTTTTTCTCAATATGTGCATATATTTAATTTTCCACAGACGTCTCACTGATATCTTCTCCTAAGAAACCAGTAAATTGAGGGGCTTCATAAAGTGTTTTGTTGCATGCCTCTGAGTGAATTACTTGTAAAGGGAATGTGGAATGGAAAAATTCATCTTGCAAGGAAGTTTCTGTGTTGGATGAATCCCATCTCTATGTTCAAACAGGCTCAAACCTTAAAATGAAAAGTATTTTCACCAGATGAGTAGTTAGTAAAGGCTCTTCCACCCTGCCAGCTTTGAATATTCAACCTGGTTGGTTTTGCTTCTGTTTTTTTCCTCTTCTGCCTCAGCTTGTGGGACAACATTTGCTTTGTGCCAGGGGTTCGAAGCTGTACCTGTAAACACTTGAATTCAAAGGAACGGTCAAAATGTAATGGTTTTAAGTTGGCTCAGAAAGCCAAATTCTTAAGCTTAGGAGAGGAAATGGAACTTGAAAGAAACAGAGGTAGAAAATGTAAAGCTGAAGTCTAATGAAATTCATTTTTGGAAGAAATGGGAATTAAAATAAATGAGACAAGATTATGCCTGCACCAAGCAGCAAGAGAATATTCCAGTTGTGGGAGGTGGTCTGAGCCCAAACCAGCAGAGAGCCTTGAAATGAACCATTTGGGCACCTTATGTCACACCCTGGGTGTGTTGAACTGCTCCACCAGGGTCTGTCCGTGACCTCAGCTGGACCTGACCGTGGCTGGGACTGGGAGCAAGGAGCCTGGGATTGGGTAGGTTGAGTGCCAACTGACAGACCCAAATGCTTCTGTGCATGTCTCATCCTTGACTAAGATTTGGGATTTCTCTCATCCTGGAGGCAAATTTGCCACTCATTTCTCTGGCAAATAAACTTCAGGCAGAGTTTGCTGTTGCTATAGCAAAGGCCTCTGTCTTATCCTGTGCTGTAATTAAGTAATTACTTAAATACCCTGAATATTGCCTCATTCCCTTTTTTGAAATAAGAATGGAGCCAGAGTTCCCTTTGGCTGAACTGTACTTTGTAGGGCTGAGTAATAGAGACAGAGTGGCAGATTAAAGGTGATGAAGAGTCCTTCCTGTGCCTCCCCACACAGCTTTGGGTACTTCAAGTCTCATTACAAATAGGGGCTTGACCTCTTTTTAACTCCAGTTAAAAGCAGTGTAGCCCCTTGCCAGTATTGCTATGGCACAAGGAAAGGGGAAAAAAAATGTCTGTAGACTTCAGAGGACCTTTTCCAGGTGTGAGTGAGCTCCTTCTGTATCTGAAGTTCAGAGCCAAAGACTATCACAATAAGTTGTATTTAACTTTGTCCAATTCCATTCCCATTTTCTGCAGCAGTAAAACCCTTACTGCTCTTTCATCTCTCCCCATTTTTTCCCAAGTCGGTCCTATGAAAGCAATGTTTGGGGGCAGTAAATCACAAAATGGAAGCCTGCATTCATATAATGCTTTATGTGTCCCTCCATCAATATTTTAAATGTGCAACACAGACACCAACATTTCATTTTAATTATGCGTCCAATTTCTTGGCTGAGGGAGAAAGCTAAACTCTGCAAGGCAGCCCAACCCCATTCCCACCCCCATCCCCATGCTGTGGGATCCCTGCAACATCCAATTATCCAGAGGTTTTGTTCATCTGAGTCATGGGGCTGTGGGCATGCCCTGTGCACAGGAGGAAGATTTCCAGCTGGGCTGAGTCTGGCCTGGCTCCTTCTTTCCTTGCCTTGGGGTGGGGGGAGGTCTTGCATGTATCTGTGGGAGCTGGCGCATTTCTTGGAGCCCTCCAGTGGGTAGGAAGGGCGATCCAGAACAAACAGAAGGTTTGGGAAGATAGGCTCTGACAGTGATTACAGGCAAGGGAAGGCTTCCCTGCTACAGCAATTGTCACATTTTTTAAGTTGTCCTTCCCGAGGCTGTGTTAGTTGCAAGGACTGTTCCCATTTGCAGAAGAGACAGAACATAACCAAGATGTCCAAGTCATTGAATGATACTGGCAATTGACCCCGTACCCTTGTATAGCCCTTTTTGGGATCTTTAACAGCTGGTCACCTGCAACTGAGGGGCAATACAGGAATCAATAGTTGTTCACTCAGTTAATGTGCCAAACTGCGAAACTCCTTGACAGAATCACAGAGCAGTTTGGGTTGAAAGGGACATTACAGACCATATTGTTCGACCATCCTGCCATGGGCAGCGACACCTTCCACTATCCCAGGTTGCTCCAGCACCATCCAACCTGGCCTGGAACGCTTCCAGGTATGGGGCAGCTATAGCTTCTCTGGGTAACTTGTGCCAGGGCCTCCCCACCCTCACAGGGAACAATTTCTTTCTAATATCCTACCTAAACCTCCCTCTGTCAGTTTAAAATCATTGCCCTTTGTCCTGTTACTATCAGCCCATGTAAAAAGTCACTCTCCCTCCTTTCCCCATTTAGGCACTGGAAGGGGCTCTCGGATCTCCCTGGTGTCTCCTCCAGGCTGACCAACCCCAGGTCTCCCAGCCTGCCTTCATGGCAGAGGTACTCCAGCCCTCGGAACATCTTCATGGCTGATACTGCTGTGTCCTTCCCAAAAATCCCACAGCAGATGTTCTCAATGTACAACATTCACAGGTATGTGAGGCAGGATGAAAATCCACGTGACAAAGTGTGAGAGGAAAGGAGGGGGGCCCCTAATGCAAAGGAAATCTGTCTGTCATGGTGGTGCTGTTCCATCACTGTCAATTAGCAGGTATGTTAAATCTGTAGCAGCTGGTGTGCGGTATGACTGGAGAGAGGGCACCAAATAGGATGGTTTATCAGCGTAATTCAATATGACAATTTCTGTGGTTGTATCCCGAAGAGGCAGTGGGAAAGGTGCGGGGAGGGAGCAGCACCCGTGACACACAAATGCTAACTGGAATGGAAAGAGGCATTCATTCCTTGTTAGCACATACAGACGTGAATATACTGATTTCCAAATCAGTATTTCTTCCCAAAGCCTGGCTGCTGCTGCCCACAGAACTCTTCCTAAAACACATCCAAATTAAGATGCCACACAGCGGATAAAGTGCTCAGTGTGGAAATGTCATTTGCAATGTCAACGGTTTTGCAACAGCTTATTGAAAGCCCTTAAGGAAACAAAAACAAGATATGTGGAGAAACAAATATCTGTGTGTTGCTGGTACCAAGGAGATGGTTTTGAGGCAGCAGTCTCAGGGAAAACAGAATGTCACAGCAGCTCAGGCTTTCAGGGACAAGGGTTGGCATCTTTGGTTATGGATCCACTAAAATGAATTCAAGTCCAGGCAGCACCAAAAAATTATTTAACAAATGAATCACCTGCCTGAGCACAGCAATTTGGGATTCTGTAACAGAAGGCTACACTTTTTGAGCTGAGAGGGGAAATATGGGATGTGTTATGCTTCACCCAACATCTTAATGCGGCATTTCCTCTGTGAAGGAAAAGTGTGAAAAGTTAAGGCTGTGATCGGTTTTTTTCCTCTCCCTAGGACTGGTGACTCCCTTTTACTCAGTGCTACAGCAGACTCGCAGAGGAGTTCTCTGGTGGTGTTATCCACAGGGTAGTGGGAATTTTCCTACTCCGTATGTGTGTACAATGCTCAAACCATGTTAGGGCAAGAATAGAGCTGTTTTGGGGAACCTTTCCTAGGATCTTCTTGAAGTTCCTCTAAAAGAGTTTTCCAGGAGTCCCGCTTATACAAAAATCAATCTGGTTGTAATGACAGATGATGGGGAGGTAAGGGCAAGGCAGAGGGCCCTGAAAGAAGGTTGATTTGCAGAAAAACTATAATAGCTCAAAAGACAAGTCTTCATCTGCTAGCCTGGAGAGTGTCATGAGGGCTGGGAGCTATTAGAAGGATGTGCCATGGGAGAAGAGGTAGGGACAGCACCAAAAAACATTCTGAAGAGGTGGGATTGGTGGTCTGGCTTGTTAACAAGGAATATTTCCTTGCTGGTCTTGAGATGACACAGACCATCCTAACAACCAGTGGTCTTGTGAAAAACGAGGTTCACTCTCCTGGTAAAATTTAAAAGTTTAATAAAGGACAATAGGGGACAAAAACATGAAAGCAAAATTAACAGTGCTGGGATGCTTGGCACTCAGCCAAGAGCACACCTGCTGTTGCAGAGACACCCTTTACATACTTTTCCTATTGCATCAGCCTAATGCATAGTCATAATCAATTATGCATATTCAAACTTTTCCCCAAATTAGTTTACATGTTCCAGGAACAGTTTAGCATGGCTCCTCCTTGGATCTGCCTTTTTAGAGCATGCGTATTCCTTGGCTGTGGTTTTAGTTACTTTTTATTATCACTTCCAGCTGGAGCTTGGGTTCACGTTTTCTGCAGACGGTAGTTGTTGAGAGTTGGCATGTCAGTAGCAGAAGTCTCCATCATATGTCCACTGGATGTTATCCAACCAAGCAGACAGTTCAGTTTTACCACAAGCATAACTGTATTAGTTATTTCACTACTATGTCTAAGTTTAATTAATAACAGAAATAAAGGCATTAGTTATTGTTACAAAACTATATAACAAAGCTACTTTAACATTATACATACAGCATCCATTTTAATATTTGCAGAAAGCCAGTATTATAGTATGTATTTATCACAGTCTCAAACAGGAGAGTTTAAAAGAAGCTGGAATTTATCTGTCCTCACAGGAAATGAGTTCTGGCAGGTTTGGGTTGATTTGGAGGAGAAACGTGTCTTGATGGGCAGAGTTGTTTGCTGGGTGAATTTGCCTCCCTGTGTGGTCCAGCAGTTGCTGTAAGTCAGTCTCAAAGAACCTGTGGCTGATAAACGTGGCCTCTACATGTGTAGTCAGCAAGGATTTTTGGATTGAGACCTTTTGGTCTGGACCCTGAACAGCCAGAACCCTTTCTTCCTCCCTGAACAGCCCTTTTCTCCTCCCTGAACAGGACTGTTAGGGAGGAGAAAAGGAAAATGGCAGTGTTTTCTGGGTGCCTGCTCCCCAAATACTCTTAGGCACATCCTGGTGCAGCAAAGAAATAAGCAGAAGAGATCTACTTAGGAGGTTATGGGTTTGCTGTCCTTGGATCCTGATTGAGTACACTCTGTTCCAGAGTTGTTTTGCATTTCACCAGGGAGTCTTTTGTCTAAAGGGCATCACTGCAACAGCAAAGTGGAGCTGTCCCTGCCCCTGCTTTCTCCAGTGGATATCACATTTCATTACCCTGATGAGCCTGAGCGAATTCTCCCGGTTGCATTAATTTGCCTACGAGCCAGCCCGTGTCACGTCCGCAAGGAGTCTGTGACATTTTCCAGCCTCCCCCATCCCTCTCGGTTCCAAAACCTCGAATAATAATCGCAGCCTTGTCCCTTTCTCTACTTCTCGCTCCTGAAACGGAGGGCTGAGACAGCCACTTCCCTCAGCATGTGGACAATGTCAGCCCCGGACTGGGTGAGTGTGGGAGGCATCCTCCCCTCAGCGCTCTGTGTGAGTGTCCTGTGGGGCTGCCAAGGCTCAGAGCAGGGCTCAGAGCAGGGTGATCTGCACAGCCTCAATTTTTGCAGTTTGGAGCTCACCAGTGGAATGGAGTTGGGTGGCTGGTTTGGCATCATCCTACGCTTTGGGCTGGTGTGGCTGGCAGAGTAGAGTGCTCCTATGCACTTAAAGCCTTCATAACCTTTTTTCCCCTCCCCAAAGCATGAGAGCATCTCTAAGGAAAGGGCCACATAGCATTGGACAGCAAATGTTTTAAACCCAGGATCTGAACGCTGCCATTTCTTCCACACCTTTCCTGTGGGGCACTCGTAACAATTTAAATTTAGATGCACGGGGGTAGATGAGAAATAAACTATGTGTGTTTCCGTGGTGCTGGTCCTTCCCCACAGCTCCAGTTTGATCCATATTTTGGATTATGTTGATAGTACAGAAGAGTTCAGGCTTTTTTCCAAAATATTTGTATCCAGAAGTGTGAAGTGAGGTGGTCAGACACTGAACAGGCTCCCCAGGGAATGGTCATGTCAGAGTTCAAGGAGCATTTGGAATATGTTCTTCAGGCACAGGGTGGGATTGTTGGGGTGTCCTTCAGAGCCAGGAGTTGGACTTGATGATCCTTGTCGGTCCCTTCCCCCTCTGGATATTTTGTGATTCTATCAGATGTGCTTCTGCATTTATCACAGACAATATTAATGCATATTCTTTTTGCTTTAAATAACGAAACTTCTGCTTTACCTAATTATATGTCATGATGATTTTGCTGTTCTACAAGCCTGAAGCTGAGCTACTGAAGAGCTTGTGCTTGCATCAGCCTAACCTTAAAGACAGGTATTAATTTCTCAAGAAGTCAAACAAACTCTAACAGGACAGAGAAAATTAGCTCCTGATTATTGGTAGTTTTGATAGAGACGAAGGAGTACTCTTTCAAATTCCTTCAGTGCTTATTTCCCTCATCTAAGCATTCCAAGAAGGCAGCTCAACACTCTGCAAGGCTGCAGCCATTCCTCCTGCTCTCTACTGGTTATTAGGTCTTTGGGATAACCATATTTGGTTCTCCATATTCAGCTTTTTGAGAGGAAAGGTTAATGCACATTGGTCCATAAACACCACTCTGTAGGCCCCGAGAGGCTTTGTATGGAGAGCACGAGAGCCTGAAGCATGTGTGGACAAGAGCACCTCCACGAGGAGAACTAATTGAAAGAGAGCTTCAGGTTAAGTGTGTGAAGGGGCCTTTGAATGGGTTTGGCTGTGACACAAAGCTGCTCCTGGAGGGCTCTTTGGCAGAAGGAAAGAGGCTCTTGTGAAGAATTAGTTGTGTGTTGCATCAAAAGATGAGGGGTCAGGGATTGGAGTAAATGGATCAAAAAGATCCGGATACAGAAACTAGAGCAGAAGATAATGACAGGGAAGAGTCACCACTAATGAAATGTGAAGCTCTGAGCACTTAAAATGCAGTGAAGAACGTCCAGGAGCTTCCCTCAACCCTAAATAATGAGGATAGTGAGGCGGCAGCAGCAGCACTGGTGCCTGAGGTACATCCACCCAGATGGAACTGGTAGAGAAGAAGATGTCAGTACAGGTGGGAGCTTGCAATGGATGCCTGGAGACTCCCAGAGAAACAGTTGGAACCTATACAATGGGAGCACAGGTCAAACTGTGGTGGGAGGCGGCCGAATTACAAGGGACAGGTAATGGGCTGTGAAATGTTGCAGGGACTGAAACGGACATAGAGATGGGACTTTGGAGCCATCCATCAACAGTGGATCCCACTGACAGTTTGGAAGCTGCTGACCCACCAAAACAGGGCTCCAATGCTATGAAAAGCAGGTGTCTGTAGCAGGGGGTGCGGAGGGAGGTATACTGCCTTCTGAAGTGTCTCTAACTGGGGCTGCTTGGTCGGAGCAACACCAAATACACTCACACAGACCCTGGATAGCTTCTTAGATGGGAGTAAAGAGATGGGAACAACCCTGGTATGGTATTCACCGTAGATGGGTATATTGCAACCATGCACATGAAAGAACCCAGGAACCAAAGGCAAGCATCAGGGGAGGGTCCAGGTTTAAGTAAAGGGGAGGTAGGGGGTGGAGAGAGCACCAGCGGCCAGTCCTTCGGGGGAATGGGGATGGGGTGCACAGGCGGGGTTAGGGAATGGCAGCCAGTGGGCAAACAGCAAGGGAGTGGCTGGGGGACAAGAGCCAATGGGTGAACAGGGGAGGGAGAACATTCTAGGTCTGGGACATGTTGGGTAGGGACAGGGGCGGGGAGGCCAACGGGCCAACTGGGGAAGCACAACTGGCGTACATTAACATAATGCAACAAAGGATCCTGGGAAGAAGTCTTTCTGTCTTCCTAACCTAGGAGCAACTTTTAGGGACTGACCTCCCAGCGTCATCCTGATCGGGGGCCTTATTGGTCTCCACAAGTGTCCACAAAGGAGACAGAGGAGTCCTGCAATGTAATTCTAATAAAGGGAGAGAGGCCACTGGGGCATACCCCCTGTGTGGTTTCTCTCTCTGTTTTGGAGGGCGCAACCACCTTTCATCCTAAACTCTGGATCACGTTGCCCTCTTCCTTTTCCCACTGGCTGAGGCAGTAGGAAGGTACAGCCTTCCTGAACTACCTACCACATATTCCCTCCCTTTAACATGTCATTTCCCCCCTAAGTTCAGAAGTTCAGGGTGTCTGGGTTCTGAGGATCCACTAGATGTTCAGACCGTCTGGGGTCTTCAATAGACTGCGCTGACCCATTTCTCCTACTACCCTAAAGTTCAGGAGTTCAAACTGCCTAGGTTCTGTAACCAAACCCGTTGGGCTTGAGGTCAGTACAGGCATTAAGACCCAGTTCTCCTCATCCATCAAGTGGTTTGTAAAGACATCAGCACCCATCTTTCAAATTCAACCTCCACCTTCCAACCCCCAGGCCAAAACCAGGTGTGATGCTTTAAAGGCTTCAGATGTCCTCGAGCAGAGCCAACAAGGAGGAAATAGTAACAGAGGAGGATGTTCAGGATGTCCTGAGTTCAGCCACCTTCTGAGGTGTTTGCTTCTCCCTTCAGGAGCCTGCAATCCCAACCTCAACCCCTCACCAACTGCTTAACTTCCAGGGACATCAGCATTCCTTCCTGGGACAAACTAAGACTTCCCTCAGCCTGAGCAGAGACAGGTGATCTTCAAATGCTCCGAGCCCGGCCAGAAGCTGCTGTGGTGAGTGATTTCTAGTCCAAAGAGAATTTTTTTCTCCCAGCATCCCTATGAGATATTTTCCTTTGGCCCAAAAGGCTTTCTCCCTGTGTTGAGTCATGCTTGAAGTAGTGCTTGTTAAATAAGTGCTGCTGAGCTCTGCTTTAAACAAATGAAGTTGATTTAACAGGGCTGTAGGACGGCCAGGTATCTGTGTTATTTAAGAGTATTGGCAGTTCGAAGGCCGAGCACTAAAAGCATTTCATTTTTATTTCAACTCTTAATTGAAAATCAGCTGGTTTGTCTTGTTCTCCCCAGTGCAGCTCCTTCCCTGCTCTCAGCTCCCATTCCCTCGCAATGGGATAAGGACTGTTAATGCAACACCCCTGCACAATGTGTTTGTCAAAAAGTGTCACAAGGCCAGGCTTTCACTTGTGGTTTATTAGTTTAATTAACCAGGGTCTTGCAAATACTTCTCTGTGAGGCAAAAATGAGGGAAGCTAATGTTTCTTGGGCTGGAACCTTACATCATGTTTAGCCACCTGGAGAAGGCACCAAGGTAAAAACTTGGCTCTTGTGATTAACCTTGACTGAATTCAATAATACCTCGGAGTCACATTATTGCTGACCTTGTGCTTTGCTACCTTCTCAACTTTCTAATTTGTCTTTTCTTCCTGCCTTTGCAATAACAGAAGTGTTAAAAAATAAAAACCTCCTGCTGCCTCGTGGGAGAGAGCTCCTCTTGCAATGATTTTTAATTATATTTTTTTACTTTCAGTATATTTCTTGTTATTTGTGTTTTTCTGGCATTTGTGCACACAAACACTTGTATGAGAATAGCAACTTAAGAGTTATTTGGAGGTGACCTTGTAATTTTTTTAAAAAAATGAATTTGTGTGATGATGTGCTGGATACTGCCAGCCATCAAGATAATTCAGCATTTGTTCACACAAAAAGAAGTTCTTCCAATGTGCCATTTTAGGAGATGGTCTTGATGTTGTTTGTGACAAAAGCAGCATTGAAGCTGGGATGTCCACAAAGAAAAGTCTAGTTGCTGCCTGGGCTTCTTTCCAGTGATTTGCTATTCTTTGTGGGTGTTTTAGTTTTTTGGGTTTT
Organism: Vireo altiloquus; assembly: GCA_013396875.1. Classification (NCBI taxonomy): domain Eukaryota; kingdom Metazoa; phylum Chordata; class Aves; order Passeriformes; family Vireonidae; genus Vireo; species Vireo altiloquus. The sequence goes on from VZRF01006988.1 coordinate 169,872, forward strand.
TTGTAGAGTTGTTTGGGGTTTTTTGGTCAACCAGACCAGAGCACTGAGTGCCACAAATTTTTTGTTGAATACCTCCAGGGATGGTCACTCCGCCACCTCCCTGAGCAGCCCCTTCTATTGTTTAATAACCCTTTCTGCGAAGAAATTCTTCCTGATGTCCAACCTGAAACTCCCCTGGAACAGCTTGAGGCCAGAAACCTCTTCTTTATTAGGAATTCTGAAGCAGAAATGTGGACTACAGGACCTAAAATACTTGGAAAATACCTTGCTCATCCCAACATCCAGCATTAGGAGCAATCTTTCTGTGAGACTTTCACCCAGGAACACTAGCAAGTGTAAAATTTGGTAAACACATCCCTCTGGCTTTTTTTTTTTTTTTTTTTTTTTGTTTAATCAGGAACACATTGAACTGCCAACTGTCCTGTTTATTGCCTGGTGTAATTTAAGATGCTGAATGGAAGGGCAGCATCCTTAGGTGAAAGTTGCTGGCCACCCAAAACATTTTATCATGGTGGAATTTGTAGCCTGGTGGATTTATTAAGGATCATCTCCTCTAGAAAGAGATTTAATCTCTTAGCTAACACTCAGCTGATCTCTCTGGTGCATCACAGGTTCCAGACATTTCTCTGGGACTTTGGGAAAAAGGTTCTTAGCAGATGGGATGTTTATCTTTCATCAGGAGTGGGTTTGTCCAATAATATATCAATACAGAATTTTCTCTCTGCAGGTCAAGAGGAAATCTACATGCATTTTTAGAAACACAGACAGTGAAATCATTAAATTAATTTGTCTTTGCTTTAATAAAAGCACTTCTTACCTTTAGAGAATGAGAATGGCACTAGATTAATGTATCCAGGAATACCATTGTGAGTGGCAACTGGAGAATGAGAACTTGATGGGATCTAAAATCAAAGAAAAATGTTTGGAATCAGTTTTGTTTTTCGTTCTCCTCTTACCCTGGCTACCTGAGATGTTCAGCATGTAATTCTACAATTATATGGTGTATTTTTTTTTAAGGGAAGGTATTGAATGTCTTCTGTAAGAAACTCTCAAGGTGCTATTTTCACGCAAATAGCTTTGTGTGCTAAATTGAGGAACTTAAGAACCACAGAAAATACAGGAAATGTGGGCAGAACACATTCGAAATGTAAAAGTTTCCTGAGAGTTGTCAACAGCTCTTTAAGAAGTCTATTGCCTGCACCTTTCAGCAGCTTTTCTTTGTGATTGCTGGGGGAAAAAACCTCAACAATTACGGAACTGAAAAGATTGTAAGTAGCTTGTTGCACTGAGGAATAGCTCTGGAGAGCGATAAAGCCACGACATTCCACAGTTCGCCTTTCTGGCTTTGACAAAAATCGAGGGACAAAGCTCCGCTTGTTTTTCTAGTTGCCACATTAAAGGTAAGAGGATGCCCGGGTTTCCTGATGGCTTTTCCTTAAGGTTTCTCTGATACCTTCTAGGATGTGTCCTTGTACCTTTCCTTCAGCAGCAACGGCAGCAAAAGAAACCCGAATTTCCCGGTGGAAGGATCTTTATTGCTCGTACAGAAGATGAGTGTATAAGCCTTCATTCCCGAGGGCCAAGCCAGCCTGGAAAGCATCCTCTTGAAATTGAGTGGGGTATGAATAAAGCAAGGGATTTCTCCCCATTGCAAAAATGAGTACTTTCTACTTCACTGCTGCGGATGATTAAGGAAAACAATTGCACTCTGACAACATGCATTGACATTTCCAAATGAAAAAGGAATGAAAAACATATTTGGGGAGGCTTGCCACTGATTAGAATGAATCTTCATGAATGGCAGCCTTTTTGTAAGTCCGATTCTACTTTTTTTTTTTTTTTT
>VZRF01006988.1:171727-217971 GCA_013396875.1 Vireo altiloquus
TTTTTTAATGCTGGCTAGAACAGGCAATCCTGTCAGGGGGACAAGTGGTGGATCAGAGGAGTTCAGGGGGGTAATCTGGGGCACAAAAATGACTTTACACTCGCACTCATGAGGCCACTGAAAGACAAACAAGAAAAATGCCTGAGTGAATGAGGACAAAGAGGGGAGGGGCAGCTGGGTTAATGCTGATAAATGAATATTTGATGTTTAAGTTCAACTTCCATTTGCTTGCAAATGGAAACTATTGTGTCAACACTGCAGGAGATGGGCCATGTGGTTTTTTAATTTATCTTTTCCCTACCAAAGATTAATTCGCCTTTGATTTAAAAGGGAAAAAAAGAAGTGAGAAACGTTGACTTTCAATGATAGGCAAACACACACAGAGCTTCCCTGTGCTCATGCACAGCGCAGCCCTGCTCCACCAGCCGGCAGGAGGCTGGAGGTGTCCGGGATACCACGGCAGGGAAGGAAGAGCTTGCCAGACAGGTTTCCTGAAGTTTTTTGCTCCTTGTGATGCTCGCTTCCAGCCCCGAGGTTAAAACCAGGATATTTACAGCCACATCTTTTTTATAAGCAGCATGTGATAGGTAATGTTATGTGAAAAATCTATTTAGTCCCCTGATGGAAGAAGTAAACTTAAGTTCATTCTCCTGCGAATTCTTGGCATGCCATAAAAAAAACCCCGTTGCAGTTCTCCGAAATATTAGTTGTAAAACTTGTTCCATGTTAAAGTAACAATCAGAAGGTGTAATAAAGGGATTATTCAGGCATGCATTACCATGGAATGTTCAGCTCCGGACACTCAGATTTTGACTCTGTAGTAGTACCGTGCTTTGCCTGGTAAATCTCCTGGTGGCTGCTGGGGTAGAAAACACAAACCCTCCTTTAAATAATGCATCCCTCCCCTGCTGTGCCTCTCCTCTCGTTCAAAGACAGTCCCCCTTTAAAGTTTAATCAGTAGTTTTATCATTACTCACAGGCAAAAGGTACCGATCCCAAAAAACTCCCAGGAAAACTGGAATGGAAAAGTTGAATACTGGGTGGAATTGCACCTTCTCCTCTGCTCCTGCTGGTTTTAATTGATCTTCCATAATGGTGTGTGCTTATTTGGGAGGGGTGACCCCAGGAGGGTAACAGGAGTCTGTTCTGGCAGACAGCCCCACTCTACGATGGGTACCAAGCTCTTGGTGAAGCTCTACTGGAGCAGATGAGGAAACAGGGGGTTCTTTGAATATTGGTTGGATTTCTCTTCCCAGGTGGCTTTCCCAGAACTGTTTCTGTCCTTGCAAAAGTCCGTTTGGCTTCTTTTTTTTTTTTTTTTTTTTTTTCACAGTATCTGCGACCTGTCGATGCTCCTGAAACACTAAAGGGTGTGGATGTGGCTCAGTGCAGCAACTGAAAGGTGGATCTGTTATAAAAGGTATTGAGAGAGCTGAGCTGATGCTTTCTCAAAACGTCACTAATGGTGTTTTCCAGAGCAGAGTCCCAGTGATCACAGGCACTGCTGCAATGGGAGAGGTCCCTCCTGAGGGAAAGCACTGGGAATCATGGACTCACTGAATGATTTGGGCCGGGAGGGACTTTAAACCTTATCTCATTCCACCCCCTGCCGTGGGCAGCAGCACTTTCCAGTAGACCAGGTAGCTTAGAGCTCCAGGCTGGGAAAGTATGAAACACAGACTGTTGGAATCTGTCCTTTAATCCATGTTGGTGCTCCCTGCTGGCTTTTCAATGATGTTTGGGGGTGTCTTGTCTAACAGGAACGGTTTGGCACAGATTCACGGGGGAAATTTAAGCCATCTTATTTTCCATGAGTACTGTTTTGTCTAGAGTCTGCATGGCCTTGTGGGCTGAGACTGTATTTATCCTGTCTTTGTAGAGGGCACTTCATTATCAATCTGTCAGTGTTCAGTCTGTCCCTGTGTGTGTGTTAATGTTATATATATCATATATGTTATTGCTAGCATCTCTTTCTCTCAAAGACCCCTGCAAAGCCACCTGGGGAAAAAGGCTTCTTTCGAACTCTGAGTCACCAGTATTCTCTGGAGCCTCCTACAAGCCTCAATATAGTTTTCAAAGCTGGTAAAACAAATCCAATTTAGGATGCTGTTAGTTTTGCTGAGCATGTCCTACCCCCACCAAACATTCTTCTTGGTCAGTCCAGCTGCCACTTTAGATTTCTAGGCCATATTGTACTGCTTTTCTGTTTGAAGAGAGATACAAAAAAACCCTGAAACAACCAGGGCTCTGAGGCCTTTCTAGCCTTTGAAAAAATTGTACAGGATTTTTCCTCTTTATTTTCTTTTTTTTCCCTATGATTGCTGTCTGCATAGGTAACACCCAGCACAGCAAATGCTGATCATTCAGCTAAAATGCCCAGTGTTAGGCCTTGTATTCTTAACTGTGGGGAAGAAAAGAGGCATTTAGTACTGCTTTGCTATGGATGGATATGGAGGTGGGAGCAGAGAAGTCAGGTGAGGGGTTTTCTTGGAAGCTTGGTGCAGGATTTTTATGCATGGCTTCCTGCCTATCTGCACAGGTATTTTATATAAAATAGGAGATCGACGTCTTTATAGACATATTACAGATGTTCTTTCATCTCAAGGTCGCAGTTTTCCTTGTTTCCTGTGTGAGGCTCTCTCCATGCCTCGCACAGCTCTGGGACTGGCGATCCATGCTGGGACCTCTCCTGTCTCTCATAATTCCTTTACCTGCAGGGATTTCTCTTGTGAGCCATAACGTGATCATGCATTTCCTGGCTGTGATTGGTGCTGTATAGATAACATCTAAATATCAATTTTTTAAGAAATTGTGCAGATTTGAAGGTCTGGGATGTTTTTTTTTCCCCTGAAATCTAGTAAATTTGAGGGGGTTTTTTGTAGGTATGAAAGTACTGAAGGGTTTCTTTTGTACCTCTTAATGGTGTTCCCCTTTTTTAGGGGCTGGACTTTGTCTTGGAGCTCTTTTCCAAACCTAATGATTCTATAGGATGGGTTCCTTAGGAAACCAGCTAGATTTCTACTTCTTTTAATCTGAGCTTGATGCCCAAATCATGCCAGGTTACATGCAGCATCTCAGAGACTTAATTGACCTCCCACTCCCTCAAAACCTCTAACTAAAGGGGTGAATAATTTTGCAAACACACACCAATTGTGATTCCTCGATCTAGAGCAGTAATTTTTTTTTAAATATAATTTGTATCATTCATGTCCCCTTGTGTCAATTCAGATTTCATTTTGCAAATGTTCTCTGATACTCCTGTAAAATCCAGCTTCAGCAGATGTTCCTCCTGGAAACTTCTGCTGTGTGGGGAGACTGAATGCAAGAAGAGTATGGGCTGGAGCAGGGAATTCATGGAGGTTTCTAGAAGCTACTCTTGGGAAGCTGCATTCAGCATTTGCCTGTGGGATTATGCCAAGAAACCCAACCCTCTTGAAGTAAATGCACGAGCCAATTAAAATTAAAACTGGAAATTTATTAACAGGCCAAAGAAAATGATGAACAATAGGCGGCCAGAGCGGTGGTTTGCCAGGCTACAAGACCAAGGAGTAGCAGCACTTAGGTACTTAGCTGTAGCAGTATCGCAGCTTGGGGCAAGCTTGGGGATGACTGAGGGACTCAGAAAGTTCTGTGTTTTACAGCCTCCTGCTTGAGTTTAACCTGTTCTGTCAAAGTTCGTTTAGTAGCTTATAAATTGAATCTTTGTACCCCAGTTGCTATGGTTGTCCCTCCCCTGAGTCTCCCGCCTCTCCCCNTCTGGAAAGATCCCTGCTACTCGGTGTGTCATTGGGTCCTGTTCCCTAATCCCTCCCCTGCTGCTTTCCCATCGGATACCTTGTCAATCCCAGCCAGATCCACCCCTGAACCCTGTTCCCCACTCCCAGTCTAAGAACCCACGCACGACCCTAATCGGGGTCTTCCCTCGTCCCTTGACTGGCAATAAACCTCTGGGATTCATACGGGAGACTCCTCCTGCGTCTTTACCTCTGCAGACACACTGTGTCATCGAGTAGCAGCTTGCCCTCTAAGAGGAAACTGCAAAGTCCTCTAAAAGTGCAGCAGACCAGGGGCATCTGCAGTGGGATGCTGTGGGCTTTGGGCAGCCCCTGCTGTGTCACTTAGACACAGGCGGTATATGGCCAGAGACACAGCGAGGGGCTGGGAGAGTTAAAATTTATACCCCAAATCAGGGTGCCACCAAGGGCTCCCCAAGCCCTTTCCCTCTGAGACGTTCTGATGGGATGTTGGTAGTTTGTTGCCTAGTTGGATGTTGAGTGGTCCATTCGAGGTTCTTCCTTTGTCCCCTTACGATAATTTGACACCTTTCTTCCAGCACCTTCCACTGTTTAGCCATTGCCTCACTCGGGAATCCAAACTATCTTATCAAGTTTAGGGTCTATAGCCCACATATTAAACCAACTTAACACTAACAACCCCTGGGATCCCAATTTAACCCGATAAACAATTAACAGGGAACATTTAACTAGTGATTAATCACGTAACTAGAGCACCACTTAATCAATTTATCAAGAACTCATTAACCTTTCTAATTATTCCTTCCCTGCTTTTCTCATCTGCAGCCTGTTCCTTCCCACCAACCTCAGCTTCCCTTACTTGCTGGACCAACACCATTCCCATCTCACCTTCAAGGCTCTCACCAACAGAAATTCCTGCAGGTGGAGCTGGAATGACATCCTGCTGCCGGAATAAGTTATGAGGCATGAGTTGGATCTGCTTCCCTGTGGTTCTTGGTTCTCACCTTGCACTCCACATGCTTCTGTTGGACCACCTCTGGATCAGGAGACTGGAATATACAAGGACATTGTGCAGAAGTTGAGTTTGTTTTCTTGTAACAGTTGTCCTGATTTAATTCTCATAGGAGGGAATCTCATTCCACTGCTTGTCCCCTAAGGACTTGCGATGAAAGGCACAGACTTAGAGCGGAAAACAATTGTTCCTGTGTTCAGCTATTTGATATTATCTATGATAAGGTTGTCCTTTGCACTGATTTATCTAGAAAGGCCTCTGGGCATTCCCAGATGCTGGGTAGCATGAGGGGATGTGAGAACAAGAAATTCAGTGCTGTTGGTGCCTAATTTTCCTACTGACTGTTTTTTGCAGGTGGCCCTTTCCTTTAAACCTCAAGCTGGGAATGTGAGCCCCTGGTCTGGCTCCCACTGCACCTCCACTGTGCTGTTCAAACCCACCAGCAGAGTGTCTCCCAGGCTGAGAAACAGCTGCTAAAGCACAGAAGAGCTCTAAAAAGTTGGGAACGTGGTCAAAACACCAACAAATTGATCTGTACAGGGTTCCTACTGTGAGCACCAGTATAAAAAACAGGATGGGAGAAAGGAGACAGGCTGGGTTGGCATGAGATGACAGAAATACCCCAGGAACTTGGGGTATTTTCACTGCAAGCTGCTGGAAAACTGTGGTATGTCCAGTGTGGAAAGGCTGTCTGGAAGGCTGTGCTCCAGCAAAGTGCTGTTGTAATGGGTGTGTTGAATGATGGGATGTTCCATATGGGGTCTGCTCTGTGCCTGCCCCCATTTACATGCTGCAGATGGGAAAGGGGTCCTAGATGGCATGGAATCCCAGAATGGGTTGGGTTGGAAGGACCTTAAAGCTCATTTTGTTTCACACCCCTGCCATGGGCAGGGACACCTCCCACTAGACCAGGTTGCTCCAAACCCCATCCAGCTTATCCTTGAATACTTCCACGAATGGCCAGCCACAGCTTCTCTGGGCAAGGTGTGGATGGGTACAGCTCTCCATGGGTCCCCCTTAATGGGCTGCTCTTCTTGGGACTGTGCCAGCAGCCTCACAACCCCTGCACTGGTGAAATGTGGCCCTCAGCCCCTTTATCTGCAGTGTCCACTGGCTGTGCTGAGTTCTCTGGTGGAGCTCCAGTGAGGGGCAGGATCCTGAGAAAGAAACTGCATACATGTCTTGCTGCCTCCCAGTCTGGGGCATTTTGCAGCTTCAGGGCTTCTCGAGCTGAAAGTTAATATGTAACTTCATGTTTAATAGTCCTTGATGGACTTTTGCCAGATTGCTCAAGCCTTTTGTGTTCTGGGCCCTTTGCATGCCCTGTTGTAAAGGGTTCATGCCTGGTGTGACAGAGCTGGAGGTTGTTTCAGTAATGCTTCAAAGTCTTTGTTTTTCCTGGTACGTTGAATTTTTGCTGTTAATTCTCAGGCGTCTGGCATCCCTTGACCTTTCTCTGGCAGGAGGAGCATCTTGCAGCCGTGCTTCTAATATCTTCTTTTCCTCTCTCTGAAGATTTTTTGAGGTGGTGGTCTGCTGTCATGCATGTTATCAGGACAGGGCTGGGGGGAGCTGCTGTGCAACCTGTTGAGTTTGTGGTTTGTGCTGGAGTTTGGTGCTACACCACAAACTCTGCTTAAAAAAAAAGTGAGTTCTCAGCTCTTCCCAAAAAGCAGAGCTCAGCTCAAACACTGAGCCAACCAGTGTGCTTCCCCCTTCATTCCTGCTCTGCTTTCCCTGTTAATATCTGCTGGAAGAATTCATGTCTATCCCCTCTCAACATCAGCCTGGGCATGTCCAAGTCCCTTGTGCAGAGCTGATGTTCTCACACTTCCCTCTCCTCTGGATGTTTTTTTTTTTTACTGCAGGTTATTTTAGCACAGTAAACATTTTTTTGACAGTTAGTGACATGAATAAATCCTTTTCCTGTCCTGCCTCTAGTTTATTATTTAAGGGGAGAAGATGATTAAATCCAGCAGGGCTGATTTGAATTCTCTGTTCACAGGAAGAGGGTGGCTGATGGGGGTCTGTCAAGCCACAGAGTTTGTGTTCATCAGCATCTTGGGAGATACAGCGATGCCAGCTGTTTAAAACATCTGGTTCGGGTTGTTCCCTCCGCTCCCCATCTCTGCTTTTCTGTCTTTTCTTTCTCTTTTCTTCTGGAGAGTTCAGCATTGCTGACTCTAAATGTTGGATCTAGCGGGTTGGCAGCTCGGTTTCTGCTGTTCCACTTGAGCAGCAGAGCCTGGTGAGGTTATTGGGTTGGAGTCCAAGCGAGGGTCAACCAGAGCAGTAAAAATCCACCATCTGCTCCCAGGTTTCTGAAGAAGAAGCTCTCACAGTTTGGAGCTGGGCTCTGTGTGCCCAAGGGCCTGGTCTGTGGTTCATGTGATGCCAGCACGGAGCAGGGAGGGCCCCTCTGTGCCAACGGAGAAGGTGTTTTCCTAACCTCGGTGACATGGCAACAAAAGCAACGAGAGTGAAAGAAGTCCCAGTAGAGTTAATTAAGTGTTGCATTCAAAAGATGGAATTAAATGGAATCACTTTGCATTTATTGGAGTTAGCTTTTCCTGCTTCTCAGAGGAAGGCTGAGTGCCTGTGCAATTGGGGGCCATGCATTAGTGTGGACTTGGCTGAGAGAGGAGTTTTGAGCTCTCTGAGCAGTGGATTTGCTCACCAGCAAGCCCTGAGCCTGCCTAATGAAAGCAGAGTGCTGTAAGTACTGTCAGGAAGATGCAGGGGTGAGGGGCCCCTCCTTTCTATCCCCTTTCCCAACATCTTGACTAAAAGATGTGTCTATAAAACCAGTACCTTCTGAAGACTGAAATCACCAAGCTGGTGCGTCTGTGCAGTGAATCCCATGCTCAGATCCTGCTGTGTCATCTCCCAGTGGAGCATAGCCTGGCTAATTAAGCAGGGGCAGAATCTCAGAATCATTTAGGTTGGAAAAGCCCTCCAAGATCCCTGAATCCAACCTGTGCCCGATCCCCGCCTTGTCAACTAGACCAGAGAACTGAGTGCCATGTCCAGTCATTCCTGGACACTTTCCGGGATGGAGACTCCACCACCTCCCTGGGCAGTCCATTCCAAAGCTTGACACCCCTTTCCATGAGGAAAGTCTTCCTAATGTCTAACCTGAGCCTTCTCTGGTGCACCTTGAGGCTGTTTCCTCTCCTNGTTACCTCAATATTTTCCTTGTAAGTGTCCCACAACTGGACGCAGCATTTAAGATGAATAAAACCCCCATAAATAAGCAAAATGTAACCCAGGCAGTGCCCTGTGCTGATGGGGTCATCCAGCTCAGCATTGGGTTCTCCATGTGCCAGAGGAATTGGTGGCTGTGAGTATGGACACCCCCTCAAGGCTGAGGTTCAGCTGTCACTGGGGTTAGGAACCCTCCACTTGGGAATAATCAGTGATGTTTCCTGTGGTCTGGATGCCATCGAGTCTGGAAAATTCAAACTAGTCTTTTCTGGTGTCTGCCTGCACCTTGCTAGAGGGGAATTCTGTTCCACTGAAAATTGCACTGCAAACGTGTGCCAAAAGGAGCAGGTCTGTGTCTGAAGCAGAGCCAGCTCTTCCTCTCAGCATGGAAATGGAGCTCCTGGACTCACCTGGCCTCATCCTCCACTGCCAATATTTTAGTGGGGTAGGTATTTTGGCAATAGAGGATGACTTGCAATATTTCAGGTTTTCCTGGGGTGTCCTTTCACCTGCCTGTCTTTTTCCTTCAGTCTCCTGTGCTTCTGATGCCTGACTTTATTATCTTTGCTATTTCTAACCTTCTTTTTGGTCCCTGTCGGAGCCTGATTTCTGCTGGGGGGAAGATAGAAAAGGTCAGGCTCTCACTAGTGAAGCTCATTTAATTTGTTTGCTACAAATCTGTGGGCAAACTTGCATGTATGTTGCAAGTATGATCTACCAGGACCCTCCTGGGCACATGGGACCCATGATTGGTTATTTATTTACTTGTCCTCTGTTGTTCTTTTCTCCCACCTGAGCCAATATTCCCAATTTCACCTCTCCTGCAAGAAAAGAAAGCTTAGTGGACTCTAAACAGCAAATAAAACTGACATTCGCAGCAGTCAGTCTGATAGAACAGAGATGGACAGGGATGCAGCAGCACTTTTTTGTGCTGCTTGTTTCTACTCCCTATCTAAAATCTCTTTTAATCAGGAGCTAATGACAGCTTTTGGTCATGAGAGCTGCTGCACAGGGCAAAAAAAAACCCTGCCAGTTTGCCTTCAAAATAATGCAAACCATTTTAAATAGGAAGATCCGCAAGGATATAATCAAGCTAAATCTTTCATTGTTGCTCTCCCTAGAGATGGTTTCTTGCCTCTGTCTGGATTGGGCTGTCATCTGGCTTTAGGGAGGATGTGTTCTCTCTTTATTTCAGTTATAAACCTTTGCAGCAGCAGCGGCTGGTGGCTGCAAGAGTGGATTTTTCCTCTGGGTTTTGTGCGGATCAAGCAAGTATTCCGATGGCTTGGATTTTGGCGTCCAAACTGTCTCAGGAAAATTGTCCTACAGTTCTTTGCTACTCTCCTTCTGCAGCTGAACGGACTCCTTAAAGTGCATTTGTCTCCTTCAGGACTCTGCTGCAGGTAGACGTGGAAAAGTCTTGCAACAGGTCACAGCAGCAACCTGCCAGGAAAACAGCTCTGGTTTGGGAATAGAGGACTCTCTCTGCCTGCAGATGGTGTGCAATAAGCTCTGGATTTTAGTGACTCTGTGCAATTTATCCTATTGAAATTAGCTGAGCCTGGAGAGAATTGGGAGCTGATGCTGAAGTCTCCAAACAGATCATAATGTGTTTAAAATTTGGGTGGTTTTTTGTCCTAATTTTCTTCAACTGTGTTGTACATGAATGCAACATAAAAACTGTGCAGTTTTCCATGCTTTAATTGAAATAGTATGTGAAAAAATTGAATTATTTGGGTTGGAAAGGACATTAAAGTTCATCCACTCCCACCCCCAGGGACACCTCTCACTAGACCAGCTTGTTCCAAGTCCCTTCCATCCTGGCCTTGAACACTTCCAGGGATAGGGCAGCCACAGCTTCTCTGGGCAACCTGTGCCAGGGCCTCACCACTCTCAGAGGGAAGAATTTTTTCCCAATATCCCATCTAAACCTTCCCTCCTTCAATTTAAGGCCATTTCCCCCTTGTTCTATCACTCCATGTCCTTGTGAAAAGTCCCTCTACTTTTGTATATTGTGGAGATGGCTTATAAAATTGGGCAGCAGTATTCTGGCCTGCTGATTTTCCTACTAAATTATCTTTAAAATTTTTTTAATAATAATTTGCTTGGTTGTTTCTTCACTGGGCAGTTCTCTGAGAGGTGTAGCTATCTTCAGTTAGGGCTTGGCAGTGAAATTTGCCATGGAAATACCACAACCTGAAAAAGCTTCATGGTTATGGAAAGCAAACATGGCTTGATGATGTCACTCTTGTTCTCAAAACACAGCCTTTGGCTCAATTATTCTGCATATGTCTCTCTTAAAACTTTTTCTCCTTTGCTCCACTCTGTGGGGAGCAACTTTTTCTGAAGAATGGGGGTGGCCTGAGGGTTAAGTGACCTAATTTCATCTGTGCTGCTTTCGTCTTTCTAACCTCAGAAGGCAGAGACCCTGAACTGAAAAGTATATAAAAAGATTCTAATTAGTACAGGGCAAAAAAAAAAAAAAAAAAAGGCTTCCCTTGAAAAAGGGGACTGATTTTAATCTTCTAAGTTAACAAAGGGGTGGAGTTAAAAGCCAGCAAGTGTGGCACCTACTTGGATAGTCCACAGCATCCTTTTTTTGGGCCTAGTTCTTGATAGGAAGGCAAGCTCCTGGGTGAAGTTATAGCTGCCATCAAAGAGTATCTTGTCTGGACACATTGACAAGTCAATGATGTCCTTGTCAGCTGTAAATGCCAACCTGACTGTCAGGAGGCAGCTAGGGATGAGAGAGGTGAAAATGCCTGGTCTCACCTGCCTCCTTGTGTGGCCCTCTTGTGACAGGCAGGAAAACCTGGCTCTGATGAGCAGCTGGTAAAGCCACCAGCTCCTGGCTGAGCATGACATCGAGTCTTCTGGAATGCAGAGAGGTCGTCTCAACCCCCTTCTCATCACCAGCTTGCTCAAGAGGTCCCACAAGGAGCTCTCCTCCAGAGGAGGCACCCCAGGAAAGATGATTTCTGGGGCGCCTCTTGGAAAAAAGCCTGGTGTATTAGGATTAGGCACTAGGACATCACAGCTTGCAGCCTCTTTGGCCAGATGCCTGTTGAAACTGGGCATTTTTGCCAGGTGGAGATGAAGAGTTTTGCTGGGTGCTTGGAGAACTCTGCTCTCCAATTGTAATTTTTTATCAGGACTTCCATTCCTCTTTATTGATGTTTTTCTAATTTTTCTCTGGGTGTCAAATGACAGTGATTATGCCAAATGTGGCATGTTTCATGTGGAAATGACTTTCAGACCCAACTCTCAGTGCTTAAAGGACCATTAAAACCCCTGCTTTTCAGAACTAAGCTTTGGTGTTCTCCCACTCTATTTCCAGTCCTGTCCTGACCTGTAAAGTAGTAAAATTGCTGACTTGATTATGTTGCATTAATTAATTATAGCAACATGCACTGATGTCATAAATATGGGAATTCAGCAGCAGAGCTGGATGGAAGAGGAGCTAATGGATAAATGGGGAGAAAGATTTTTTTTTTTTAATCTTTGCAGTAGTTAAGTGAACAGATTACCAATAAAATAATATTTTGCATAGTCTCTCTTTCACTGCCCCCTTTCCCTTTTGATGGAGCCTTCTGCATTGCATGGGTCCTGTGTATTCCTCCAAGCTGCAGGTCCAACTCTTAGCCTGCCCAAAGCCCTGGGTTATCCCCTGCTGGCTTTTATACTGACACAGAAATTGAGGCAGATGGGCTTCTCTTTGCAGGAGGAATCCCTTTGCCTTCAGCAAAGCCACCCTGCTAGGGGTGGTTCTCCATGGGGGAGGGAAGGGTGTGGATCTTGAGAAGGGAATATGGTTAATTTTGGCATTGTGGGGCGGAGAGGTTGACACAGTGCGAGACAGGAGATGTCAAGAGGCAGAGGAGGTGGAAAAAGCAAATTTTGGCTCTGAGAAGGCCGGGATCACTGGTCTGCTCTGCTTAATGTGGGTATGAGTAGGGGTCCTGGGTTACCTCTGAAGTCCTGTCTGGGCCACTGACTCTTTCCTATTTTGGCTGTTGGATTAAAGGCAGGAGAGACGTGTCTACGAACAGTGCTTGTGCACCGTCTCCCTGTCTCCCAGGAGTTTGTAGCAGATGTGGTGTCCTAAAGAATCCAGCAGGAATGGTTTGTGATGATAACTGCAAAATCAGTCTGGGAAGAGGAATAAACTGTTGTTTCAAAGGAAGAAATATGGTCAGAAAAATATGTAATTGCACTGCAGGTCTAAAGCTCCCAAGAGGCTGAGAACTTGGTGCCTTTCTCACTCCTTTTTTTTGTCAGTCTATCCCCTGAATAATTTTGTTTTGCTATTTGTTTGCCACCATCAGCTGTGAAGCTGATCAGTCCTTACCAGTCCAGCACAATGCTTGAGGAGTAAAGGCACTCTGGGGTGAATAATTTATTCAGTTAATCTATTTTGATTTCTGTTATTTGACAGGTCCCAGGCAAGGTCTGGGTGGAGGAGGCTTGGAATGCAGCACTGCTATTTATACAGCACCCTGGCTCTGGGAAACACTGTGAGGATGTGCTTGGTGGGGCGAAGAGCTTGTGGTCTTGGAATGTTAGACACTCCTGAGTTCTGCTTCATACAGCAGGAAAAGACTTCAGGATGTTTGCTTAGTTTTGCACTGCAGTGGAGCAGGGAAAATAAATGGTGGGGGTGTGATGGGCACTGATAGTTGAGCTCTGGGACAGTCCCTCGGGAGGTGTTGAGGGTTTAAACCCTTCTTTGGAGCAGCCCAGATCATTTGCCATGCAGCATCTGCTGGGAAGAGAAGGGCCCAAATATTGCTGCTCCATATTTAATTAGGTGCCATAGTAAGCCAGGGAAGGTTTAACTCAGAGTGCAGGACACTGCACAAACATCATCTTATAAATCACCTTTTTCTGCCTAGGATATGTGCAGGAAGGGTTAAGCTGTAAAACAACATGCCCTTTGCTACATAAATTAAAAAACCTGTTAACACGGCAATATTTTGATTTCTATTGAAAAGTGTTTATTTTGGTAGCCTGTACAAAGTTTCAGCTATTCTAAAACCATGAGATTTCACAGCCAAGCTTTCATGTTCCCAACAGAGAAGGAGGTGACATACTCAAAGAATCTCTGTTCTTATTTCAGCACTGCTCTTGCCAGCCACATTTTCAAAAGAGCCTAGTTTGTTGACATAAATGGGGTTGCTGATGTGATGAAGGAGGAGGAAGCGCCGGGGAGCATATTCCTCCGTGGGTCCAAGTCTCTCCCATCTTATCTTTCCCTTCCATATGTTTCCTCTGTAATGAGAGGAATTATTTATCATTAAAGTGATATATAATTTGAAAATGAAAGTTAATGAATGCTTAAATTATTTTACTGACAAAAACAAATGTCTGTCCTTCAGATCCTATAATTTTAATTGGAGTGGGCTGTGGCTTAATTAACATGTATTGATTGTAGTCCTGAGTGCATCTATAGGTGGGTGGACTGTGTTGGGAGAAATCCTCTGTGGAGATGAAGATTTGCTGCTAACATTCTGAATAATTGTCTTGTGAAGAGACAGAGAAGTCTTTGCTGTTTTCTCTGCAGAAAGATTTAAACAAAAGGTATTGTTTAAAATCAAGGCAAAAATTTGGCATGGTCTATAGACGAGAAGAGAATTCTGCTGCAAAAATATTAATGAATTGACTCATTAATTAGGTGCATAAAGAAGACAGAAAATTGGAGCAAATAAAGAAGCAGATTCAACTGGAAACATTTTGGAAAAAAAAAAGGTAGGCTTCAATTTGGTGTTTACTCCCTACACTCTTTCCCCTGGGCAGGTGTTCCCAGTTTCATGGTGGGTGATGCTGGCAATAAGGAGTGTGACAGCAGGGAGTAGCTTTTTAAAGGAAGCAAGGACCACCTGCTTTGGGCTAGTGAAAGGAGAAGGCATCCCAAGGCCCCTCCAACCCAAATATTCTGGGAGCCTGTGGAGCTGAGGACAGGCACTGCATGCAGGAGCCCAGGGTGAGAGGAGATAGAAAGGCAATCCTCACTCCCTGGGACAAAAACCTCTGCCTGATGCTGAGAACCTTATCCCTGACCTGTTCCATGTGGGAAAGGACCCAAATCCATCTCTCTGAAGAGAACTCTGTAGTCTCTGGTGTTAATATTTTGTGTTTTGTCAATACTATGAATGACCAGAAAGGTGTGCCACATATTTCCTTGTGGCTTCAGCCCACAAACTGCCCGAGCTCCTCTCAAGTATGCAGGACAGAGGTACCCCCAGAAGGCTCCTGGCCCTTTGGGGCAGGTTTGGGTGTCTCCAAGGGGGAAAAGCCAGAAAGTGCTCAAGTTCTCTGGGCAGGACAAGAGGAAACAGCCTCAAGCTGTACCAGGACATGTTCAGGTTGGACATCAGGAAGAATTTCTTCACAGAAAGAGTTGCCAGGCATTGGAAAAGGCTACCCAGGGAGGTGGTGGAGTTGCCATCCCTGGAGTTGTTCAACAAACCACTGGATGTGGCATGTGGTGCTCTGGTCTGGTTATAAGGTGGTGATTGATCAAAAGATAGAGTTGATGATCTTGGAGGCCTTTTCCAACCTAAATGGTTCTGTATTCTATCATTCTATGATTCTCTCAGCCTTGGGTTTGAGAGGTTTTTTCTTCCACAGCACAAACTCCTCCTTCTTCAAAAGTATTTTTTTTAAATTGAATCATATTGGTGCAAAGAAAACAACCAAACCTCTAGACTTGACTCACTGCAAAATGCTTATAAATTCCAATCCAGGTTGCAGAGACAAAGAGTAAAACAGAAGAAGAGGGGATTTTTTGAAGTCCTGTGTTCCCTGGGTGGAAAAGCTTCACAGCTGCCTCCTGTCACCACTTTCTGTGCAGGCCATGGGAAGGGAGCAAGTGGTGATGATTTGGGGAGTTCCTCATCCCCTTTTCTGCATCTAAACCAAACTGGCAGCTCAATGTGCTGTTTCATATAATCACAGAATCCTTTCGTTTGGAAGACTTCTAGGATCATTGAGTCCAACCATTAACCCAGCAGTGCCAAGGCTATCACTAAACCGTGTCACCAAGCTCCACATCTGTTTTTTAAACAGTTCAAAAGAATGGTGATTCCAACACTTCCCTAGGCAGCCTGTTCCAATGCCTGACCACCCTTTTAGTGAAGAAGTTCTTCCTAATAATTACTGTAAGTCTCCCCTGGTGCACCCTGAAGCCATTTCCTCTCATCCTGTCCCTTTTTTTACCTGGGAGAAGAGCCTGACACTCACCTGGCTACAACCTAATTAAAGTTTTCCTTTTGGCCTCCATGCCTTACAGGAGGAGGATTTTGATTCATCCCGTGGGGTTGTGTAAATGGAAACTCCTCTTCCAACTTGACAAGCCCATCCCTTGTGCTGTCCCTTTTAATTAATGCACTTTTCTTTTAATGGGGGAGAGGAGACCTTTGTTCCCCTCCAATATATTGAATAAATTCTACATCAGGAAGGAAAATAACTTGCAATAATGAGCCATCAGTGGGTATTTAAGATTGCTGTAATGGGTCACATTGATGTAATCTCCACTTTTTCCTGGGAAGATCATACTGAGCCATAACCTCAATTCATATTTATGTCAGAAGAAAATATATGGTGGAGATGGCTCAGGAAGATCTCCCTGCTAAGCAGTCAGATATAAATGTACAGATCTGCCAGAAATATGCTGGGGTTTGAAGTGAGACAAGGAAATATCAGATGTTTAGGGTCATTCCTCTCTTGCCTGAGAAAATTCCTGAAAAACTGTTTTATCACCCCAGGATGTGACCCAAGAAGCTGTGTGCTCATGGGCCCAGAAATGTGCAAGCTTGAGCAACTTTAGGATTACTTTTAGTAGCACTTTTATAATATTTTTCATGTGGGCATGAGGGATGTCTGTAGTTTGGCTGGTTAAAAAAAAAATCAGGAGGGAAAGAGAAATAGAGCTATATAAATAAAAGCAATGGAAGTTTATGTATATAAATATATATACATATAATGTAAATGTATATCCGTATAATATCAGTAATGTTTGATTTTCTAGTCATGTCCTTATGCCTATTATTCCTTATTGGTCAGACCCCTCTGAAGACCAAAAGCCAGCCCAGCCTTAGGTATCAGGGACATTTAGGTTGTCTATTAAAAAAAAAAAGGATGAAAATTTCATCTAAGGCCATTTCTCTTTGCCCAAAGAAGCAGCTCTGTCTTGCTCCAACGCTGCAGGAAGATGAGATAAAGTTGCAAGTTCACTTGGTCAGGATGAGTGAGGGTGCAGGGGAAGGCAGTGAAAATAACACAAATTCCTGGAGCTGTCTTGGTGAGGAAGGGACAAACATGACTAATGCTGCGTGAATGATTTGCACAAAAGGATTTCTTTGACAAACTTTGCCTTTCTGGAGGTAAACTGCCAGAGGGCACAATGCAAGTTTTCTGATGTGTTCATGAGTCGGAATTATTTAATGATGAAATGGAGCAGCTGTCCCCCAGGCCTTGGAGCTGGCTTACCCAGGGGACTAATGCTGCTCTCGGTAAGGAGGGAACTCAAACACCAACTCCAAGCATAGAGTGCTTGTTCTTGAGGTCACACCAAGCTCTCCCAGATAAAATGAGACTGCTTAGTTTGTATTTTTTGGATCACAGGGAGCACATTCACAATGCCATGAGGTGGGAAACCTAAGTGCAGAGAGGGCTTTAGTGATGCAAGCATGCAAGTGTTGACGCAGGTGCTCAGTTTCTCTAAGTGTTTCCAGTGGTTCCCATCTATCCACACTTTTTCTTTTTTTTGATACACCATCTAATTTTCTTGTTCTTTTTGTCAGCCCTTCTGATGTACCTGTGAGAAGAATAATTTATTCAGCCATTATTTTGGTGCGATTATCTCTAGCAGAAAGCCAACAACCGAAAATTAGTGGTGTAGCACACATACACAGGCTAAAGAATGAGACTTTCTTTCTTTCCTTCTTTTTTTTTCTTTTAAACCATGCATTTGTTGAAAAATAGCATTTCAGGTCAGCTGAAATTATTTGTGTTGAACTTGACAAAAAAATGACAACAGAAAGTAGCAATTTGAAAAAAATCAAACCACTTCTTTGTGCATTTTTGAAATTAGATGCTTTGACTTCTGCTTTTTGAAGCGATGTTTGGAGCCAAAATGAAACTAATGGTAACTTTAAAAAAATGCTCTTTGGACCTTACACAGTGAATCTTTTCCCCCTCCTCCCATTTTTCTACTTGTTTTAAATTTTGTTTAGGAAAAAACAAGCATGTTTGTCTTGAGCTGGCTCAGGATGATCCCACCTCCCTGACCAAAAGGAAGTAAATACATGGATCACATGGTTATTAACTGGTTGAAGCCCTCATGAACAAAAGAAACAAAGCAGAGGGAGAGCTGCCAAGCATTTGACACTTTCATTCTGGCAAATATTTGCTTTTTTCATTTGGTCTGGTTTGGGAAAATGTTTATTGCATGCCTAACCATGAACGTGGACTTAAATCCCTTTGGCTTCTCCCCTTCCAGGTGGGTCAGGTTGTCTCCCCTGAGCCAGGGATGTACCTGCAGAGCCATGGGTGAGATCCAGCTGGGAGAGTCCTCCTGTCTCAGGCCTCCATCCCTCTGCTCTCAGGTCCCTGTGGGAGCTGTGTCCATCCTCAGGGATGCAGGTCATCCCTATGAAGTGAAACCACCGGTGCAATCCAGGAGAAACAGGAAGGAAAGTGACATCTAAGCAGTCCCCAGGCTGTCCTCCTATGCCTAAAATAACTCCTGCAGCATAGCAGAGCCTGAAGGTATCTTGGATCCTTTTGGGCATTGCAAGGGACACCGAAGAACTGGATGCTGCTGGAGGAAGAGCATCTGGAGGAGCAGTTACATGTGGCCTGAGCTGCAGGGTGGGGGCCCAGCAACCTGGATTTTGCTGTGCTCCTGCTTTGATCCTCTTCCCTCCTCACTGCACAGGAATAGTTGCTGTTAGCATGTCTCAGGAGCAGTAAGATGGCTCAGGCTCGAGTGGAAATGGAAGAATGAAGTGAGAGGGGACTTAATTTTTCCTTGCTTTCCCAACCAGGAGATTCAGGAGGTGGCTGGGAGAGTTTAAGGGAGTTTACAGTGTTTTCATCATACTGATGGGTGAATGGATTGTGTGGCTTGGAGTATGTTTAAGGGTTTAATTAAATCAGGGCTGCACTCTGCTGCTTTAGGGAATCATTCCCAGCCTCTTCAGACCTTGTGTGGTGGGATGACCCTGGCTGGATGCCATGTGCCCAACAAAGTTGCTCCTTCACTCCCCTCCTCGGCTGGACAGGGGAGAGAAAATTTAATGAAAGGCTTGAGATCAAGACAGGGAAGGATCACTCAGGAATTACTGTCATGGGTAAAAAGGTGTCAGCTTGGGGAAATGCATTTCATTTATTGCAACTCAAATTGGAGTAGGGTAATGAGAAATAGACCCAAATCCTAAAAACCCTAACCCTCTCTTCTAATCAGGCTTAGTTTCACTCCTGAATTTTCTCCCAGCTCCTGCCCAGCCATGGGGATGAGGAATGGGGTTGTGGTCAGTTTATCTGGGCCTGAGAGCCGAGAGAGGCTGCTCTGGGGCCTGCTCTGTTTGTGATCACTGCCACAGCTACTGCTGCCTGTTCACCTTGTTTTATATTTATATATATATATATCTGGGGCCTGCTCTGTTTGTGATCACTGCCACAGCTACTGCTGCCTGTTCGCCTTGTTTTATGTGTATATATGTATTAGTAAACAACTGTTATTCCTATTCCCCATATCTTTGCCTGAAAGCCCTTTAATTTCAAAATTACAATAATTTGGAGGGAAGGGGGTTGCATCTTCCATTCCAGGAGAGGCTCCTGCCTTCCTTAGCAGACACCTGTCTTACAAACCAAGACATTATCACACATTGTCTCTACCACTTCTTCCTCCTCATACTTTCCCTGTTCTAGGCAGGTCCATGAAACATTCTAAAGTGAGTCCTTCCCACAGGCTGCAGTTCTTCACTGCAGTGGGCTCCTCTGTCACTGGGGCTCCAGTACAGGCTTCCCTTGGGATTATGGCCTCCTTCAGGCATCCCCTTACTCCAGAGCAAGGTTATCCACAGCCTGCAGGTGGATTTTTGTTCAACCATGGACTTCCATGGGCTGCAGGGGACAATCTCCCTCACCATGGGCTACACCAGCTCTGTTGGACCCAGGAGAAGCTTCTGCCACCTTCACAGAAGCCACTCCTGTAGCCCNGCAGTGGGCTCCTCTGTCACTGGGGCTCCAGTACAGGCTTCCCTTGGGATTATGGCCTCCTTCAGGCATCCCCTTACTCCAGAGCAAGGTTATCCACAGCCTGCAGGTGGATTTTTGTTCAACCATGGACTTCCATGGGCTGCAGGGGACAATCTCCCTCACCATGGGCTACACCAGCTCTGTTGGACCCAGGAGAAGCTTCTGCCACCTTCACAGAAGCCACTCCTGTAGCCCCCTGTTGCTCTGATTTTTAGCCTTATGGTGTTTTCATTTTTGGAGTCAGTCTTTCTCACACATTTCATATAAGCAAAGCTATGTTTCTATAACTGTTTTTCTTGTTTTGCATTCTTTTTCTGATAGAAGAGAATTTGATGGACTTTTAGTTTGACTAGTGTGATTGGAGAGGAGAAGACCTTACCCTCCAATCCATGGTCGTTTTAGAGAATCTATAAATTTCAGTGTGAAAAATAAAACTTGGCTTTTTCTTGCTTGAGCCACACGCTCTGTGTGTGTGTGTGTTCATTTTGTGTCCTATAGCGACAGCCCCCCACTACCAAAACCTGGACATGCCAACCCAATACACCTTGAATCTTTACTTGGTATTAATTTTCAGCCTAAAACAAGCTCTGAAGACCTGTTATTTTAGAGATTAAAGTTCTAGCATAAACAAACTAACATGCATGTTGTTTTTGCATGGGAGATGGTTTTAGTATCGTATTTAATGTTCCAAACAAAGCCATTGCTTGTGGTGTTTTGCAGCCTGGATGCCTTTGAAAGGGTAGATGCAGACTCTGTTTGATCTTGAGCTATTTGGGGCTTTTTATTTGCATTTTGTGGCTCTTATCTTGTAAACAAAGACTCCTTTCTGTGTCTGTAGATCAGGATGTCACCCACAAAGCTCTATGGAAATGGGAGACGGCTCCAGAGGGTGCAAGACACAAGTTCAGGGGCAAGTGGAAATGGGGGATGTAGAACACTTTCACTTTGAGGTTTGGCTCATTGCAGCAGAGACTGGAGGTAACTTTTGTTTTCCCCATGCACCTTTGCTTTTTTTAGAAAAAATGATCCCAGACTGGCAGAGAGGGGAGGTGAATCTGCTAGAAAATTGCAATGCCTCCCTGAAATTCATTAGCTGTCCCTGGGTGCTTGACTGCTGGGCATGACCACAATGCCAGGTGCCAGGGAAATGAATACCACCTGCAGAACTTCAGCTCTTCATGAGAGGACAGGGAGAAGAAGGAGAGAGCAGTAAAGAGATGTTTTTCACTTGTTGGCTCAAGGGGTGAGCATCCCTTTGAGCTGCAGGTCAGGTTGTTAGGGGAGGGCTCTCAGTTTCTTGCAGGCTCCCCATGATGTGAGCCATTGGAAAACTTGTGTTTGAGGGAGCTTAGGAGGCTTACTGCTGGTGCCCAGTGCCTGCTGGAGAGGAAAACCCAACAGCAGTAATGGGAGACTCTGAGGATGCTGCTGTTCCAGCCACTTTGCCTTATGCAACCATACAGTGTCATGAGCAGCCCTGGGTGGCCTCTGGTCCTGAGCCCTTGAGTGTCACTCCATCATCTCCAGTGGGATGGGAGACCTGGTCCCCTGAAAGGCAAAATGCACTTCCAAAGCTATCCCAGCATGGTTCAGTGCTGTTTTGTGAGGCTCTCCCTTTGGCATCCAGAGCAGCATCTCAAATGGGAGGGTGCAGGAGTGAATTAGGCGGTCACTGCTGCTGTGTGTGAGCACGTTGTTGTAATGTACTATCTCTTGTTTCTGTAAAGGTCATAAAAGTAAATAATCTTGCTCTAACACAGCGTCCTTGCAGCCCCTGTGTAGCTCCAAGGATAACCCTTCCTAAGGCTGACTTGTGGTGATTAATACTCTACAGAGGGAAATTATTTTTTTAAAAGGGAGCAGAGAAGTAAAGCTTGAAGAATCTTGTTCTCTACATGCCTCTTGTGCTTGAGGCTGATTAGCTTTTGTTTCCTACTCCAGCATGAGGGAACTGGTAAAATGTTTTTCTTCCTGCCCTGCAATGTTGATCCCTGGCACTGTGAGGATTAGCAAGTGGCCAAAAGCATCAGGAGGTGATCTTGCTCTTCTGTAAGATCCCTCCTCTCAGGCCTGGACTGCCCAGGGGAAGCTGGCAGCATCCCTGTGGACTGAGTAAGCAACATCAAGCTTCTTTCTGCACCCTGGGGAGTCTGGAGAGGGAATGTGAGCTGGACAGAAGAGGCTGAAGTGTCTCACCCCTTTCTTCCTACCAGCTGTGCTGTGCTGACTTCATGCTGATGCCTTTCCTGTCTCTGTAATGGGTTTTTTAGCACTCTTCAGAGACCTGTGCTGGGTAGTGCCCTGGGCTGTAGCCAAGGAATGGGAGACCACTGAGAAGAAGGTTGATACTGCCCAAGGTTTCCTTGAACAGTGTGGCAGGGTACCAAGTACACATAACCCAGCAGCCAGGCTTGTACCTGTTTGAAACATTGTGATTAATGAAAACTGTCCCCTTTTCTTGAATATTGCACCCCTCTCCATCCATCCATCCCATATGTTTGAACTATCTTGCATGGGATTACAGTTCTGCATTCCCTCATTTTCCAGAAACATTTTGTCTTTGTGGAGCACAAATATTGCCCTGAGCCATCCAGCTACATTTGCTCCCCACAGACATGGTTTCTCCAAAACTTTCCACTTAGTGGTCATATCTCTTTTGACCTTTGAAAGCTTTGGCTTGGAAGGGAAATTCTCCTACTCACAGAAGGGATGCTGCAAAATAAATCCCTCCACAGGCAAGGAAGAGGCATAAAATCTTCCTGCTCCCTAGATTTAGCTGTGCCATTAGCCTGGACCCTGCACATAAAGCTAATTTTGTAATTTGTAAATGTAGCTGAGTGGACTTTATAGAGGATTGTTGGGAAGTGATGAAATACCTTTAATAGATTTAGAAAGAAGTTCAATGCATAAAGCTCTTTTCCTCCCTTCTGCCCCCCTCCTTCTGTCTTGGAGTTGCACACAGCAGAAAACATGGTCATGGGAAGGGCTTTGTGGCCAGCACTCAAGCCTTTAATTTTGCTTTTACAAGACAGTTTTATAACATCAAGAAGACTGGAAAAGCTGCAAGGCATGCACAGTCAAGATGCTGTGCTCCTGGAAAGTTCTGAATGGGCTCCAGGCAATGTTTGGTGACAAATAAAGATGAAGGTCTTGGAAAGAAGAGGAAATAATCAGCCAAGCCCTTATCCTGCAATATTCCTGTTTCTGTGAGCTGGGAATGCCACTGAAGCATGGGACAGACAGAAAAAATGTGTTCCTGCAATGTCACGTGTCTCAGGGTGAGTTCTGATTGCATCAGTAACAGCTTCTTCTCTTCCACCCCATCGAATTTTCCTGATGTAATGAAAATGAGCCATCCCATGATCTGCAAGACACAAAACCCCTGCTTTTTGCTGGCACTTGGGCTCTGTGTGGAGTTCCTGTGTGATTTCTCCTTGTAGGAATTCCTCTGAATCAGTAAAATGTTTCCCCTTCCTGCTTTCACTAGGGAGGATGACACTTGTGGTGCCCAGTGAGTATCACTGTGAATTTCTTCTGGGCTGTTTTTTTTTTTTTTTGCATGGAGTTAAAATGGACTGACAGGTTCAGAACTGATTAGTGAAGGGAAAGAAAGATGGATGTTGTGACCATGTGTTCCCTGTTTCCTCGGGAAACCAGGCCAGCAAGTGGGATGTGTCAAAAAACCTTCATAACACAAATGCCTGCCTGAAACAGCCCCAGCCTCATACAAGGGTTTTGTGGGGTCAGGTAAAGGGTTTTGGACCTAGAGATCTGCGTTAGCAAGCTGGGGCTAGGCTGATAATCAGCATTCATAGAGCAGCCTTATCATAACCAGCAGCAGCCCTCTTTATCACCCAAGGGCCGAGCAAACCCAAGCCCAGCGTCCTCCCCTAGCTCTCTCCTGGAAATTATCAGAAGATCTGGAGGAGAAGGCTCCTCCTGGGCCAGTTTCCCTAGCTCTGGCTCAGCAGCTTTGCAGATTAATCTCTGCGTTAAGATCTTACACACATGAGAAGTGTTAGAGGGAGGAGGGATTACCTGAATGCATTTTTCCACTCCATCTCTTTGGTTTTTATGTTCCTAGATGTGTTTTAACTATTTGCAGCTTGGACTCTTTCCTGATTTTTCTTCTCTTTTTTTTTTTTTGTTTCTTTTTTTCCCCACTCTCTATTGAACGCAGATGGAAAAGGAGAGTGCTTTCCTCCCGCCTACTTAAATCTTTGGCTGAGTCGCACAGATAAACAGTCACACTTACTGCAGCTCCTAAAGCCTTCAAATCATCAGGGGAGAGGGGAAGAGGGAGCTGTAGAGGGAAGAAAATAATTTGTATAGGTGTAGAGTGAAGAATCACCTTCCTTTAAACTCGTGATCTGTCTCTGTTCCTGCAGATTGCTGTCTGATCTATTTTTCTCTGCCCAGTATCTCCTTTCTATTATTTTTCCTCTGCCTTTGCTGTGATGCGTCTGTGGTGTGTCCCTTTTTGCTGGGATGTCTTGCTCCCTGGAAAGTCTGAATAAGAACACTGGGACTTGAAGATCCAGGTTATTGACAAGAAATGATTACTAAAACCTTTTAATGTCTTTGCTGTAACTGATACAGGTATGGGCAGGGGGGATTTTGCTGTAGACACAGGGTTTTTTCCCCCTCCAAATGTCTTTAATAGCCCTGAGTGGGGTGTCCTGCAGCCATTTCCTAATGGGTTAAAGCATACTGGTGCCAGATGCTTTGGGGTCTGTAAATGTTGCCCTGTTTGCAGATGGATACACTTGCAGGGAAGCAGATGGAGCCTGAAATACTGAGCAGCAGAAGACCCGAGAGAGCTCACTCTCAGCCAAGCATCATTCTGCATGTAATTTTGGGGTCCCCCTTTTAGCTTGTACCAAGATGTTTGGTTGCCCGTGCACAGCTATTGTGGCCCTATTGCCCCAGGTTAAGCTGGGGAGAGAAAATAAGAGGTGCTCTGAGTGGGGCTGAAAACACCCAAATCTCTTACCCTGGCCACTGGGGGCAAAAATAGCCTGTCTGGGATGAGGGCACTGGTGTGGTGCCCATAAGAGGGGAGGGATGAGGGTCTGTCAGGGTGAGACATGGCAAAACCCTTCTGACCATCTCCCTTGGTTTTTTTTTTTTTTTTTTTTTTTGCTGGCATTTGTTGCTAGGAGATAGAAAGCACAGTCCTTTTTGAAGCATCTTCAGCTGCCTTCTACCTTCCTTGAGAGCTTCAGCTTTGTTCAGTGTCCCTTCTCCTTTCCTTCTCTTGGACTTATCCAGTTCATCTTTCTCTCCTTGCATCCACACACTGGTCAGGAAGGATTTGCCACATCTGTTCTTGTTTCAAACACCACTGTGAGTCCACTTCCCAAATCCCCTTGTTTTAACTAGCACAGGATTCAGCAGCAAACACCTGTCTGTGAACTTAACTCCTGTTCCAGATGCTCCTCCCTGAGGATGGAGGAGCCTGGATTAAGGAAAAGTAGTCCCTCTGGCATGTGTGCATCCTTCTGCATGCAGATATATACAGGCAGCTCCCTCCATTTCCTTGGTTAGGACTTTCCCCTTGGGATGTGCAACAGCTTCTTACCCCCCTGCAGGCATTTCTCTGCTCCATGGGCATTGCTTGGGCTTTAGCTTCAAATGAAAAATTGCTGGTTTAGGGGTTTCCCTTACACAGTTAAAATAAAAAAGGAGGTGAAGGCTGCTGCAGAGGCCCAGGTGAGAAAAGAAATGAGAAGTGGGTTGGGGCATTTGCCCCAGTTTGGGGCTCTAAAATACTCTGTGTGCCTTTAAAAAAAAGAAACCGAAGTAAAAAAAAAATGTATGGAAAAAGAGAAACCTGTTCTTAGTCTTCCATCTAATTCCCAGAACTGCGGACATGGAGCAGGTGGGCACTGAGGGCAGCAAAATGTTTAGTGATTGCTGAGCAAGGAAGTGACATTTTCCAGCTTGCCTAAGGATGCAAGAAGAATGCATCTGTGTCTGCAGCAGCCCCACGAGCTGGTGCTGACCTATTTACGTGCCCAATTATGCACACAGGCAGATGCCCGGTTCCCACCTCGGAGCAAGGGGCTGAGCCAGGATAAAAAATTGCCAGCATGGAGTTTTTCCTGAGAACCATTCCCCCCCAGATCCTGGAATGTCAGCAGAGGGCTCAGAAGCAGCTCAGGGTGTTGGAGTGATGTGTTTAGATGAGATCTTGTTTATTTTCCTTTGGAGTGAGGGATGCAGGTGCTTTGGAGGGAGCAATGAAAAATCCAGCTAGTCTTTCCCTCTTTGTATCCATTAATGCCCACTGAGCTAGGGGCTCCCCCACTATGGTGCCTCTGGTACCCCTCCAGTGTTCTCTCCTGCTCCTCCCCATTTTGATTTACCATTTCCCATATTTCATTTCTGTTATGGCCAGTGGCAGTGATTCTTCACACACTTATCATGCTGTGGGTATCACAGTGTCACGGTTGGTGCCTTTGTTTGAGTTCCAAAAACCTTCCCTTGAACCACCAAGCCCCAGACCATTGTTAACCTGCCTTTAAAACAGATTGCAGGAGAATTTTCCATGGGAAGTGGCAAAGTTTTTAGTGATTTCTTACTCATCCCCTTTGCAGCCTGACCATAAGATTTGATTTCCATGTTATGGACGTTGAGTTGGGAGTTATAACAATATGGAAATAAAAAATAAGGATCGATCTCAAGAACTAAACTGAACTTTGTGAGTTAGAAAGAAAATTTCTGGGAACTTTTTCATTTGGGTCAGGCTGTGCAAGCATTAACTCAGGATGGTTGGAGGCTTCATCATGATGAAGTCTTTTCCTCTACCACACCTGGGTGGCATCAGTTGTTTGAACCTTAATTCCACCTGTGCTTCATATGTGGAAAGGGGAGAGCTCATTGGAGGAGGAACAACAATAAAAAATAATTTGTTCTGGAAGAAAGGGCTCATCCTACCTGGCTCCCCAGCTGTGGTGCAAAACATAACCCTTGTCAAAAATGTGACACCTCCTCCTGCTTCCTCTCACATATCGCTCACATTGAGCTGGAACAAGACAAACCCCACACCCAGGAATGCTGCCACACTTCCAACCCACTTTCCTGCTCCAGATAACGAGGGAAATCAATCATGCTGCCCTGGGGCTGGCCTTCCATCTCCTTCCACAGCAATGGCCAGGAGAAGCCTGGCCAGCCCTGTCCCCTGGGAACTCCTTGCAGGAGAAGGGCACAGGTTATAGGGAATTGCC
The DNA here is from genome assembly GCA_013396875.1 of Vireo altiloquus. Classification (NCBI taxonomy): domain Eukaryota; kingdom Metazoa; phylum Chordata; class Aves; order Passeriformes; family Vireonidae; genus Vireo; species Vireo altiloquus. The sequence goes on from VZRF01006988.1 coordinate 198,190, forward strand.
ATGCTGCAATTAAAAGTTAATATTTCAACAGTGCTGGGTGCTTTGCATTTGCTCTCTTGATATTAATGATCTTAAAAAACCTCCCTTATCTGGGAGGTGTTGGCTCTAAATCTGCCTGTTTCTACCTGAGAGAGCCTATTACAAGATCTTCTTGAATCCTCTGCAGTGGGTACTTCTCTCTTTGAGCAGAAATTGTTGGCTCAGAAAACCCCCAGCAGCCCAGAAGGGTAAAATTGCAAATAAAGGGAGTTGTGTTGGAAGATTCCAGCCATTTGCTTAATTTTAATCACCCAATTTCTGCAAAATCCCCCATGGAGGTGCTTGAAAAGGACACATTTCACCTTCTCTTTTCTTGCTAGTTTTGTCATTCTGACAAATGGTTGATGTGTTGGTTGTATTTCTAATGCTGATGGAAATGGTCGTGGCTTTTGTGTTTTCCAGCCAGCACCACGATTTCCACAAAGAAATGAGAGTGAGTGGCTGTGGATAACTGTTCCTCTGGCTCTGTTGGACCCCACCACAGTTTGCTTTCCTACGAATAACACCTGCTTATTTTACACCTCGACAGCAGCTTTCCTTATTTATTGAAAATCTGGGAATTCTAGGAGAATATTTCCATTTTCTCCACTATTTCTGACGGTTGTGCTACTGCAAATTGGTCTCCAGCTGGATCTTTTCTCCTCACTGTTGACTGGTGGGAGCCTGTCTAGCTTGCTGGGTGATCAAAAATCATCCCAGGAAAGAGTCTCCAGGCCTGCAATGAGCAGTTTGGGAATACAGTGTGGAAACAGTGCCTTGCTCAGCAGGGATGTGATGGCACATAGGGGCAATCCTGTGTTCCTTTGCTCTGCCTCATGGAGCCCTGGCACCTCTCCGGGGTTAATGGCCATGGAAACACTGTTGTACCCCTTCACCTCTGCTTTTGGTGGTCCCAGGGACAGCTTTTGCTGGTTGATGTCATGAGGAGACTGACATGGAGTGTGAGAAGCTTGGGATTCTGTGTAGGGTTGTTGAGCCGGAGAGCTGGTCTGGGTCATCGGTGAGAAGGCAACAGAAGGTGCTTACACAAGGCAGGATACAATTTTTGCTGGGCTAACAAACATTACCAGATGGGCTGAAAAGCAGAGTTGCTCTTCAGCACAGCCCTATTTTAACTGTCAGCCTAATACCAGCTGCAAAGACAGCATTCTGAATTTCTGACAGGATTCTGAGTTTCTGTGCCTCTGCTTTTCTTAAGATCTCATATCCAGACAAAAACCACCTCATGAAAAGAGGATGACAATTCCCTCACAGCTGAGTTTGAGCTGTACCCTGGGTGAATCACAGAACCATTAATGTTGGAAAGGACCTCTAAGGCCATCAAGTCCTCAGGCTGTATTTATTAATCTGTCCCCTTTTCACTCATATTGAAGAGAATGCCACTTTCTAGCTAGAAAATGAGAACTACCAGAGGTATGAAAGATTTGATGTTTTTGGCATTGTTCAATGTATGTTTAAAGAATTGAAGAATATCCTGAATTGGAAGAGACCCACAAGGATCAGCAAAGTCCAACTTCTGGCCCTGCACAGGATCACCCCAAGTTGCCACATTTTGCCACTTTTTCCTGGTCGTTAGTTCTTAGGAAGTCCATGGATTAGACTTCTTCCCCAGATGCTCAGTGAAACAGCAATATTTACATCCTGTGGAGTTCTCTTTTCCTGAGAAAAGCAGGAGTGAAAACTCCTATTGTCATCCCCTCTGCTGACCACAGCTTTCTCCTTTTGCAATATGAGCTGCTGTCTACTACCAAATAGGATAATATTTAATCCAAGGGACATCATATGATTTCCCCAAGTGCTGTAGCATAATTGGAAAAAGAAGAATGAGTCCAGGATCACATTGAGACAACTCAGCCGAAATGTAAACCGAACACATTGCAAAGCACTCCAGGACCTCCTCGTGGTCCACAGCACTATTTATGATCCTTAACTGATCCAGAATAGCTGACAGGATAAAGGAGGAGCCTGTCTCTGTTTGTTTGCAATTAGGTGCTCAGCTCCCAAGCATCTGTTTTCCAGTAGAGATCACTGCTGGCGATTGTGTGCCTCATGTTTTCTTCTGAGAGACGCCGGAGCCCAGCCTAGAGAGCCAGGGCTGGGGAAAGGCTGCTAACATGATAAAAGAAATTAAGCTCGTGCATTTGGAGTGGAGATGAGGAAATCCTGGCTTAAATAAATTAGCAGAATGAAAGCTGAGGAAGATAGCTGCCTATAAATACACTGGCGGAAGATGGGGAGGGCAGAGCAGCAGTGAAGGAGAACTATTTATGCCTGATGATAGTGTTGGCACAAGAACAAATGTACGTAAACTGGCGCAGAATAAATTCAACCTGGAAATTGGAAGATAGTTTCTGACAATTAGAGAGCAATCGCACTATGGATCAGCCTTCCTGTGGGAACAGAGGGGGATAAAACCCTTCTTGCTTTTAGCAGGAGCTTGCATGAGGGCTGGATCCCATGACCCAGGGATGCTGTGCAGCCTAACGCTCTTTCTGCTTTCCTTATTTTCCTATGATTTCTCCCTTAGCCTCCTATTTATGCCAATTCTCATCATGTCCCACCCTCCTTCCTGTTGCCTGATAGGGATCTTGACTGCTGGCTTTGCTCCCTTCTGATGCAAGTATCTTTCTTCTAACAGTAGTAACTTCCCACATGGTCAGGAGCCTGAAGCATTCTTTGTACTTTTTTTTTTTTTTTTTTTTTTTTTTTGAAATCTCTGTGCCCTTCATCCATTTGTCCTTCTTGCATGGAAGGGTCCAGACAGGAGACAGTTGGTGTCCTCCAACCAAGGTATTTCTGCCAAGCCCCGCACAGGTAAGAGACTCCCTGGAGGGGACTCTGATATTTCCTGCTTGGGTTAAACAGGCACAAAATGGTAATCAGAGCCTGTTTCCAGTCCTTGCATAACGTGGCCCTGAAAATAACTTGTTCCAGTGATGGAGAAGGGTTTTGGGAAATCTGGAGTGTCGGAAGACATGGATGCTAAGCAGCCTTAGGATGCTGACAGGAGTAGTTTGCAGTCTAAGTTCTGGGAGATATCCCATTTGCACAGCTCTTTCCAGGACTGGGAAATGAGAGATGCTTCAGAATAACTTCATTGGCTTTTTGAGTGCCTTTGCTCAGGTTTCCCTCAAACTGTTGTGAAAGGGATGGGGCAGGGAGGTCGCTGAGCTCTCCTTGTCTGCAGGGATGTTTCCAGGAGGGCATCAGTGATGCTCTTGGCTCGTGAGATTGGATGTTTATGTTTCATTGAGGGGCAGCAATAGTTCAATATTTAGGTTGACTTGTTGCTAAAAGTGTGAGTAGTGGATGGATGCAAGTGGGAGAGAGGAAGAAAAGGGGTTTCTCTGGTTGCAGGTTGTACCCATTCCACTTAGCTGGAGCTTTTCTTCATTTCTTACCATAAGGAAGCCCCGTGAAACTCCCCAAAAGGCTGGAGGCCTTGCCAGGAGAAGCATAAGACCAAATTCCTCCTGTAACTGAATCATTATGTTGAATCCCGAGTATGCCAGAGAAAAAAGAGAAAAATTGGAAATCTTTGTCAGGTATTATGTCAGCTTTCTGGATTATCAAAGGAATCTCTTCAGCAAGGTAGTTGAAATTCTGGGTTTTCAGGGGAATTAAATGCCAGCCTGTGTGTTTTGGGTGCCTAATTCCTTTAAGGCCTTTAAAAACTCCTGTCTTCATTCATATTCTCTGAGTGTCACTACTTAAACAGCCTGAGCTGCGTGCGTGCACCATCCGATATCCAGACAATTCCTCTTGATGAGGGAGCAGAGTTGGTGCTAATGCTGCCATTCTGCATGCACACAGCTCTGCCAAAGGACTGGCAAGTGCATCTGTTTGAACTTTACACTGCCTGCAGTTAATTGCAATTATATATTTAGTTATCAGGATCAATCAGGAAGTTGGGGAGGGAGGGATGTGGGAAATAAACCCCCTTCACTGTGATGCTTCACCTCATTTCCTCACTTACTGCTTCACATCTCAAACACTTTTGTTTCTAACCCCCTTAATGCTCGTTTTTTTGCAAAACTCTGTCCTTATGCAGGTTTGAGATTCATTCTTATCAGTTCTTTTTTTTTGTAAAGCAAAATAGAACAGCTCTTGGATCAGAATGCATTAAAATAATAATCCTAAACAATGCAAGCAACCAAACTAATTTAGTAAAGCAACAGTTTGCAGACCTCAAGGTGTTTTATTCCCTTAATGCTGTGTAATTGGGCTGCAGGTAAATTTGAATAAATCATTATGGAAGGATAAAAATGAGAAATTTCTCTGCATAGTGTGGCTGTGCTGGGCTTCCCTCCATGCTGGGAAGCAACTGAGTGCTCCAACCTCCCGGATGGGTCCCTGAGGAAGGACTGTGGGTGTCCCCAGCTGAGAGGAACCAGCCCTGCAGAAGGATCCCTCCCTTTGGATCACAGCTTCCTTGGAAGCATCAGGGAGGGATTAGGGCTGTGTGGGACAAATTCCTGCAGTGGGGTGAGTGATGTTGTGGGCACAGCACTGGGTGGGAGTGTTCAAACTTCTCTTTGATGTTGTAAGACCTTAAAGGGGGTGAATTGGGAAGAATTTAATTTGCAAAATTCTACCTGCTCCTTCCAACTCCTTGCTACCCCCACAGACCCATAGGATATGGCTCCAAGGCAGCTTTATTGTTGTCTCAGATATATTTATTCTGATCCCAACCAGGTCGAACCTTATAAGCCAAGTACAAGGCAGTTGGCTGTGTCTTGTTCTCCCTGCAGATTAAGCCCTTTGCCTCATGCATCTGTAGAATGAGTTCAAAGCACTGCGTATCCCATTTTCTTCCTCAATTCCTGCCTTTGTTGGTTTGGGTTCTAAAGGAGTCTAAGAAATATTGAAATTCTCATGCCTTCTCTTTATTTATTTAGTGTTACCTTGGCTCTGCTCAGTTGGGGTGCCTCAACATTAAGATTTTACCAGTCCAGCTCTGCTGTGCCAGACTGGGAGCATTCTCCCAGGGTGCACGTGGAGAGTAAATCCATAATTCTGTGGTAACTCAAACCCAGAGGCAATTCTGTGCTCAACTCCAGCTGCTCTTCTCCTCTTCCCACTGCCCTTGTTCTGCTGCATTGCTTCTGGGATGCTGTCCTAGACACTGTTTTAGGGGGAATATGTTAGATGAGGTGGAAAACCTGGCTGAATTCCTTGCTGGAGCTGCATTCCTTTGTGCCTCTCTGGTGTATCTATCTAGTAGAATAAAGGAAAATGTCATTGATTTTCAGCCTAATCCCTGCTGAAGCATTGGGCTCCTTCTCCTGATGGCCAGCAGCAGTCTAGGAGATGCCAAGACAGCCAGGGTTGTGGGAAGTGTTGATCCTGGCTGGTGGGTTCAATTTGCCTTGCAGGTGCTGCAAAGCAGCTGCCAGCTCTCCCTGGATCCTGACCTATGGGGCTTTTTCCTGTGGTCTTTATCCCGTTCCAGGGGCAGTTGTTTCTCTCCCTCTTCAGTAATAATTATGGACTCTTGTCCACGGTCTTGGAGGAAGTGGTCTCTCCATGCCAGCGCTGCCAGCCCAGCATCCCCTCTGAGATATGTGGGGATAGAGCTGGCAGCAAGGAGACCCAGGTGCTCCCCAAATGTGAGGAAAAAGATAATGAGGATGGAGGGATGGCAGCTGGAGTTTGCCCTCCAGCTGGAGTTTGCTGACACCTTTATCAGCTGCTCCTTCAAACCTGGGCTGGCAACTACTGCTGCTAGCATGGTCCTGGCAGAGGGGCCATGCCTGTCCGTCCTGCAGTCATCCCTGTGACCCGCTGCTGTGGCGTGCTTCCAGGAGAGTCATCAGGTACTAAAAATAACTGGGGAATAGCTGATGGTGTGGCTCCTCTCTGTGTATTAGTGAAATTAGCAGGAGGCTGATCCAGCCAGGACTATGGTCGGCTGCTCCTCTGTCCTGCTGCTCTCCTGAACAGGACGTGGAGGTCATGGCAACTTGGCTTTGCTCCACAGCTTCACTGCCACACTTGCTGGGCTGTCACAGCTGATTTTTCTCCTCTGTTGTGAATCTAGGCATTGACAGGGAACTCAGCTTGTCCAGCACGACTTGTATTCATTGCCTCTTGCGGTGTCAAATCTTTGGCACCGCTTTGCTCGAGTCTCCGGATGAGTAGAGGTTATGGGTGTAACTCCACATCAGAGGGAACAAACTCTTCTAGCTCTGTCTCATCCTCAAGTGGGAGGGAGGAGCCAGTGTTCAGTATCTTCGATCCAAAGCACAGCCCTCTGATGCTGGGTGTCAACAACATTAACTTTCTCCTGCAGGAAAAAAACAGAATTCTGGAGTGGGAAATCCAAGAGATTTCTGTGCATGCTGCAATGGTCCTCTGTCCATCTCATGATCAGAGAACTGGGCTTGCAAATTGCTTTGCTGCATTTCTCCCTTCCCAGGTCTTTGTTGCTTATTATCATTCAGGACTTTTCTCTCTTCAGCGGCCTTTTCTGCAAGATGGTGGAAAGCCAAGTGACACAGGTCTCCAAGGAGGACATGGACCCTGCTGATTCAGCTAGGCTTCTCTGGTGGGGAGGCCACAGCTGCTTTTGGGTCATAACCACCTAACACAAAGCCTGGGGGGCTCAGGGCACCCTGTGATAGGGACAAAGGAGGTCTGGGCACCATTTTGTGTTAAACAGCTGTTTTATTGAGGCCTCTGGCTGGAGGAACCTGTGCTTTGTGACCTCGTGTGTGGGTTGAAAACAGGGAGATGACCTCCTTAGCACAGCATGATCAGATCTTTAATCAGGGACCTCAGGGTTCATAATCTTGCTTGGAATAGCTACAATCACTGCTAAACATATACAGCCCTGGGAGCAAATGATGGAGAAGGCACCTCCATCCCTCCTTGTGGAAAAGTGCTTTTTCCTATGTCCTGCCGGTTGCATGCTTAGGGTCGCTCTGTTAGTTAGGCTCTCCTCATCCTTGTGGATGTGTGAATTCCTCTAGGCTGAGACCTAGGACCCCTAGGCTGGGTGTCCTAGGTTACAATGTAAGATGTGCCCAAAAGTATGTATTCTATCACCATCTTCATGAGCTGTTGAAACCAGGTGGGGCAGTGCTCCCTGCCTCCTCCCTCTGGATTATCTCCTGTTAATGAGCCCATCAATATCTTGCCCATGACTCACCATCCCATTGTGAGATGTTCCACCCAGAGGGAGGAACCAAGCATTCCATCCTGAGATCTCAAACACCTTAGCCTTTTCTCAGTGGATTTCCAGAGAAATCCAGACACTTTGTCTGACCCTTCAGCTGAGACCTGTCTGGCATGGGAGACCCTACCAGAGGCGCAAACCACCGCCAACATAGCTCTTAACCTCATGAGGGCACGCAAGCTTCGCCCCCACGACAAGGGGGTGTCCTCGGAGAAGTGTTTTATATATATAAAAGTAAGGAACTGTTATTCCTATTCCCCATATCTTTGCCTGAAAGCCCCTTAATTTCAAAATTATCATAATTCAAAGGGAAGGGGTGTTGCATTTTCCATTCCAAGGGAGGCTCCTGCCTTCCTTAGCAGACACCTGTCTTACAAACCAAGACACTAGGAAAGCTGAGTGCCCTTGCAGAGCAAACCAGGTTCAAGGGCTGGTCAAATGCTGCAAAGTTGACTGTGCTGAAGCTCTGCTTTTCTGCTCTGGACTTCTCCCTGCTTTTAATTCTGCTGTTGTATTTGCAACTCTTACCCTCTAATTATAGGTGCTATGTTTCTCAGCTTTCCTTTCTGAGAAATGTGTCTGCATGTGTGATGAGAGCTGCAGCTCCTCCATGCCTGCTTTCGGGAGGAAGTGGGATGTGATCCCCTTGCCTTTTCCTTCCTCTTGCAGCTGCAGCTGTTGCAAAGTGTGGAGTTCATGGAGGGGACAGCAACCAGGATTCAAGGAGAGATTGGTGTCTACTGTCTCCTCTAACTGCAGTTGCCTCTTTTCTTATTTATAAGTGCAGGCAAACAGGTGCTAAAAGCTTTTTTTCCCTGTCCTTCTTGCGTGGCACAGTCAGATTCTCTCCTGGACATCTCTTCATAAGGTGCTCTCTCCCCCAAAGCTACTTCTGCATTTCTTGGCATCTCTGAAAGGACTTGATTTATCTGTTTATCTTCCCATCTTCCCTTCTTCATTACAGCTGGGGTTTAGGGCTTGGCAGGAATGAATGGAGTCATCCTTGAGCTTTCTGTTGGTGAGGTGGGGATTGGAGATTCCTGTACTCATTTTGGATATTGTTTTTTTTCCATGGGGTGCTATCTGGCATCTGTGTCCAGAGTCCTGTTCTGGATTTTTAACACTGTAATTCTTCCCAAAGTTAGTAGCTGTGAATCTCTGCTTCAGTGATCTTAGTTCATTCTGTCATTCCAGTTGTGTGTGTGGATCCTACAGGCATTGATCTGCCCTCGGAAGGGTGCTGTTTTGGAAACAGGTTGGTATGTGATTCTTTAACCTTTCTGCCCTGGAATAACCCAGAAAATGTCATAAATTCCTTCATCCTCTAATTCTGGCTGTTCCTAGTGCATTTTTAAGCAGGCAGCTTTTAGATGTGCTCTCTGGAAATGTGTACTTTGTGGTAAAGCAAAACCTCTGAAAAAAATCACTTGTGCTGTCACTGGAGAAAAATGTATTTTTTTATTATTATTATTATTGTTATTATTATAGATGCTATCTCACCTCATGCATAAAATTAGTTTATTGGAACAGCAGGAATGGGAGGGAATATTGGCTTTCCTGTGCTTGTCTGGGCAGTGAGCGAACAATTTCTTTGCTCCCTCTCAGGCCCTGGATGAATGATATGCCATTGGAGACACATTTTTAGTTGAGGTGTGTCCATGAAGACAGCAGGGAACAAAAAAAAGGTTTTAAAAATTACTTAAACAAAGAAAAAGGAATCTGTGAGCTTCTAAACATAGTCCTCAAGCAGCCAGTGAGGCTGAGAGCTGAGACTGACTTATGAGGGGGAAGTAGGGGTAGCAAATTTGTATCTTGTAAATCCTCAAAAAAGGGGCTACATCCCATCTTGAGTGGAGGGGGCAAGGGACACCATGTCAGGAGGGTTGGGACACCAGGTCTTGCATGTCCCATAGTCTTCCCATGCCTCTCCTTCTGCTTACAGCTGCCCCAATGAATACAGGCAGCAGGTACTGTGTTGGTAGTGCTGTCAAAGTGCACTTGTGCTTACCTGCCCCTCAAAAACTCTGTCTTTCACTTCACTCCCCGGGAATTGGAAAGGAGAGATGAGGATAAAAGTGATAATGTCATCTCAGGGCATCTGAATGCTGGTGATGGCAGCGTGTGCAGGAGCTCTCATTCCCTCCAGCAGTCCCAGACGGCCTTGTTCTTTGGCTTATTTCCCCTCAGAACTCCAGGTTATTTGGGGAGAGTTTTTTCACTGAAAAGTGAACTTTAATGATATCTCCCTCTTTTGTGGAAGCAAGAAATTTGTAAAAATTTCAAACCAGAAACTCTTCCTTCGTTGGCAGCCGGAGGATCTTCCCTCTTTGTTTGGAGGAATATCCTGGTCAAAAAGCTGAGCTGGCTACTGAACATAGGTCTTGTCACAGTTTCTGGCCCTGGGATTTTGGTGGGACCAAGCCCTTCACTCAAAGATGTGAAAAGGAGGGATGCCTTTCCTGGAGGGAGAGCTCCCTTCCTTCTGAGCCCAAGTGTCTTTTCAAGCTTTGGTAAAATGGGTCCACTAGAATTAGGGATTCTTTGAGTGAGAAGGATCAAAGGATGAGCTGGGAGGGGAAAAAAGTGTGGGAAGGAGGCAGTTGCAGGCAAACTTCTCTAATTTCATCAATAGGTGTGAGTCAAGCCTGGGGTTCTGCCTGTCTCCCAATTCCTTTCTTCCTTTTCAGTTTATACAGGATGTTTGCACTTTTTTCTCCTCCTCCTCTTTTCCCTCTTGGGCTGCAGGAGATAGACACTTCTTAAAATGCAAGGTGAGGGGTTCTTTTTCAGCTCATCAAATGCTCTCTGGTGGCACCAGGGCTCTGAGAAAACCTAAAAGACTTGGAAACTATGTGCAGTCTCATTCCCTTTGGGTGCCAACTCCTGGCATCCCTCCTCCAACAACTTTACTTCGTTGTGATGGCTTTCCAGCATCTCCTCTCCCTCGGGCTCCTGCAGCTCCCTCAGCATCGCTCACTGCTTCTGACTCCACTCCCTGTTCTCCTTCCAAGTTGTCTATGGGCCTTCTCCCCATCTACTTCACATTGCAGTGGCAGGGGAAAAATGATGCCTGGAAGGAAGTGGAAACGTGGCCATGAAGGAGCTTCCTGTGCTCTGCATGTGAAAGTATCTCCCCTGCTACATGAAAGGAGATATAAAACTGCTTTCTAACCTGCTTTTCTTCCTTCTCCCCTTGGTCTTTGCTGAGATGATGGAATCATTGATCCAGCTTGCTCTGACCCTGGTCAGCACAGCCTCATGACGTGCTGTCAGCATTCAGGTTGTCTCCAGAGCTCTTCTAAGCCAGGATCACAGGCCAGATTAAACTGGTGGAAAACCTCACAGCTTTTGGGGGGGGGCATTCCCAGAGTGTACAGGGACTTGTTAGTGACACGGGATCTTGAGGAGAGCAGGCTTTGGTGGGAGATTTTATCAATTTTTATAGCTGGTGCAGGTGGATTTTTTCTGTGATAAATGTGTAAACACTGCAAAAGTCAGAATACTCCTTCCTGGCTTGCAATAATCAGCTTCTCTGAACCACCCCAAAGGTGGTCAGGCTCTGTTTATAGGTGATAAGAGGTTTTAGCCTTGAACCAATTCCTTTGGAGGGAGCTGGGCAAAAGGAAGGTGCTGGTGGTACCTCTCAGGGGGAGTTTGGAGTTAACCAGTCCCTTAATGTACATCAGAGAATCCACCTCCTCCAATCTCTGATTTCTTGGAGAATTTTTTTTTTTTCTTGCTCCTATAAAGAAAGTGGGCATTGCTTTTTAATACCTTTCAGTATTATCTGCCAGGCATGGTTTTACTTGGCAGGAGCATAGTCTTTTTTGTTATCCATCCTTTAAACTGTTTTTGAGCACTTCCCCCAAAGGTTACTGAAAGAGTTCTTGTCCAAATGATGACAACGATGGCACCTGGGGGTTGCGCATCGATCCCAGAAGGCAAACAAACAGCCCCAGCTTAAATCCTACACCAACTGTAAACCTCACACTTTTTAATTGGGAAATTGATTTTAAATCCAAGCCTCTTGAAAAATCTAATTATTTTCCTTAAAAAAAAAAAAAAACCATAGGAAGAGCCTTTCTCTCTATCATGCTTCACCAGGCAAAAGAAAGTGAGGAGGGAATAATTCTTGGCTGCATCTCTGCAGGATGCTCTGGTGATAACCTGGATAATACAATCTGACTTTGGCCTTGATTCTGTTCCCTTGTATTATCACATTTCTTCAAGGACCAAAAGCTGTGTTGGTGATTCAGACCTGGAGGAGAATGTCCTTTTTAGTGGTAAGCTTTCAGGTTGTTTTTTTTCCCCCAGCCATCAAAGGCCAGAGAGGAGGCTTTTATCATGAGACTGCTTTATAGAGAACAAGTTGTGGGCATCCTGAGCAGAGCCCAGCTCTCCTTCCTTCTTTCCCAAGGAAGACTGTGTTATTAGCACATATTATATTTTTGGCTTTTTGCAAATATTAAAATGAATGTTATATGTGTAATGTTAGAAAACTTTGCTGCATGGATATGGTTTCTTAGAGATAGTAGTGTGATATATATATTTTTTTCTTAGGATTATAGCATGATATGTGGAATGCTTCTTTTGTTCATGTAACTAACTCAAAGAATAATAAAAATAATCAAGAAAATTCTCCACATTTTTGGATTATTTGGATGAAAATAATGGTGACAGAATCCTGAAGGAAGAATTTATTGATCAGGGAGTGTAGCAACAGGACGAGCCAAGAGAAGATTTAATCTGCAGAACAGAACCATGAAGAATGATAAAAATTTTAAACTGACCTGCAAGAGGGAGTGGGGGTAGCTGGGGGGGCCTTGAAGCCAAGAGAGCACCAAAAAATGAATGTTTGAATCATGCATAAGAGTCTCTAAATATGCAACATGCTGTACATTTAAAGATATGTTTTCTGAGTTAGGGTGTGCTCTTGGCAGCATGCCAAGCACCCGGCTGTTTTAACCCTTTGCTTTATTTCTGTCTCCTATTGTCCTATTTTATTAAACCTTTCAGATTTTACCAGGAGTAAACCTCATTTTTCACAAGACCCTGCTTGTTGGGTTAAAAGGGGAGAGAAAAGTGAAGGGAAAAGAGGTGAAAGAGAAGGTGGCCTTTGGAGACAGTGTGCCCATAGCACCTGCACTGAGAGGTAGATTTGGAGAGGAAGATGTGTGTGTGTGTGTAAAGTCTGACACGCCACACTGAGAGATGGATCCATCAGGATACATGCTGGATGTGAAGTCTTGGATGTGTAGCCATTTTCCACACTTATATTTGAGTAGGGATCTGTTTGTGAGGGTGTGGGATCTGCTTTGTCCAATAGAAGGGCTGAAATCCAAACTCTTATGTACCCAAGTCCTTTTTGTTTTAATCTTTATGATTAGGTTTTGTGGCCCTCGCTGCAAGACTGCGTTCATAAGCCTTCACCTGGGAAGTGAAGCATCCTTGGCTTTTATCTCCATGCTTCAGCATGTCTGCAGTTGGTTTTCCTCCAGAGGAGTGAAGGAGGTGTGTTACCTTGTCTCTGCATCCACTTAAGGATGCAGGAGTCCACATCCCACATCTCTCCTGTTGCAGAGGGGTTTCTTCCCCTCCCTAGTCCACGTGAGGGGTTTCTTCTGGAAGCGTGGATGCTGAGGGATGCTGGAGCAAAGGGATGTCAGCTGGCCTGCTTCCAGCAGTCTCCCTCCCTCCTTTCATATGCACCCGCAGCCACCTTGGAGCTGGGTTTGTTTATAGAAACACTGTCAAGCAAGAAAGTCTTTCCAATAGCTCCAAGGAGAGGGACATTTTCAGCTACTTGATCACCCTCAAATTGTGAAGATGCGACTTCTCAGCTGTATAAAATTAATTTATTTAGTTAAGAGGGGGCGTTAATTAAGGTATCTCATTTATTGTGTTTCTGCAGACAGCTCTCGAGGGCCTTTCGAATTGTCAGCTCTGGTGACAGCAAAAGCTAATGGTATCATGAATCAGTAGTGGCAGGATTCATGACGAGGGAGGAAGTGGGAGATGGTGAAAGGGGTTGAAAAAGGAGCAATGTAGACTTGGCAGAAGCTCGGGCACACATTGCTGGGGGTTGACGAGGTGCTCTACCCTTCCTTAGCCACCCCCAGTGAATCCTGGCAAGGAGAAAGGCTCTGGCTCAAGGTGGCTGCAGGAAAAGCCCAGGGTTTGGCAGAGCAGCTTAGCAAACCCAGGACATGTGCAGCCAAAAAAGTATTTGCGGATTGACTTAAAATAACCGACTGTCCGTGTGAACTGGACTGGAAAAGAATCTTTGATTTATTTTAAATAATCAGCTTTTTCTGCACTCAGGTTAATTCTCCTTGGTAAATGAGGATGTGTCAATCTGATAACCAAGTACGGGTCTGACACCAAACTTGTGGGTTTAAATTTACAGTGTCTTAGAAAATAACAAATACACTTTCTCTGAAAGAATTGCATGCTCCAGTATAGCTGTTTATAGGCATCTCCTTCAGAAGAAGCTGCACCGACACTTTTTCCCCCCACTTTTTTATCTTCTTATCTTTATCAAGTTGCTTTTGGAGGGAAATTAAAATTCTCTTGATGCAGAAAATAGACCAAAAGGAAGAAAAATAATACATAATAGTGGAGGAGAGCTGCTGAACTCGGTAAGCAAGTGGTGCTGCCATCTCCCAGGCAAAGACATTTTGTGTTTTGAGCTCCCCGGTTTGTTAAACAAAGGAGGCATTGCCTGTGCTTAGGAAATTAGCCCCCAGCTCTTCTGGGCTTTTCTTCCTTGTGTGTCCTCCAGGCTCACAAACCAAGCCCTTGTTGCAGAGCCAAACTTCCAATTTCTCCCTCAAAAACAAGTGGCAGAGGCGGAGGCTGACAGCATGCCACAGCCATTTTCCATCTGCTTTCGCAGCCGTGAGGGAAGCACCTCCCGTGCTGCTGCAAACCAACAAGCTGGAATTTGGGGGGAGCATGGGGACACCTCTCGGAAAATGGATGGCTGCCGGAAGATTGTTTTAACCAGCTCTTGTTGCACATACTGAAGTAGCAATTTTCTTCAGGTCATTGGTTTGACTTTCTTTAACACTCTATTAACAAATATATATATTATTACTTCCTCACTTTAAAATCGATTTTCATTCATTTAAACCCAGTGCAAGCATCAGCCTCGTATAGGCCACCACTACTTTGACCTCAGTTTATTTATTTTTTAACATGATTTTTGATTTGTGTGGGATGGCTGTGCAGCTTGGATGAGGCCTGGTTCTGCCCCTCTCTGGGTGATCTGTGTGCCCCTGCCCAGGGGACATCAGGTTTCAGGAGAGTTTTCTGATGTAGGGAGCTCAGGGTGAGTTTTTGTTGCATTCAGCTGCTCCAGGAGTGGTTAGAAAAACAGGAAAGACATTATTCCAAGCAGACCCTGAGGGGTTTTCGGTCCAAAAGAATCACTGGGAGCTCACCCTGAGCCAAAGGCCCATGTCCTCAGGAACATGCTGCATTTTCCTGTCTACCTCTCAGAGGAAAAAGAAACCTTGGCTTGCCCTTGGCTCCCATCACAAAAGCTCTGTGATCCTCAGGCAGAACTGGGCAGGAATGGAAAATGGTGAGAGATGGAGCTTTTAATTCTTGATTTAACCCCAGAGTGACAGCAGAGCTTTCCTGTGATGGGAGCTATAGGGACAGGAGGTTTTTTCCCTGTGGGATTTGCACATCCAACACACTTTTATCTTGGGTTTGTCTCCTCTGAAGCCACACAGGATCTGATAAAGGCTTTTCCTGTAGCAGCGAAGTGTGGATTTTCCATGGCTTTACTACTGTGTTGTATCCCCAGGGCTGCCTTGCCCCGTCCAGCTCAAAACTGGATCACAGAATCGAAATAGAACCATGAAATGGTTTGGAAATGACTCTAAAGAATGTCTCGTTCCAGCCCCATTCCGTGGGCAGGTACACTTTCCACTAGACCAGGTTCCTCACATCCCCATCCAGCCTGGCCTTGAGCACTTCCAGGGATGGAAGCATGACCCCTGTTTATGTGAGATGAGCAGCAGGCATTGTCCCAGCTAGTGTAAATGATTGGAGACTGGTAGGCTGGGAGGCAGAGGACAGTGTGGATATGTTGCCAGAGCTCCCTGGGAAGGATTGTCGCTCCTCATGGAGTGGCCATGCCAGAGACCAGAGGAAGGGGTGCTGTGGGAGGGGGCCTAAGCAGAAGACGACTTCATGGGGGATTCATTTAAACCACAGTGTCAGATCCTATAAAGCTGTGGGGTTTTGCATATTTCCATGTTTATATATGAAAATTTCACGAGGTGGCTTAAAGGCAACTGAAATAAAAACAGGGCTGTCAGAGCTTTAAAACCACCAGCAAATCTCTAACAGAGCATTTAATGCAAACATATGAAAAACCTTCAAGTTGGTCCCTCGGGCACTGCAGTTCAGCTGGCTGGGAGGGTGTGGGGCAGAGGGACCTTTCACAGGGATGGGAACTTGTGTGTTCTGTGATGGTTTGGGAATGATCAAGGAGTTGAACTTCATGGCTGCTTGCTTGTGGTGCCCCAAAGCTGTGAGGGATGTTGATGGGAGGGCTAGAATGGTGCAGAGGAATGTTTTACACCCCATGGGGACTGTGGTTGTGTTCAGCCTTCCCAGTGGAGACCAACTCCTTCTCCTGTGAGCGTGTGCCCTTTTCCTCTCTTGGTTATTGGCCAGAATAAGAATTCTCTAAACCACTGGTCTGCATCACCCTCACTGACCTTTTGCCGCTTCATGAGTCTCTTCCCATGGATTAATTTAAAGGAGCATTGCAGAGATTTATGCTCTGTGCCCAGGCAGGTAGAGTGGCCCTCCAGGTTGGAGAACAAACTCCTTAGATTGCCCTGCATATCTTCATGCTGATTTTTGGCTACTTCTAGATGTTGTCCACCTTGTGGGTCTATGCTTCTTGCTGTAGGACCTCAACCCTTTCTGGTCTCCCTGAGCAGCCCCAAATCCCAGTGCAATGTTCTGTAACTCTCAGGTCTGGCCTGAAGATTTTATAGAATCATAAAATAGTTTGGGTTGGAAGTGACCTTTAAAGGCCACCTAGTCCAATCCCCTGCCATGGAGACGGATATCTTCCACTAGGTTGCTCAAAGGTTCATCAGCCTAGTCTTGAATATTCCCAGAGATGGAGCATCCACTGACTCTCTGGGAGAACTCTGATTTACCTCACCTTCATGGTAAAAATTATGTACCAAATGTTTCTGGAGAGAAACTCCTGCTTTCCTGGTGCAAGGACAGAAGCAAGTCTCTCCCTGTTCCAAGTCCTCTGTAATTCAGGGCTCTTTCCCTCTCTTCAGCCCCAAGGTGGGAGCTGGAGGCCACGGACGCCTTGTTTCATCTGAAGTCTCCAAATCAAAAGGAAATAATTAGTGGAGGACTAGAAAGCTGGGGAAAAAACAAGCTGTCAAAGAAGAAGGTGCTAATGTGTCTGTCATCCCTCTTCTCTCCTGGCCGGTCCCCAGAGGTGGCAGGTGGGCACTCCATCTCCAGTGGTGAGGCAGGAGGCTGTTGGCACTCACCTGTCAGCCTTGGTTGTCTCCAGACATCAGCTCTTCTCTCATGAAGACTCATCTTGCTCCTAGACCACTTCCTTCTGCTGTCCCCAGAACTGTTCTTGGGAGGGATTTGCTCCACGGACAGTTTGGATGGCAATGGGTGCGACTTCCCTGCACAAGTGCTTCCAGCTCAGGTTTGATCCGCTGCACTGGACACCTAGAATCGATTTGTGTCCTAACAGTGCCTATTTCTCTTCATTACCCACAGACAGGTGTGTGGAATGAGTAGCTCACATGTTGGTGTCCGCAGTTATTAAGTCAAGCAAGACAAATCCCGGTGTCAGCATTTCCCTTTTGGCTTTGCTTAGGGCTTTTCTCCTTCTCCTGCAGGGCTCCTCATGGTGACTTTGGCACAGGGTGACATTCTTGGGAGTCTTGAAATGTGCTGAATATTTTCTGCCTGGGAAGCGACATTGCTTCCGAGGTCATTGCTGTCACCTGTTGCTGGGCTGGAGGAAGAAGCAAGGCTTGGCTGCAAAAATCCAGGGGTATAAACATCTGGGGAGTTTTGCTAAAAGTTCTTCCCAAAGCTGTGCTCTCAAGGATGGAGCTGTCACCCTCCATTGCTTTGCTCCGTCAGGGACTTTCTCCTGCCTGCTGCCACCAGTGATGAGCGTTACTGGAGGCAGGTTTTAAAGCTGGCAGTTAATATTTAGGGGTTTTTTTGAGGCCAGGACTTGCTAACTTTTAACCAAACTCTTACACTCCTCAGTCTTGATGGTCTTGCTGCTGGGAAGCCTTGGCTTACATAGAGGAGAGTTTGCCTGGCCAAGCTTCCAACAGCTGGGATGGAGGGACCACCCACCCCAGCCTTCAGAGCAAGACTTTTGTCCATCATTTCTGTGCAGGGTTAATGATTTCTGAGGAAAAACAAGAATACTTGCCAGTCACAGTGGCCTAAAGTATCCCAGAGGGTGCATAGTGCAGTCAGTGGTGTTTGCTCCAGGAAAGCAGTTCAGTCCTTGATCTGTACTTGGGCTCCAGTAGGTTTATAGCAGCATCTCTCACCTCAGTGTGAGGATCAGTCCCAACTCCTGCTGCCTTACTTATGGCAGATTCCTGCCATGTCGTCCAGCACCCATCCCTTTTTCCCTCTACCTGGCATTAGAGGGCAGTCAAAGGAAACCTTCCTTGTCCTCCTGCTCCGCAGGCTCTGCAGGCTGCCGGGGGGCAGAGGGCTGACCTCGAAGCAGGACCTTTTGCTTCACTTTCTCGGTTTAGGTTTCTGCCTATGCTTCCACCGGTGAAAACCGCTTGTGGTTTTGTAGCTGACATTTGGGATAGGGCACCTGCAACCCTGATGAAGCCTGGGCACTATTTCTCCCCTGCCTTGCCCTCCATCTCCTCCTAATTGACATCCCTGAATCTTGTCTCCGTTTGAAAAATCAGGCTACTTACTCTAGGTGATGACATGGATAAATATTGCAGGCATTCGTTTTACATCTGGATACCCTGATAATAAAAGCTGTCAGAATCTCTTCCCCCTGCCTGTGGCCAGCAATTACTACCAAAGGGTTCACTGCTCCATCACCAGAGTGGGATGTGGAATTGTGTCTGTGACAGCAAGATTTCCCTCTTGCATTGGTGGTTTTGGGGTCTAATGGGCCTTTTTTTAGACCTATTTGGGGCCCTATTTAGGGCCCTTTTTGGGCCCTTTTTTTAGACCAATTCAGCAGCAGTCTGGTGAGACTGTGCAAGCTGTGGGTTTGGAGTGGGGGATCTCGCAGGAGCCCTTTTGCTCACAAAATTCCAGGTACCTGGTACCACTTGGATGGACCTGGGTGTCTGGAGTGGCCATGGTGGGTGGCAGTGGGTGCCATTGCATGCTGAAGGTGTGATTTTTTACTCACACAGGCTGTCCCTGTGCCTTCCTCAAGCCAGCCCCCATCCAGGCTCTGCTCCTCATCCTCACGTTGGTGGCTCTCCTGGGTTGAGGCTGTCAAATTGCAGGGTATTATTTTTAGCCTGGTTTCCTGAGGAAAAGCAGCTTATGTGATTGTACTATCTGTCAGTGCCTTTCCTCCCACCAGCCTCCTCTTAACAAGTTTTGAACCCCGTCAATTTTCCAGGAGAGATGGAGGGCTCCAAGATGTGATGTTCCTGCACGTTTCCCTGCAAATTAGCAGCTGGGGCCACCTTCTTCAGGAGGGGGATGAGACTGGGTGGCAGCACCCGGGGACAGGAGGAGACACTAGGGAAGGTGCGAGACGAGAGGCTGGGAATGGGCTCTGCTGAAGGCTTAGTATCTCAAATACAGATATTAAGCACTCATGCCTTAATTAAAGTTAATTTCTGGGAGAGGAGTTTCATTAGAAAAGGTTTCTCCAGCTCAGGCGTGTCCACACCATCTGCTCGGAGCTGGTGGTGGCAAAGCTCTCAACCCCACTGGCTGCAAGGACCAGCCCTTCCCAGGAAAAGAACAAGCTCAACACAAAAGCCTCTCCTTTCTTCCTCCCTGCCTCTTAGTCTGGGCTGTTACTGATAGTAATTTATTAATTTTTTTTAGAGCCAAGTGCTGCTGCTGGCAGGGGAAGGCACAGAGATTCATCTGCTATGATTTTCCTCAGTGTGGGCTCTCTGGTGGCTGACAGTGAGGTTGGGTAGGCCGTCCTCATTTCTCCAGCTATTTCTTTTCCTTAAGCTTTCAGGAACATAAGAGTTTGTGATTTCTACCCTTTGTCAAAACTGGGTAAAAGTTATTAAATGGTGGCTTGAGATGGTCACACACACACAGGAGCTCCTGTTTCTTAAGAGACTGGTCTTAATGAGACACAGCTCCTATTAATACTTGCTTACTTTTTCAGTTGCGGTCTTTGCAGGGAATGGAATTTTTATGGGAAATCTTAAACCAAACAATGATGCTAATAAGCTGTAATCAGAACCAGGGAGGGAAGGGACCTGCTTCTTTCTCATCCCACAGCCATTCCTGAGGTTTCAAAAGAAGGGCTTTTCCTACAGCCAGATAAAACCAAGATACGTTTTTTTTTT
>VZRF01006988.1:217991-302103 GCA_013396875.1 Vireo altiloquus
GTGAAACTCCCAGGATTGGTTTATGGCTTGGGCCTTGCTGGGAATGCTGTAGAGAGAGAGGTACAAATCCCTGTGTTGAAGGTCTTGAATCTGAGCCATCTGCATCCCTGGCCTGTGCCCAACATACCAGGTTATTTGTGCTTTGTGAAGCTTTATTTTTCTTATTTTCTTCTCTCTTGCTTTTATTTTGTTGGATTTTTTAAAACCACTGACAACTTCACAATGATGCTGAAAATTCTCTGGCCTGGGTGAAAAAATATGTCATTTGAAATAGCTTTTTTCTCCCCTCCATGTGAGATCTTGGGTTTGGCAAGCTGACATTCTCTGACTAAAAACCATTTTGTCTCAGTTTCTGGCCACTCTTGCTCACAGTGAGTGGGTTTTGCCCATAAAGACAGAAGTGGCTGGGTAAAGCTGAGTAATTCCCTGTTTAGAGGCCTTTGCTGCTGTCTTATCTTCCCTTAAACAGCCACCTGAAGAGGATTATTGTCACATATTTTGATGTAGGACCTGAATCTGTCTCCTGGTTTACTCAGGAGAGATCCAGATGCACTTAGAACAAGCCCAGGATTCCTTGTGAAATGCTTACCTGCTTGAAGCAGGCTTTAAAGAAAAAACCCCTTTATTAAGAAAAAAGAGAAGGCAAAGCCATTTTCCCCACTTTATGAGATGATGGATATTTTTCTGTGTGCAATATTTAGATAAAAGGGGCTGAACTTCTAATTACATTACCTAAGGAGGCTTAATAATGTTTGCCCAAAGTATCTTGTAGTAAAAATTAACCAATGTCAATTTCTGTTGATATCCCTTTGCTTCATTCCTTCCTGCTTTCCAAAGGCCTTGCAGGGCTCTTTGAGGATGGGAAATCTGGGTTCCAACAGAGACAATCTTGTGTTTGGAGAGGGCTGGAGAAGACCTGAGTTTGGAGATGCTGCGATGGGAGACCTCCTGTGCTGGCCAGTAAGACCAGTTTATATTCCAGCTGTTCCTCAGCCTTTTGGGTTTCTGAGGTAGCAGTTAATAGGTTTTTTTCTCTCTCCTGGAAATATTTTGAGTTGTAGATGCCTTTTTGCCATCAGGGTCCCCTGATCTGTTGTAGGACAAGTGCAATGAGACAGGTGGGGCTTCTCTTCAGACTTTCCACCCCTGCCATTGATCTTTTAAACCTGTCCTGGGATTTTGTCCCGCTCAATGTTATTCCACATCCGTCAGTCTGGTTCTCAAAGGCATAATTTCCTTCTGAATGATGCCAAAACTCCTTGTTTTGCCTCCAGAGTAGTGAGTTTGATGAGTGTTGGTCCCCCGTTGTTAAGGAAGTGTTGAATGTGAGTGGTGACTGAAGAGCCTACTCAGTAAAATCTCTCCAGGCTGCCTCCATTTTTGGCAATATCTTTTATTATTTTTTTTTTTTAGGCAAAGCTTTTCTTTGATTCATAATTTTTATCGTAATGTTCCCCTCCTACAGTTTAACTAATCATTTGCCCATGTGGCACAATATCAAATGCTTTTCTGAAGTCCAGATGGTCAAGCTCTCCCACAAAAGACAAAGATTGGCTTTTGTCTAAAAAAAAAAAGAAAATAAAAGGCTGTTATCTCCCAGAAAAATATATTTACCAGGCTCTCCTGACTGAATCCATCTGCGTGAAATCTGGCTGGTTTTACCCATTTTCTTAGATTTTTGCTTTGGAGCTGCTTCTCAAGCAGAGCTGCTGCTCAGCTGCTGCAACCTGTGGCTGCCCAAATCTCACCCTCCCGCTCTAGTCTTAAATAGTCCCACATCTTTAATCTTATACCCTCCTTCCCTCCTGCTCCTCCTTGTTAGATTAGTTTAAAAAAATCTGTGGAGAAAGGAGTCGCTGGGAAGTGAGGCAGGGGCACTGAAGTGATTATTTCCACTACAGTAAAGGTTGAAAACTGGTTAAAATTATCACTCCTAGTTTTATATGCTAACAGGATTAGCCTTTGGAGGATTAAGTTAACTATTCTGTCATGCAGGTGAGTGTTTTGTTTTGCTCCTTTGAACTAGCCTTTCTCAGGCTGTCAGGGAGAGGAAGATAAAGGATGCCATCCTCCACTGTATCCCGCTTTCCATAGCCCAGACCATGGCTCATGGAATGCTTTGTCTCTGCTGCAGCTTGCGTTGGAGAGATTAATTTGGCTTGTTTCAAGGTCATCTTTTTCTTGAATGTGCTTGCACTACTGGAGAAGTGTGGATCCCTTTAAAATTCTTCTAGGCTGTGGATCAAAGGGAAGTGAGGGGAAATATGCTCTGATGTTTCAAGAAAATATAAATAAATACTTGATCCAGATGCTCTGTGTGGTACGAGGAGGGTGAAGATTTCAGGTTGTCACTGTAGGGATTCCCAAGCTGAGGGCAAAGGTTATGGCTCCAGCCAGAATTTCCACCTAATTTTTCATTTTTACAGAAAATATCAGGGTAATTGACTTTTTTTTGTGCCCAACCCTTTCCAGGGAGCTCTTGTGACTCCTTGTGAATGTCAGCTCCTGTGCTTTGAGTAGCAACTGGGTTTTACTGGGCAGAAGCTGCCGAAAACCAGGGCCTTAAAGGAAAAGTTGCAGTAGGGGAGGTTTAGATTGGAAAGATTTCTTCATATAAAGGCTGGTCAGGTATTGGAACAGACTGTCCAGGGAAGTGGTGGAGTCACCATCCCTGGAAATGTTGGAACAATGTGTGTCTATGGCACTTGAGAACATGGTGGTACTGCTGGGTTGATGGGTGAACTCAATGATCTTAGGCGTCTTACCCAGTCTTGATGATTCTATGGAGAAGGGAAACCTAAGATTGGTTGTGATATTGGGGAGGAATAACCATTTTTGCTATAGTAAAGTGACATAAAGCTTTCAACAGTGATGGGAGATGGATACAGCCAGTAAGCAGCACAATAAATGACAATGAGAGATTTTTTTCCTCCACTGATAAACTCAGGTCCATTTCCATGCCTGAACCGTGCAAAGTAGGGGATATAAATTTTGCATTGCTCCAGGTTTCTTTGAGAAGAAAAAGATCTTGCATTTCCTAAGGAGTTGTGTTCTTCAAATATTCATTCCTACCTGAGTCAAAATTACCTTAAACACTCTTGGGTAACCATCCCTCCTACCCCTTTAAGAGCTGGTGCAGGAGAAAGGACCAGAAATTGCTTTTCTGTTGACTTCATGGGGAGGCTGCAGCTTTAGGAGATTATTAGAATGAAACAAATCCCCAGTGAATTAATTGAAAGGGTCAATGTCTGTAGTTAATCAGTTAAAACTGCGTATGGTTACCCAGCTGTGTCTTTCATGTCAGCAAGATCTCAGTGAGGCAGGAGCCATCTAAGATGGATTTGTTTGGTGGTTTTTTGGGGGACACATGGACAATTACACTAAAGTCTTAGCTTTGCCTCTCTTCCTCCTTGCTGGGTTTTCTTTTCCCCCCCTCCCAGTTAGGTGGAGGTTGGAACAACTTGACTTAAAGACACTTTTTCAGCCCTGATTTTGGTGGTGACAGTTATTAACAGTTCCACGATAAGAAACAGGTGTTTCAGCATGGTCCATCAGGCAGAAGAAGAACAATGTCTCCCCAATGTCATTGTTCATGATGTATTCAGTGACTTCTGGCTTTTCTTTTTTTATCAAGATTCTATTCAACCTCATAGGTAGCATTTACTATTTAGTATGCACGCTTTGGGCAAGCTAGTGGAGTGGAAAAGCTTTTAATTTCTTTTTAATGCAAACATGGATCTTGCAAGACCTTGTCAAGGGATTGGAATGGGCTTGGGCTCTTGCTTATGTCTCTCAGCATCACTTGGTGGTCCCCTGCAAGAAAATCCTGAGTCTTTCTCATGGAATTTGTGGTTCAAGAGACAGGTCCAAGCCTGAAGGGATCAGGGAGATTCTCCTGGCTACTCCTGTTTTGTAACAAGGAGCCATACCTGGGATGGTTTGAGCAGAAGGCATCATTAGTATAATAGGGGCATTGCAATAGCTTCTGGGTTCTGCTGCCACTTCCCAGGCTTTCCCATGGATGGGTGGGTGAGGAACAATATTTTGGAGCACAAGGCTGTCAGATATCCTGGGTAGTTGTTTTTCTGATGAGGTGTGAACATGGATCACTTGCCCTGGGTGGGATTGCTGCTCGTTTGCTTTGGGCTGTGAGGGGAGGGGAGCTCTCCCTACAGCTGGATCCCAGGGTGTGTGCAGGTCTTACATTCCCTGTGTTCCTGGGGCTCAGGGGGAAAAAGGTGAATATGGGGCACAGCAACCACACAGGACCTTTCCCCATCCTGTGCCGGAGTTATTCCCAGAAGGAGCTGGCATCTCCTGGGAATCAGTGGGACTGGCTATCTGGACACCTGGTAGATGCTGGAGTGGATATTGTTTGATATCCCTTCAAGGAAAACTTCCTGCATCCTGAGGAAACTCCCCAGGTGATGAGAAGAGACAGAGCTCTGAGTGCTTGGACTGCTGCCTGAAGGATGCAGCAATGGGCATCTTCTCTTCTTCCTCCTCCTCCAGGGATGCTGTGGTCCAGCTTTCACTGGATTTCAGGGCCCTGCCTGACTGGCCTTCCTGGAGCAGCTCTTGAAGACAAGGCTGGGCTACCTATAGCCTCTCACAACTTTCTTTTGTACCACAATGTATGGATTTGTCCACTACGTATTTACTTCATGTTGATTTTTGATATCACAAAGGGGTGGATCAGTGCAAGGCCCACCAAAGGTGCTCAACAGGTCCCCCTGGCCTCCTGTGAGACCCAGTCCTGCTGCTTGGGTGAAAAATGAGAAATAAGGATTCATTTGTGATAAACAATGCATTTGTTTCCACTTAAAGGTTGTTTGATCTCCATAGTCTTCATTCCTCTGGTGACTGGCAGCTCTATGTTACCCAGCACAGGGCTTTAACAGCCCCCACAGAGCCATGCTCAGCTAATACATCCTGGCCACAGGTAGGGCTCCCCATCATTACTTTTCTTTCCAAAAATAATAATAATAATAATAAAAGTTTCTGCTCTCCTGTAGTGGCTTTTCACAGCAATTTCTCCAAATGAAAATTAATGAACATTAAACATCCTTTTTCTGGGAAAGCAGCAATCAGGGGAGAAGATGGAGTATCCCTTTAAACTCTCCCTGTACATATGAGCATGCATGTGGAGCCCCTTCAAGGCTGAAAAGAATTGGAAGTGACGGTTACCAGTATAATATTTAAATGAGTGTTAATTACCATAAACTGTTTGAATTTTAACGCCTCTTTCTGTACAGTATGTAAATCAGGGCTGGAGTGCGCATGCAGCAGGCCTCTGGTGTTGTGGATAAAAGGAATGTTTTCCAGGACAGGGATCTGGCTGCCTGGTTTCCAATAAAGTTCATGGGAGCAGTGGGGATGAACACTGGCCACTCTGGGGAAGCTTTTCCCTCACCTTCAGAGACAGCCCTGCCCTGAGGATGACTTGTTCTTGCTGTCTCATCCCCCTCCCTACCTGGAGGCTTCCCCAGGAGGATGCTGCTGAGGTGCCTGAACAACTTGGGTTTGGATCTGGATGGAGGGATGTCTCTGTCAGTGTGATTTAGCAGCTCTTAAAAGTTTTATTGAGTGCTAAGGGGTTTTTATGGGGTTTTCAGCATCCAAGCCATGACAAAGTTAATTCCATGGTTTGCTATACCTGCACCCACACCCTTCACATCCCATCCTGCCTCCATCCAGCCTGGCCTGCAAACCTGAGCAGAGGGGAAGAGACTTTGCATGAAGCTGGTGGAGACCAGTAGAACTTCAGGTACCTCAATACCTCCCCAGCCCCCTTCTTGTCCTTCATCTTCCTCTGTGGGGACCTTGTTTGCCTTGCAAAGTGGTCTCATTATAAGTGCATCAACCTCTGCCAGTCTCACACATGCAGTCTTCATTTAGCCCTCCAAGCTCAATTACATCTCAGGATATCATGGGGTAATTAAGTAATA
Organism: Vireo altiloquus; assembly: GCA_013396875.1. Taxonomy (NCBI): domain Eukaryota; kingdom Metazoa; phylum Chordata; class Aves; order Passeriformes; family Vireonidae; genus Vireo; species Vireo altiloquus. The sequence goes on from VZRF01006988.1 coordinate 223,940, forward strand.
TTAGAACATTTTCTTTTCTATTTTTTCCCCCTTCCCTAATGCAGCTTTCAAAGCACAAGCCTGGGCTCTCACCCACTGGAGCCCACTTCTCCAAGCCTCTGAGTTCTCCCTAATGCACCTCACCATGAAGGCAGGCTAATTAAATTTCTAAAGGATGTCATTAGTGTTGTATTCCTGCTGGGTTCTGAGGCCTGACATGCAGCAAGGGAATGCTCCCTTAGGTGTCTTTCAGCTTCACTATGCTCAGTGTCATCAGTGAGGAGCAGTCGGGCTTGGAGGGGAGCTCAGCCAGCAAAACTGTCTTGCTTTGGGCTTTGTTGTGAGCAACCCTTTTCCTTGGATGCATTTCATCCTTCAGCTCCTCCTGGTTTACAAATATTAACTGATTAGGCCTCTCAGAGCTCCTGTGAGATAAGTAATTGCTCCTCTAATGATTGGCATTATATCCACTCTCATCTCCAAGCTTTGGACAGTGCAAAAGGAATAAGGAGAAAAATCCTGAGCATGCAAAAAAGATAAGTGATGCTTTCAGTTTATCTGACCATCTCACCTGCTGGTTGGTGGCCAGAAATCTGGACCTACCATAACAGGCACCTCTGGCAATGCTTTAGGAGCCCACAGTCCACATACCTTCCTCTTTTATCTGTGTAAACCCCAGTGAGCTCTGCTGGCTTCACTGGAGGCTCCTCAGAGGCTGCCCCAGAGGGAAGAGAAACCAAAATTTGTCTATTTGGGGAGCCCATTGTTTGCATCAGGGATGGGATGCTGGTTCCCAAGGAAAGAAAAAGGACATGATGGTCACACCTTATCATCTTTTTTTGTCTCCCTAGGTGGTTACAAGGACAATGTTCTGGTTTTAGACTACCACAGTTCTCTTGGCTGGCCCAGTGCAAGGTGGCCACTGGCCTCCCACAGGTTAGTGCTGCTTTCAGGGGTTGTTAGAGGGTCATAAAAAGAAGTCATTTATAATTTTCATTGCCATGAAAATTTCTGCTTGTGTTGTGCTGGGTTGCATTTTGTTGTCCCAGAGAGATGCATTAGCTCTGTTAGTGAAGCTGGAGCTTGCTGCCTCTGGAAAAGATTGATTATCCCACGTAGTCCCTACCCCTGTGGGGACCCTCATGTTGCCCTCTACCTGCCTGGCTTTTTGGGGCATTTCCATAAACATTAGGGATGAGGATACTGCTGCCATGACCCTGGCACACTGCTAATTCAAGTGGGATAGTAAGGTAACCCAATATTGCATACCTCCTGGAATCTGGATGGAAGGAAGGGTACATTTTAGTCCAGGATATCCCACACACTCTTTTGTTTTTGATTTCTTTTTTTCCACTTGCACCTGGCTGTTTTTTTGTTTTTTTTTTTTTTATTTGGCCAAAACAATAAGCAGGAATCAAAAGGAAGTCAAATCTTTACATCATGTAAAGATGGATTGCAAAGCTTTTATAAAACCTATGTTGTGGAAAAAGAAAAACCACTCATGGATGGGTCAGGCAGAACCTGGGTGAACAGCAGGTACAGCTTATTCAGGTCAATCTGGGCTTGGTGGCACTGATTTGTGCTCATTGGTGATACCTCCTTTGGAAGCATCACACTGGAGACAAATTATCTGGAGCTGTCTTTATCCTTGGCCTTTATCCTTTGCTACAATCTCCTGGGTTGTAGGGAACCCTGGATCTGAGAGGCCTCTGTGCAGGGATGGATGAGTAGATTGTCTTTTCCCTTTCGTGCACTGGGGTGAAATTGAAGGGATTTTGGGAAAAAAGGCTGAGCTAACAAAGCTAACCTGCTCTGGGAAATGTTGTACCCAGAAGCTACTTGTCCAAGATGTGGGAATCCCAGGCTTTCCCACAGTTCTGGCCAAACTGCCAGCTTGCTTTCACCTGGAAGGAGAGACAGATATTAATTGAGAGGTTCTATTTACTTTTGGGGGCAAAAGTAGGGTCTGGGCTGTGAGACACCTGCAAGGGGAAACTGCTGCAGGCAGGGATGGAGTGGAGCAAACACTTGGAGGTGGACACCAGTCTGTGTCCCAAAAATCAGGGGAGGTTGAAGAGAAACACAGCCAGGACATTAGTCCAGGTGAAAGGAAGAGTGACTCATGCAGAATTTGGGGCAGGGAGAAACCTCTCTGGAAGATAGGAAAGTCCTAAATGAGTTCATTTCTGTACAGTGTGATGTTCTCAGGAACCTGCTCTGGCTTTGATCACTCCCATCTGCAATGAGCTGGCAGGGATTTTATGTAGGTCCAAACTGACATGAAATCCTCCATTTTCTGCTTGCTGGTAGCTGTGTGATTCAGAAGCTTTCTTGCTGAAGGCAGAGTCCTGGCAGTGCCTAGCAGCAAAAGGATGGGAGGCAGGAGCTGGAAGCCTGCAGCTGATCCTGCCACACCTGGTATAATGGTGCTTATCTAAAAGAGAGCTGGGATTATGATCACCATATTTTGGCTGTAGGAGGGAGAGCCAAATTTTTTAAAGGCTCCTGTAGCCTTTAATCAGCTGCAGGCCATACATGTCCCAGGTCAGGAACTACAGCCTGTGGTGGCTGCAGGGATCCTGGGGGAATGGTGAGATTTCCCAGCAGCAGAAACAGCACATCACCTCACACTGAGACAGGAAAACTTAGAGGATAAACAAGAAACTTCTCTGACTGACCACTCGAGGTTGCCCTTGCTCTAATGACACATCCTGCAGATTACGGAACCTAGTAATTACAGCTAATAAGTCCAAGATGTGTAATCACCCTGAAGCACTTGGAGCTAGAAGGCAGAGGTAAGCATGGCTGTTAACACACTTTTTAGGTGATCCACTGCTTTCCTTGCTCTGCATGTGAATCCCAGGAGTGGCAAAAAGTGTAGCTGCTCTTTTCCCCATCCTCATCAGTGCTGGGTGGAGGGGAAAAGCCAGCTCTTTTTTTTTGCTTCTATTTCCCAGCTCCAAAATCCTGTTTCTTTTCTATAAGAAAGATGATTTCTGCATGGGTTTTCAGATCTGGAGTGGGAGGCTCTTGAGGGGGGATTGTGTTTGTTTTTTCTTCCCACCACTTTTCTTCCCTTCCTAATTAAAGTAGCTCTTTTGTCAGCCCCTGAATTTCTTCCCACCCTCCAGTTTTCCCAGAGAGGCTTCTTTACAATTTCTGCCTCTAATCAATACACAGTTTATATGCAATAACTTTGCCCAGAGAATAGGGAAGCAGCAATCAGTCTTTCTCCTGCAATTCTGGTGTGCTGGAGCCGTTGACTGAAGGTCAATGCAGGCTTGACTGTGACTGATTTTTACTGTCTTTGGGCAACCCAGCAGTAAAATGCAAGCTTTGGAAAACTTCAGCTCCATGCAGGCCGTAATGGATAGCACTGTGCAACCCGCAAAGCACACTGTGAAGTTGGATTCCTTGGAAAAGCTCCCTCTTAATGCTCCTGCAACCCTTTCCGATGGAAGAAGGGGACCCTATGGGACATGATGGATATCCTTACAGGTGCTATTTTCCCCAGTTATATGGATAGTGAGTGGTCTGATGGCAGGTGAAGCTGGAGCCTGCTCAGGGAGCAAGGAGAGAGCTCCATTAGGGGCCCTGGGGATGGCAAGACAATTCTGGAGAGAGAACCTCGTTCTGAGGGAGCAGCAGCACCTTGTTTAACCTTCCTCCCACCTGGGCTTGTGCTAGTTGTCCCTTGTCACTTAAGATGCTGCTTTAGCATCCCTCCAGCTGCGCAGTTGCCATATGATTCCCACCAGGAAGGACAGAGAGCAGGAGGGGGCGAAGATATGAAGAAAAAGTCTCAATCCTCCATGAAACTTCTGGGGATGGCTGTCACTCTCCGTGACTGTTCAGACCCTAACTCTCCCATGGGCATTGCCTGGGAAGAGAGGATATACCCAATGGGAATGTCCACTTTTGGGTGTCCCACAGTGTCTCACCGTGGTGGGATCAGTCAGGGATGCTCCAGCTGACACGCTTAACAAGCAGGGAGGTGCAGCCTCGCAGTCATTTGGTGTCTTATTAATCACAGTTAATGTGTAGTTTGCTTTAGCATTGATAATTTAAAATTCCCTATCAGAAAGGTTACCTGGATAATTACAGGTATAAGTCTTGGGGTGTTCTTGCCAAAACAAATGGAGCGTCTTGTGCTCAGGCCAGGGATGAGCCCAAAGAAGCTGTAAAAAAGGTGTGGAATGGTGGACTAGGAAATGTCTACCAAGCTGAGAACTGCTGAGTACCTCTGGAGATAAATGAGGCATTTGGGTGGTTGGGAAGAGTTCCTGCAGCTGTCTTTTAGAAAAATAGGAGCTGGTGGTGGTGTTGCTCAACAATGTCTTGAACATCATCAGATACAGATTTGGGAAAACACCACAAGAGTGTGTGAGCATGACCCAAAGGATCCCAGTAAGAGGGATGTATTAGGCTGAGGTCATGAAGTGCCTCCTGAAGGGTCTCAAGTATGGCTGAGTAAGTTGCAGGTCACTGTTTATGAAGCAGAAGTGCTGACGAATATTCTTGGTTAGCAGCAGAAAGCTTCAGTCTTTTTAGCCACTGGCTGGAAAATCCATGTTATTTGGTTCTGTCAGTGAAGGAAATAGAGTTGGACCTGCCTGATTGTGTTGGGGTTTTTTGATATTTGAAGTGGAAAGCTATCAGAGCATCATTAACTTCACATGTGCCCCTGCAAACCCAGTAGCTGGGAATGGCCTCTCCTCTGCAGCTCAACAGTGTAGAGCCAACCTCACACCCTTCCTCCTCTTCAAATTGTGGGTGCCTCCTGATCAGAGCAGGTCTCAGATGGAGACATTCACCCTTTTTCACATTGTCTGTCTCCTGAAGGCCATGTTTACCCACCTCCACCCTTTCTGGAGAGGATGAGGTGAGTACTTGGAAAGAGAAGTGCTGATTTGGGTTTCCAGTCTGTGCCTGTAAGAAAGGTTAGTCATGGTTCACACCGTCATACTAATTTAAGGTGCAATGACAACAGTATTTTAGAAGTCGAATATTCTGTATTAGAAGTAAGAAGAAATATTAAAGCTTTCAGTGTTTTGGATTGCTTATAACTGCAGGGTGTGTTAGTTGCAAAGAAAGAAACACAGGCTGGTGTATGGGCCCCAGTGCCCATCGCTTACATTATGAATAGCAAGAAGAGTACATGGGACATCATCTCGATGAAACCAAGGCAAACAGCTAAAAACACTTAAAATACTCATCTGAAACCGTCCTCAGGTCTCTGTGGTATCCCAGCCCTCTCTAAAAGCACTGCTTGGCTTTTGTCTTTTACACTTACGTTAAGTTGCTTCCAACCTTTTCATCAGCCTCATCTATAAATTCAGGCCGTTCTTAAATAAGACTTGTGCCACACAAAACCACTTCTCCCATCCCTGTGCACTGTCTAACGATTATTCCCTTATCCATTTATATAACTGAATCAAGCCTGACACTTAAAGCACTCCCTTAGGGAAGTTATTGAATTTAACAGGACTGAAACCAACAGGGTTCTAGAGAATTGCTCTAAAAACCTGGGCAAGATAATATCATTTTGATAAGTTTCTGAACCACCCTACAAAATCCTATGGCAAGAGTGAAATTCCACAGGGTTTTTTGCACAGAGAGGCTAATGATGAGTAAATAGGCCCAGGGGCTTTTATTGCTGACCCCAAAAAATGCAGTGGATGCTGCTATCTTGCTTCCCCTTCCCCAGGCAGAAGGATTTGGCTTCCCCAGGTTTTAGCTCTGCTCCTCAGTTCTTCGTCCTTGTTTTGATCCCACGTGGAATTTTGTCTATTCCAGATGCGTCATATAAAGTTCTGCCGTGAATTACTCCTCGTTTGGCTTTTCCCTGTGAATCCCCCACTTTTCCATGGCTCCAATAGCTCTGGCTGCTTGGTCATATCTTCCCCCCCCCTTCCCCCCAGCCTTTTTTTGGACTTCTGAAGGAAGCTGAGCATCTTTGTTCCGTTTCAGCTTGAGGGAGAGAGAGTGGATGGAAGAGGAGAGGCAGAGGGAATATAAGGCACTATGACACAGATATGGGGCAAAGATAATTCTCCAAACTTTCCCAATCCTTCTCTAGTCTTCCCAAGCCAGGGAAAAAAAAAAAAAAAAACAACATACCAGCTTAGGCCCTCAGCTCTCAGGAAAAAATGTTTTCCGTTGGACAAGCAGTATTACAGAGTATCCAAAGAGTTGATGCTACAAGGGATTTTGTATTACCTTAGCTGATAATTCTCCCAGGAACCTGTGCAAATATTCTCATGAATGAAAACGACAGAGCTCCTTAGCTGGTATTTGCAATTCCTTTTATTCACACTGACTTTTCCTTGCTGAGATTGCTCCCACAAAGGGTGAATAAATATTCAGAGTGCTCATGCCTGAAATGCTCCTGCCAATGTTAGGAAATGTTCTTTTTATTGTTTTTCTCGCTGAATTCAAACAATTTCAATTGTTCTTAAAAGAAACTACTGAGCGGAAGGAGAAAGTGACTCAAAAAGGGAAGAGAAGGATCACATGGTGGTATTAATGTCACCTATTCACCAAAGGCAAAAAAGCCCTGGTAGTGGCTGAGGACACCCAGGTATTAATTGAGAAGATGAAATGAGTTCATTTAACACTCCTTGCACAGACAATAAATGTTTCATCCAAGTGACTTGTTTGTATGCTTGTTTTGTTTTGTGCTCTTTAATAAAAGGAGAGTGGAGGTGGGGAAAGCAGCCGTCAAAATACTCATGGTAAATAATTCCACTGGCTCTGTTCCTTGTTTTAGAGCAGAGGACATTTGGAGATGGGGTTCAGGCTGTGCCTCCCTCTCTCAGAGGTGTACTTTAAAGAACACTTTCAGCTCCTCATGATGTGATCAGAGGTGACATCATATTTGGATTGGGACAGGGTAGGAAAAAAGCTGAAAAGGAACTGTGAAATCATGGCCTGGCACAGATGAATACCTGAGTGGCTCCTTGCATCAGCAGTACTAAAGCATCTCCAGTTTAGTCCTAAGCTTCCTCTCCTAGCACCTTGAATTGGGAAGAGCATAACTGGCTGGAGAGACCAGGAATTGTCTCAAAATTGCAGCATCAGTGTTCATCCTTTTGTCTTGGTGGGGCCACCCAAAACCTGATGCCCAACCCATGTCACTGTTTCTTGGCACCTTGTCTTGGTTTGAGACAAATTTGGAGGAAAAACGTCCAAAATGAATGTCTGTGTTAGAAGGCAGACTTCAACAGCCCCTCCCCCACCAGGCTCGGAAAGAAATTCCTCGGAGGAAAGTGAAAAAAACTTATTTATTTAACAAGCAAAGTGCACATAGGCACAGAAAAAAAGAATAAATAATGTTAAATAATAAAACCTCTTGCTGTGGAAAAGACCTGGGAAGATTTCAAAGTCCTTTCTGTGGGTGTGGCTTTGCTCTCGCTGGAGCTGGGGTGAAGCTTGGGCCCCTCTGGGTTGTGGTGTGGGGCCTCCCGATGATGTTCTGGTGTTGCTGAACAGTCCAGAAGAGAAGAAGAAGCCAAAGTCCCAGGAAATTCCTTGCTTTAGCTAATGAACAAGAAGCTAGCTAAAAAGGAATGCAACTCTCTTCCCTGCTGCAGAAGCTGAGGGCTGAGAAGAGCCAGTGAGTTATCTCTGTTTTGAACACAAACTGCCAAAAGAATTCCACCTGCTTCCCCCTCTCACTCCTAAAGGTACAGAAAGGCACAGGATTCATGTCTGGCACAGGGCAGACGATAGGGAACACAGTATCATACAGTCACCCCAGGACATATCCCTCCCGTGCAAATGACACCAGGCACAGCTGCCTCAAACCATCTCAGCACAAAAGCCAAGGAAATATTCCCTGCATGGAAAAAATGAAGGCTTTTTCATCTTGAAGTAATAGATAGAAAGTTCCATTTCTTGCTGTTTTTAAAATTACTCAAAGTATCCATGCCTGATGGATCCTGGACTCTGAGAGGTGACAGACATGTCTTGGTTTGTGAGATTGCTGATCTTTGCAAGCAACTCCCTTGCTCTGGGGCACTCGGAGTAAATCTCCCTCTCCTAGGTTGCACCTGGATGATGGGAGACATGATCTGCACCAAGGCTGGATGTGTCCCGGACCATTTACAAAGTAAATGGAAAGGAAGGATGGAAGGGAGGATGCCAACACCTCAGCTATAACTGGATGCTGGCTCTGGTCATCAGAGACAACCTGAGTGCTGTGTAAATCTCCAACCTGGGCTGCACCAAGAGGGCAGCAGAGGCAGCAGGTGTAGGGAATTGGAGTGGGAGGCAGGAATGGGACAGCTGGTGGCAGGCAGCACACAGCCCTCAGCTGGAGTGTCCTTCCTGCTTCTTATCACTTCTGCTTGTCATTGGAGTGAGCGAGTCCTCTGCTCCTGGCTCCATAAAACTAATGGACTATGGCAGAAAGTGGGAGGAATAGGAGAAATGTCAGCCTGGTAAGTGCTAAAGAGAACATCTGAATAACTTGGGGTGGTGTTCCCAGCGTGCCCAGTTGGGCCAGGTCTGGCCATGCCACTTGCTCATTACTGCACCTACCCAGAACTCTGATGTCCAACCTCAACCATCAGTATTTTGTGTTTCCAAGGCAACCCCAGCCTTAGCAGCCTTCATAATGACATAATTTGGTTGAAATGAGCATACATGATCTTTTGATTACCACTGGAAATATAAATTAGGTTACTCTCCCCATCCCCAGCCACTTGAAAAATAAATGCATTGGAGGGAGGGGGAGGAAAAAAAACCTCAGAAGAGGGTAAATGGAAAAATCAATTTTTACATTAATGGAGTCCTCGTTCAGCATTTCTTCTCTTTGTAGATTTAGATAACAGTGATATCTTAGTTTCACAGAGCAAAGAAATTAATTACTTACTAATGGTGCAATTCAGAAATTAATTTATGTTGTCCATTTAAATGTGTCATTATTAATCAATTTAAAGGAAGAGAGCTGTAAGCCAGCACCATCTGAACTGATTTATGTTGCCAGAGGAGTCTCCCTGCCTCCTCCTTTCTAGAAAACACATAATTCCTGCTACCTGTGAGTTGCACCTGGAACTCCTCTGGCATCACTGATAGAACAAAAAAAAGGGAATTCCTCAGGTCTGATAGACAGGTCCATCCTTGATGTGTTTCAGTAGGTATGGACCACTGCCAGGGTGCTGCAAAAATGTTAAGGCTGTTTTTTGCATTTTTAAATTTATTTATTTGAATTCCTGGTCTGGAATTCAAATTCCACACTAAAAAGGCAATGCACAGAAAGAGGATGCTGTCTCCAGAGGATGAAGATTTTATGCTTCTGACTTCCTAGCAGGTCTTCCCCAAATCCTGGGGTTTAGCACACCATAGGCTCCCCAAAAGGGTCAGGGTGGGGCAGCTGCCTTAGGGGGGTGATAATTAAATTGTCACGGACCTGATTTTCTTCTTTTTACTGCTTTATTTCCATGGGAAGAGATTATAAATTGTACAGGACTCTTTTATAGTAAGGCTTGTCCCAGGCTGGAAAGGGGGATCCCATACCATGCACTTATTAATGAATAAACTAAAAAGCACTCCTTGAAACACCCAGGATTTCAGAACGTCATTACTTCCCATGTCTAGGCTTTTTCCTGGCAGGCAGGAGCCTGATGTAATGGTGTACATTGTGTTATTGTCTCCAGAAATGCTGCATCTGCTATGCATCTGTTTGCTCCTTGGTGCAAATGGCAAAGCTGGGGACTTGGGAAAACAATCGGCTGAAAGATCTTGTGTTCAAATCCTGTTTGGGCTACTCGGATAAGGCTGTGATAGCCATTCCTTTCCTGTATTCACAGGATCATAGAATGACTAGGAAGGAAGGGACCTGAAAGATCACCTCATTTCATGTCTCTAACATGGTCAGGGATACCTTCCACCATCCCAGGATGCTCCAAACCCCGTCCTACCTGGCCTTGGACACTGCCAGGGATGGGGCAGCCACAGCTTCTCTGGGCAACCTGTGCCAGTGCCTCACCACCCCCACAGTGAAAGATTTTTTCCTAATATTCCATATAACCTTGCCCTCTTTCAGTTGAAAACCATTCCCCTTTTTCCTGTGACTTGCAAATAGGGTCCCTCCATCTTTCTTGTGGGTTCCCTTCGTATTGTCATGGTAATTTTGATGATATCCCACTGTAAAACAGAAGGATGTGAAAGTCTGCAATTTCCGAGCCTACTCTAGTATCTGTATTTATAGACAGGTCATTTCTTTCCTCTTTTCCCTCCTCCCCTTGAAGCAAGGCTCACATTTAACATCTGCAGCAGCAATAATGCTTCTTTCATTAGGCTTGGAAAAGTTTAGACGTGTGCCCATGACAAAGCAAAGCCTTTATCTGGCTTAAAGGGTTTCAGATTAGTTTCATGTTCTTCCTCCCTGTTTTGTTTTTCAAGCCAATTACTGCCCTGCTGCCCACACCAGGCACATTCCAGCCCGGGAGTTCTTTTTCAAGTTAAAATACTTTCTCTGTGAAACACCAAGCAGAGAGTGAGCAGCAGGTTGCAGAATTAATCAAGAAATCATTTAGCACCTGCAAATAAATACTTGTATCTGAAGATTTTAGGTTTTTCTTTTTCTCTGCTCCTTTGTTCTGGGTAAATCCCTGGTTTCTGAGCAGAAGGCCTGGTGAGAAGCAGCTGAGGTTTAACAATGTGGTTTGACTTTAACAGATTAGGGAGTGTTCTCACCTTCCCTTTTGCCAGCTCTGGTTAGGGGTCACCAAATTTTGATGGAAAGAAGTAACCCAGGCTGGGAGGTAATAACAACATCCCTCCACCTACCCTTTCCAAAGTGCTCCTGTGCCTGTGGATGATGACAAGACTTCAGCTCATCCTGGCTTCTGCCTTTTTGGAGCCAGAGAGAGCCAGAAGACACCATAGCCTCCAGCCCATCTCTTGAAACTCCTCCACCCAGAAATAAGTGGGTTTTTGTGATTTCTACCACAATAAATTTCTTCCATAGTCCATAAGACATGAGATAATCTTGGCTGGGGATTCACTGGTTGGACTCTGAAGGGTTTCATGTAGGAGTCAAACCTTTATTCAGTGCTAAGCAAAACAGAAAACAAGAAGCTATAAAAAATGTTTCTATATATAACATTCAAAAGTTTTTTGCTTTCTCCAATGTAGGAACTGAGAAGGAAAGATAAACCCAAGTTAAACATCTTGACTTGTTTAATGCTGATTATCTCCACCCAATTTTCAGAATCCTTGAGCTTTTTTAGTATGAGAGAAGAGCAGTCTAGGGCATTGGCAGCCCGGTTTTTATTAACTTCCCTCCTCTTTCCTTCTCTCCTTGTTCAATAACCTTGGAATCCATCATCTGTGGGTTTTTTTGGTGCCCTGGACTTGCATGGAGCATGCCATGAGCTTTTATTTGTCTGCTGGCAGCAGCCCCATAAAATTAAGCTCTGGGTCCTTGATTTCCTTTACTGCTACAAGCTGTTGGATTAATTTTGTACGGCCCTCACTCTGGAGTTTCTGGAGAGCTGGATTTGGTGCCATCCCTGGCATGGGAACATGGGCCCTTTATAACCCAAAAAGCTCAGATTCTGTGACTCCACAGATTCCTTTATAAAACAACCGTGAAAGGGTGAGGTGGGGATGGAGCAGGGTTTTTGCTTGGCCTTATTTTTTTCTCTCTTGTTTTCCTTTTCCCGGTCTAGAGGATCTCACCACAATTCTCCTCATATTTGTGGTGTGTGCCTCCAGCAGTCCCTGCCAGGAATCCCTCCCTCCTCTGGAAGAGATCCAGAGACCCCTTGGGCTTTCTGTGTCTGGCTGGGATCCCCTTTTCTAAAATACAACCTGCAACAGAGTCTCAAGCCACTCATATACCCCCAGCCTGGGCAGATCCCCCTTGTGTGGGGTGCAGGACTGTGACACACCCAGGGAAGTCAGTGGTGATGTTACATGGAAAATAGAGGCATTCCCAAAACTGTGGTACCATGTCCAAGCCCCAAGAGAGAAGAGGGTGTGGGAAAAGGCTGCTGCTATTCCAGCCTTCTAGCAGAAAGCTGTCCAGCGGTAGGGAATGTGTATGAAGGGGTGAGAGGGGAAGCAGGAAAGAAACCCCAGCAAGCCCTGCTTGCGAAGTGTTGTGCTGGGAAATTGAGCCTTAATCAGCAAGAGCTGCATCTCTTGACTCAGCAACTTTTCTGGTGACTGGGGCAGTGGAATTGGGTTTATGGTCCTTGCTGCCAGTGTCTCTTTACGGTTCTGTTAAAATCAAGTGAGGGATGTAATCCTGCCCAGCCAGGAGGCTTTGGGATTGCTGCAAGGAACAGACCTCGACGGATCCTGTCTCCCTAACCATGCTACAGCCTTGGTGACGGCTCAGGGGTGCAGAGCAGAGCCCCGTGGCAGGAGGGTTTAGGGCAATTTGCTCCCTCCATGAAGCTAATCCCTAAAGATGGTAACTGGCTTAAAACCTGAAAATTGGATCTTTTTATGCTTTCCAAACCATTTCTTTCTCTCCTTCTACTCGTAACAATGCAATCTACAGGCTCTTCATAGCTCTTGCCACAAACCAGTTTTTCCCACTCCCCAGGTACAATATTTAACCCAGCAGGTGTTATCAATGTGACTGCCTGGAGCCATACCTTGAAAATAAGAGCTGAGACCCTTAATTCAGGCTATTAAAATGTGGGAATAAGATCTGCAGTACAACAATAAAAAAAAAACCTCAGCCTGAAAATGAGTTGACACATGGAAAAAGAGGAGTCCATTGTGAATATCCCTTAGGACAGAGCTGTCCCCTCACCCTGCTGTGGTGAAGTCCCCTCACTCATCTTCAGGATGGGTGAGTATAAGACACCACAAAGCCTCACAGCAGCTTATGATGGTCTACAGTAATGAACTGGGGAGGAGGAGGCAGGTGGAGGAGGCTGGAGATAATATCTGGAAAGCATATCACTTACTCCCTTCCTGAGACAACTCAGGTCGTTGAAGGCTCTTCTGTTCCAGTGCTGCTGTGGGGTTCCCATGGTCTGCTCCTGCTTCAAGCCAGTCTTTCTTCTGTGCTCCTGAGTGAGCACTCAGCACGACCAGTCAGTCTTCCCTGGCTGCTGCTGCTGCTTTTCCTGAGCAAAGGGTGTTTGCCAAGTCACCCACTTTACCCCTTCCTGTCTGCTTCCAAGGGCAAAGTCCCACTGCAGCAGGACAGCAGCACATGGACTTCATCTGCTCAGAGGCAGCAGCTCCTCTAACACCGTTTTGGTCCACCCTGCTGATTATCTTGAGTAAAATGAGCATCCATTCAGTGGAACTGAAGCACTGTGAGCAGCTCAGCACCAAATAATTGAGGGGTTGGTATGGCAGCTGCCAAGAGCATCAGCCTGATTTGTGGGCTCACAGGTCTGTGACTGCAACTCATTTTCCTGGGAGGGCAGATGATGGCTGAAAGAGGGAGAAACCTGGGAGATGGTTCAGTGGGAAGCTGGCCCCTTGCAGTGACAGTGATTAATGGTGCACACTTTGCCACTAAGCTGGCTGAACATGTGGTAGGTATCTACCAACGCTTTCTCTGAAGGCACTTATCTCATAAAAATGAGTTCTCACATGTATTTGACAAGTCTTGATTGATTTTCACTCCTGCCTACATTTCTGATCCCTTCCTCTCACAAAAATCACAGTGTACGTGAGAGTTTCCTCCAAGACAAAACCCACTCTGAAGCAGCGAGAGGAAGAGCTGGGGACAGCTCCTTTTGACGTGGAGCATTTTTCCTGGCATCCATCCCTCTCTACCTCCAATGCTAAAGTCCTCCCAGTGTCTTTAGTTCTCTCCATCCCTACCTGTCAGCCAGTTAAGCTACATCCTTGTAAAAGTTTTAGCACAAACTCACTGCAGTGCAGCTCTTCTCATGCCCAGCACAGTGGAGAAGAGACTTGCAAAGGGATGGAATTACAGAGGGACACAGTTGAACCTGCAGGAACAGCACTAAATGCCTGTGAATGATGACAAAACCTTTTTATTAAGCACAAATGGTCTGAAGCTCAGAGGCTGAGCCAGCGAGGCTGGGAAGGGAGAAGTCGGAGAGATGGGATCACCTTCCACAGGCAAGGTGTGAACGTGCATCCAGGGAGATGTTACCATCTGAGACCAGAGCATTCATGAGCAGCCTATATTGAGGAAAAAATAATAGAATCCCGGAATGGGTTGGTTTGGAAGGGACCTTAAAAGGTCATCTTGTTCCAAACCCCTGCCATGGGCAGGGACACCTTCCTCTATCCCAGTTTGCTCCAAGCCCTGTCCAGCCTGGCCTTGGACGTTTCCAGGTATGGGGCAGCCACAGCTTCTCTGAGCAAGATATGCCAGGGCCTCACCACCCTCAGAGGAGGAATTTTTCCTAATCCTATCCCTCCATGCTCTCATGAAAAGCCCTTCTTGCACAATGTTTATATTGATGGCAGGTACTATATTTTCATATATAAACCGCCTCACAATTTATCGCAGAAAAGAGCCCTATGATGCAGTAACAACCCAGATCATCAATATGCAAAGATAGCACGAGGAAATCTTCTCTCTGCCTTGTCTGTCTCATCTCACCTGAAGCTCATCTACCTCTGTGTTATTAGGTCGCCCCCATGAACAAAGAGCTCCTTTTCAAACCCTGTCACTTTCCAAATGAGTTACAGACCCTCAAAGTTCCAAGACGGGGCAGGAGAGTACAGCATTTGCAAAGCATTCTTCAAGTGATAAGCAATTTAGAGGTGGAGTACCCTCTCTGAGAAGATGCAGCGAAGGAAGCATCTTCAGCAATGGAAAGGTACACCTGAATCCACTTAAAAGAAAGATCTTGTTAGGGAGGCCTAATTAGGCTGCCTTACTTAGCCCACCTGTGAGCAGTTTCATGGCTGCCAGAGCTTATAAAAGCAGGAATGAGGTGCTCCTGAAGTTTTCTGCTTTATTCTGGAAGCTGAAGTTTTGAGGAAACTTTAAAACTTGGGATAGCAGGTAGGAAATATATGGAGTCTGTGGATGCAGGAGCAGATTTGAGGTAGTTAGTTTCTCAGAGGGACTGCTGCTCTTAAGGAATTCTTCTGTTTTGACTTGAGATACACAAGCAAGTAAAGAGGCTGAGCCAGAATGGTTTTAGAGTTCTCTAGGGCTAGGAGCTGGCAGTCTTTTCTCTCACGAACAAATACTTTTGGGAATGAGCTAGGATCTGGAGTGCTCTGTTGCAGGATGCAGATGAAACAGTGTTTATTGCTGTATTTCTAGAAGTGATTAAATGAAACATGGAGTAAGAGCTGCTTATATGAAGAGATAAGGCTCCAAAGTGACCTAGCTCTTGTAAAACTTCTTTAAAGAAAGGACTTTTTTTGAGCAGGGCTTTTTCTGGAGGTGGAGGTGACTTTGGGGTGCTGAATATCTGCTGTGGGGACAGCTGGGGGAAAAACTCCACAAATGGAGGCTCGAATGAGAACAGTTTACTGTCTTGGGGGCAGTGATGTTTGGTGGTCCTGTGAAGTACCTGAATGAAGCTTGAAATGCCAGGCTGGACACGGCTTGGAGCAATGTGATCTATTGGATGGTGTCCCTGCCCATAGCAGAGGGTGAATGAGATGGGCTTTAAGGTCCCTTCCAACCCAAACCTTTCTGTGTTTCTGTGATTAATTTTTTTAACTCCTGTAAAGTACTAGGGAAGAAGTAATTTGGGGTTGGACCCTCAGTCTGGAGTATCTATAAATGTCTATTTTGGTGCTAGGGGCTGTCTCCTTGGGGAGCAGAGTGTGGAGAGCTGCCTCAGGTGCTTCTGTGCTCTTCTAAATCAGGTGACGCTCTTGGATCAATTTCAGCTCCAAGTGCAAGGTTAGACCCAAGCTTTGGTTATAGCTGCTGTCCTAGGGTTTGTTAATGGGCTGCTGATGCTGGCTCAGGCTCCTGGCCTATCCTTTTCCCCTGTATCTTCCTACAGAACTGCAGTAAAAATACTACATGTGCTGTAGAAAGGCTGCTGGGATGTTTTCTAGGTAAATGGCTGCAAGGAAGAGCAGTTCTCTCTTCCCTTTTTATTTTAACTCTGCCTCTCCTGAATTATGTCACAAAATGCATTAGTTTAGCTAAATTTCTTCACGCTGTGGATTGTGATATTCTGCTTTCCTCTGGAACTGTGGATCTGATAAATCAATGGTAACTTCTGCTGATCCCCCCCCACTGGGACCACCAAATTATGACACTGTGGCCACCACTGGAGGATGGATTTGGTGAAAATGAATGCGGATGCTGTTGAATTTTACTTGTTTAGATGTGGGAGCTATTACAATGTTGGACAAACTTGCTAGTTTTCACCTGTCTGGGGTTCAAGGCAGAGTCTGTCTTTTCATTTCTGGTTTCTTGGCTGCTTGTCCTTGTTAAACTCATTTTGTAGAGACTCTCATCCCTGCTCCAGACTCCACTGCTGATAATGGGGTTACCTGTGTTTTCTGAGGTTATCACAGCCCTGCAGTGACCAGGCCAGACTGTTTGCAGCTGCATGTTGCTTTTCTAATAAAAAACGACCCCTCTTGTGCAACATTAAGCTACTAATGCAAAACCTGTCTCTCTATCTTTCAGTAAATTGAGTTTTTCTGTAGGAGCAGGGATACCTTCTCAGCCATGAATATCCATGTGATCCCAGCCATGAAAAGTGGTGTTCAGACTCCAAGATGAAATATTTTCATTAAAAAAAGAAATATCCAGTTGGACTGACTGTTGCTGTCTCTTCCCCGCTTCCCTCCAAGAGCTCTCTGCAAATTCCCCTCTGAGCACATCTGTCAGTTTGCGGTACTTGGGGCAGCACTTGGGATAATTTATCTCCAGTTATTTTATTTCTGCTGGTTTCTGAGCTAATAACAAGTGATGAGGGCTTGTCTCCTGCTCTGGGCACCTTCCCATTACTTAACTAACAATTAATAAGCCAGATAATGGAGTTTTTCTCCCACACAGGAATAAACACTGACTCTATTAAACTGTGGCAACGCAACATCTCCAATCTGTTCAGAAACTGCAGCCAGTGTACAATCCAGTGCCCTCCTTAAAAGGAGCTGTTTTCCCCAGTCTGCAATATGAAAACCAGGCTCAATTTATTGTTTTCCAGGCTGAATGGGGGAAAGTTTCTCACTCACTTGGACTAAGGGACCCTGCTCCAGCAGCATGGTCATCCATGGCATTGCCCTGGGAAAGTTGGGGCCATCCCATCTCTCAGGGATGCTCTGGGCCATGGGGGAAGGGACTGTAGGAGCCCATCCGTGGGAAATGGTGGCTGTGTTTGTTTGCAATACACTTCTTTAATTGCCAGAGCATAGGAAGGGTGCCCATTTATTACAGTGGGTGTGCATCAAAGTAAATACATTAACTCCATAGAAACATTTAGTTGCTGAAAAGCCTCTAATTATGAGCACTCACCAGCAGGCAGCCAATTACTTATCTTGACAGCTTCTTGTGTCCCCTTGCCTTCACCTACTCCCTAGGTGTCATGATGGAGGGCTGGGGCCTGCAGTGTGTTCTGGAGGGTGAGGAGGATGGAGGTTTCCCTGTGCTGCTGGGATGACACTGAGAAGACCAGTGTTCCTGTGACCAGTCCCATGTGCTTTCCTTAATCCCATAAACATGAGCTTAAACAGGACGTTGTGTGAGATGGGGAAAGTCCTTGGAATGTGAATTCACCACACTGGAATGGCTGGCACACCTAGGAGCCTCTGACATTCCCCTTTGCCATCAACTCTCCACAAACCAGACCACAAAGTCCCCCAGCCTGCGACTGTCCTTCAAAATACCCTTTTCCCTCCCTCCTCCTCATGCCACTGACTTTTTCAATTGTTTCACCTCAATCTGTCTTTTCAGAAACCAACCCCATCAGAATATTGCTGGTGGCAGTACAGACTTTTTTGACATCCAGAAGTGTGCCAGATCACTGGGCTGCCATTTGGAGAGATCAGATGATTCCCATGCCTGTAAAATTATGACACTAGCCTTGAGGGCTGGAGGGAGTGAATAGTCATGAACTGAAAGCTGCCCCTTTGAAGTCTGGGATTTCTGGAGATATCATCTTTTATATATATCATCAGCCAGGTTGCTTTTCATTTCGTTGTTTTTCTTGTCCAGATTCTTAGAGAGCAAGACCTTACTTCAAGGCAGGAGGGATGATGAGAAAGATAGACGAGCCCAGATGCTTATGCATTTCATATCTCTTTGAAATGGAACAGTTCCAATTTTTCAGAACCAACAACCTGCTAACACCCTGTGCATTTGTACACAGCACTTCTCTCTGTGCTGGATGATCCATGGGGGAAACTCTGTGCTGGTCTGGTTTGAATTGTGCCAAAGCTGAGCCTGACTTTAAGTCAGAGTTATTTTTCCAAAGCTGGGTCGGAGCCACTCACACACATGCTGGATAGCTTCTTAGATGGATCAGCAGCAAAGAGGGAGAAGGGTCCTTGTATGATATTCCACGCAGTGGTTTATTACAGCCACACACACACAAAGAGAGTCAGTGACAAAGAACAAAGGGTGATGGAGGGTCCAGGTTTAAGTAGGGGGGGAGGCAGGGGCAGAGAGATCATAGGGGAGCAATGGTTTGGGGGCAGTACACAGGTGGGGTTAGGATATGGGAGCCAGTGGGGAAATAGAGAGTGGCTGAGGGGAGAGTGGCTGTGGGGGGAGCAGGGAAGGGAGAACATTCTGGAGCAGGGATGGGGGCAACAGGGTCCACTGGGGAAGCAAAACTGGGGTACATTAACAGAAAAGGTGGTAACACCACCTGGGAAAAGCCTTTCTCACCCTGACCTGGGGAGTGTTTCTTCTGCTAGGGTCTGTCCCACCAGGGGATCCTCAGGGACCCTTGTGTGGCAGGCCCACCAGCCTCCACATACATCAAAACTTGTACTCTTTTTTAAGGGGCTGTTTTGCTGTTATCATTTAGTGGGACAATCCCTGATGGCAGCAGTGGTGTGAGAGATGTTAGCCTTGAACAGGAAACATGTCTATGCACTTTCTGGCTGGCACACCCAGCCCCTTGGAGGATCGCTTCTTCCCAGGATTGGTGGAAAGACTACCCAAAGCAAAATCACTTAAGCTAACTGCCACTGTTTCTGTAACTAAGGACTGTGTGTTGTCCTATCCCTTAGGCACCCCTTCCATTAAAATTAGTGGGATTGACTGAGGGGTGATATGCCATCAGGTTGGACTATGAAATGCCAGGTACAGGTTAGGCAGAAAGACCCTTTCTTCTCCTTAAAAGTAAAGAAAAGTAAAATCTGCCTGTCAAGTCTGTGATTTTAGCACTTTTGTTAAGAATTCATCAATAAACAATCCAGACACAAAATTTGTCTGGCACATTTTGATCTTGGCCATGATTCCAACATCCCTGTCTTGTTCTGGCATCCAGCTATTGAGGGACCTGCTCTCATTTGCACCTTTTACCCTGCTAGGGAATTTTTAAAAGAGTAGTTATTCATGTTCTCGTGGTTAACATCTGATCCAGGGAGAGAAGAGCTGCTCTGCATCCTGTGGCATTCATCCTTCCCTTCTGCTGGATCATCAGCCCTGGGCTTGCAGGACATCAGTGTGGGAATGGACCCTCACATCAGCCAATGCAAGTGGCTAAAAATCCTCACTTGAAGGTGGTGTGGCTTGATCTGAGCCACCTCCTGCTCCTCAGAATCTTTGCCTGAGCAAGAAGTCCTGCATGGACACTACAGTAAAGCAATAGGCTCTGCCTATGCAGACACTGGCTTAAAAATGTGCTTTAGCCAAACAGGACTAGTTAAACTAAATCTTTCCTTACTGGCTGTAACCTAGATACTGTCTGATGAGACCTCAGTGGCAATGGTCCCTGCTAGGGGAGCAGGACCTCTGGCAGGGGAGCAGGCAGAAAAAAGCTGCACTGAGACTCTCTCATCAGCCTCCCATATATGTCAATGTCTTGTGCCTGTGAGAAGCTCTTGGACAAAAAAAAAAATTAAAAAAAATTCCCCTTGCACACAGAGCAGTGACAGATCTGGATTGTCTGGAGAAGATGAAATAATTTATAAGCTTCGATTTAATGTTCCTGTTTCCTCTTTTTTTCCTACAGCACCAAAAACTCCACCTTCTGTCTGTCATCTAAATGAATTTACAAGGAAAAGAAAATACTTCTTGTTAATGTTCTCACACAAATGAAACATTAGCCAGGGAGACAAAAAAGAAAATAATTGATTGTGAAAGCAAACCCCCTCTGAGACAGTCTGAACATTATCAGGAGCAGCCTGGGAGAGGGACTGGGGGGAAAGGGAGAGGGGAGGAGGAGAACAGAGCAGGCTGGAACAACAAATGTAGCGTTTATGATAATTATCCATGTTTTAATCCCTGTCGCCAACCAAGCATTCACTTCCTTTAATTAGTTCTCGATTAGAAGGAGATTGTCTAATAAACTGTACAAATAAAGAGCAGTGTTCCTGCACACCAAGTTTTGAAAGGATGGGGATGCAGGGATGGCACTTGAAAGGTACACAAGCACAGAAAACATTGCTTTATTTTTTTCCTCATTTCCTTGGCTGCAAACAGTGGCTGTTTCTGCACTAGTGATGCAGCCAGTGAAGTAAATCCATAATTAAACTGAATTAGCATGTACTTGGAAGTTTTACATGCACAGACACAAGGAAGGTTGCTGCTTGGAACATTTCCAGTATGATTTGCAGGGGAGATAGGTGGAAGAGCAAATAAAACCATATAGTTTAATCAAAAAGCACTTTTGCTGAAATTTATTGCAGATTTTTGTGCTAAGAGAATGTTATGTGGGGTTCCTGGGTGACTGGTTGAACAGGGACTCTTTAGTTTACCAGGAGATCTTTGGAAGTGGCATGCTGAAAGTCACCTCTCAACTGGCCTGTGTGTGTCACCTCAGTGTGAGTGGGCTGAGGTGTGTGGACGATGCACACAGGAACTGGAAGCTGTGAGAGGTGGATGCTGGAAGGTAGTCAGCATTACTGCTCTTCCAAAGACAAGCTCTTAACCCAAAAACTCATGTTGTGGCAACAGAGTCATCTACAGCCCCTTGTTAGCTTCTCTCACCTCTGATAACAAGTAACCTGCACTGTTTTGCCACATTTTTGGAGTTGCTGGGAGACACATTTTGGTGGGATTTGTCTTGTGCTGTGTAAGGTTTTTGTCACCTGAGGTGTGTAGACATGTGCTGGCTGTTCAGACTGGGTCAGGCCTAACACCTTCTGTCATGTCTGTCCAGCTGCTTTGAGTCGCCTTTCAAAGGCTCTGTGCGACCCCTTCTTGCTGAGCTAGCAGGGAACTGCATTTTAATTCCTTCCACATAGTAGAGCCAGATTCTGAGCTCTTGCACTTCATGGAAGACTTCCTTGGGCTTTCCAGCATGGAGCCTGAGTTATGACTGGTGTCAGCTCTAGTGAGAAACCAGAGGGCCTTGCTGCCCTTGCTATTAAACCCAGCTAGATGGCTTTGGAGGTGAAATCCAATGTTTGCGATGCTGAGGCTCTGGGCAAGGGAGCTGGGCTGTGCATCATGCTGTGGTCAGGCTCCACCCTTCCCAGTGATTTTCTAGGCAGGTGGTTGAGCAGTCAATACTTTTGTTCTCTGGTTTTAATCCAACTTGATAAGGGAGGAGAGATCTTGGAGATACTGAGTTTGTGCTAGCCCAGATAAATCAGCCCATGGCACTTTCATTGTGTCACCTCTTGAGCGCAGACCAGTGGTTGGGTGGTGTCCTCTAAGGTGGTGGTGTGGGGCTGGAGGAGTCTGAGACTGGTGTTGGAAGGAATAAAGGTGGGACTTGGCAGAAGCAGGAGTGAGAGGCTGGGAATTGCCTCCCTGGATCTGTTAGGGTGTGTGTTTCAGTCAAGGACGTATCTTCCTCCTGTGTGTACCCAAGGTGACCTCCCCATCGATTGAGACAGTCAATAGACAGCTACTTAAGAGTAAGGTTCCTTTTTCTTTCCTTATTTATACTTCTTCTTCTTCCTCACTTTAATTATCTAAGACAGATAGTCAGCTGCGGGCCAATTAGAAAACAATTACCTGCTGTAATCAATGCTGGTATGGAAAAAGGATGAGGACGAGCATAAAAGCTCAAGAAATGCCTTAAAACACAGCACTAAGGTAACAGTATCCACGACTCCATCCTTCAAAGCTCTTTGCCTTAACTTCCCCAAGGTAAAGAGCTAGAAATGCAAGACATTTCACCCAGAAAAAAAAGCCAAACTAAGTGAAAAAAGTATGGAAACCAATGGACCCCTCTGAAAGGGCAGAATTAAGGATTTCAGGATAAGGATGGGTATAAGAAACTAGTTCCCAGTAAGCCCCTGCATTGCTGAATTAGAATGTTGAAAGAGTCAATCACGGGTTGATTGTCCTATACCTATCTCCCTAACCGCTGCTAATTACCCTGTTGTTATACTCCCTTTTTTCCTGTCGGGTCTCATCTCCACTGCTCCCTGAAATGGATCTACACGCCTCCTCCTCCTCCTTTGGGTCGCCAGTGGGAGCTATGGCAGTGTGAGCGCATCCCGTCGGGTCCTCTATCCAGCTGATTTATTTTAATAACATTTATTAATATTCAGCTCTTTATTAACCCTGTGCATTTCAATGGGGGCAACAGCTGTGCAGTTCTTGAGCAGGGAGTCTGTTTTCATGTGCTGCTTTTACCTGAGAGAAAACAATCCTAATTTTATACGGGCTGTAATGGGCTCTGCATTGACTGTTACCACTCACCAAAGAGATCTGGTGGTTATAATGGATGGCTGGATGAAAATATCAACTCTGTTGTCAGTGCCAGACAGAGGCAGTGGCTAAAATGATAGGAATTACTAGGAAAACAATAAACAAAATAGTAAACTGTATCCTGCTGTGACATGACAGAGGGTAAATCCTCGTCATGAGTGGCCTGCCACTGGCTCTGGCAGGAGAGAGAAGGGTGGGGAAAGGTTTGGTGAGAGGCAGAACGGGTGATGAAGGTATGGAAGTGGTTTTTGCACAGAACAGTGTAATAGGACACAATTTTGGAGCCCCTGCCCTGTGTGCTAAAATCCCACAGAGACACAAGAATGACCCCAGTGTCTCCCTGTTCATCCCAGTTCCTCTCTGTCCTGTCAAATTGTCTCACAGGAACACTTCACACAGACCTTTCTGCTCTCTTTTTCCCAAGCTGGAGAATGCCTGAAAGGTGTTATTTTCATAGGGCTGCCACCAGGCAAATGCACCCTAAGAACCTTCTCAGATTTGGCAAGGAATGTGGAAACTGGGTGACCTGTGTAGTTCTCTGATGTTATGTAAGCTAAAATTTGTGATTTCTTAACTGTGTTTGGGATAGGAAACAGCACAGCTGGAAAAAATTGGATATTTCTCAGATAGGAGCTCAATGCCCTGGTCCTCCTGCCAGGGGCAAGCCTTTGTGCTGTGTCATGTGAGCCACCAAATGAGGAGTTTATATTCATAGCATTGGGCACTTGGTTTTATTTGGGTGTTGCGAGGCTCCCAGAGGAGTCTGAAACCTCTGAGCTGTGGGTGGTTATCTGGGAGAGCCTGCTGGGTGCTCCAGAAGCTGGTGTGGGTTCTGGAGCTGTTCCTGAGGACCCTGTCCTTGCTAGCAGTGGTGCTCTGTGGGACTGGGCTGGAGAGAAGCCACCTTGGCTATTTCTGCATCCCAGCACCACTAAGACCAAGCTGGTGAGGGAAGAGGAAAGGGAAGCAACTAATTGAGGTGGGAGCACCCGCAGACTTTAAGGGCTATTTTAGTTATTCTGCAGGAGGATGAGGATGATGTTGGCTCAGCTATGCTGAATTGGCTCCTTGTGCCAAAACCCAGAATCCCTTCTTGGAAGTGTGGGAGAAATGAGCTCTTTCCCCACTTCACTGGCAGGTGAGAAGCTCTCAGGGTGGCCTTCTCCTCTCTGCCTGCTTTTTGTACTAGCCCTGCCAGTGCAATGGCAGCTTGGTTGCCAAAATAGCTCTGTGTAAGCAGCAGGCAGACAAGCAAAACTGAACTGTCTGCAGTCCTAGAGAGCCTGGATTTAGAGAGATTTCCAGCAGTCATCAGAAAAAGAAGAGCAAAAGGTGAATTTTCTCCATGGTTGCTAGCTCAGTTTCCGAGTTTCTCAGTTTCTCCTCTCCTCACTGCGTGTTTCTTCAAGGAATGCAATCCTGGCTGGCTCTGAAACCAGAGAGGGATGTTTGGACTGGTGCTGCACTGGGCAAAGCTGTTTGAGAATTAAAAATAGCAGTGTTTTCCTTCTACGTTTAATCTCTCTCTGATTTCCTCTGATGGACACCAATATTTCTGTTCATTATATATGACGTGAAATAACAAAAGTGGGGCTTTTTTTGTGAAATAGTAACTGCACACCAGGGGTTTGTTTGTAATGAACTATCTATGTGGAGATTGCTAACTACAGTGTAATTATCAGTGAATAATTCATGGTGAATAATTGAAACGTTTTAGCCCTTTCTGCTGAAATCAGACAGTGACTCAGGATTTCTGGGAATTATTCTTAGAACACTATAATGGTGCCTATTTCACAGGCTGAGGTCAATGAGGAATATTTGAAGTTTGGCTGTGGCAGGTGAATCTGTTCCTGGGCCAGACAGGAACAGGCTTTTGTTGCACAGACTTGAAAGAGGAGAGATAAATCTATTATTTTTTGTTCCAACTTGCTGCTTGGAGATCTGCTATCCTCGAACAGCTTTGCTGGTGGAATTGGGGCACTGGAGTGTTTGCGGTGAGACGGATGCATGGAAGCAGATAACAACACATTCCAGCAGCTACATTTTCATGGTTCATCCCATTCTCATAATCTGAAGTCCACAAACAACAGGCTTTAGGCTCATCCCCTTTGTGGGTCTGTGAACTTTTTGTGGATTCAAGGAGCTGTAGGAATACAGGGGTGAGAAGTTTCCTTCTCCTGTGGATAAGAATGGCACCAGCTCTGAGGAGAGAAGAAAAAGCCTGATGTAAACATGTCTCCCAAGCCTTTTGCTCAGAGAATTTTGATCTGTTCCCCAATTCCCTTTCATTTTTCCTGCCTTCACTTCCCAAAAACATACATGATCCATCACAATTTATAACCTCTGGTTTAAGGAGGATGGGACAGACCAATTAATCTCTATAAAAGCTTCTTTTTTTATTGCACTTAATGTGCACCTTTTGCCTTGTGTAATGGAGCTTACATTCTGAAAAAAAAAAACCAACTTTGACATCTTCCTATTTTCTCTCTTCTTTCCCTTTGGCTGCACAAGCATCATGCTCTATCCATGTGATCCAGGCAGCACGGACAACTTCCTTTTCTCTCCATCTCCCTTTCAGTTGCTGTTTTGCCCAGATCTCTTTCTAGTGCGTGGCAGGTTTAGGTATTGTCCAGCTGTACAGATTTCCTCATTTCCTTCCCTTCTTTCTTATCAGAGGTGTCAACACTGCAAAATGCTCTAGAGTCACCATGACTTCAGTTTTCCAGGGTTGTTTTGCTGGTGAGGAGCATCCTGTAGATGATGAAAGGGGATTTTTGGGTGATTACTGTGACTCTTGACATCCAGTCTGCTCCCAGACCATGTCCCACTGATCCCATGATGGTGGATGTAGCCTAGTGCTCTACAGGAAGGAATGTTGGTGCTGAGAGGTGCCCATGGATGGGTCCCCCCATGGCAGGGGACATGTCCTGTACCTCCACCCCAGTGAGTTCCTGTCTGGCATTGCTGCATCCTTCCCCCCCTGCTGCCTCCCTATGCTTTTCTCCATCTTCCTCTGGCCCTGGTGTTCCCAAAGGGGCTGCAAAGCCTCCCTTTGGCTGGGCTCCCATGGGGAAGCACAGTCTCCTTTGACTTTGGCGTGTTAGACTGTACAAGAGCTGACCCCACTGGGGATCAGGCTTGACCCCAAACTGTTAAGAAAAATGCAGACAATCCCACAGCCCTGTCCTCTTCCTCTCTGTGCCCTCTCTCCTTCTTTGCAGGACCTGGGAATGCTGCTGGCCTCTGGCAGCCCTCAGTCCCACTTACCCGTCAGGGCTTTGAAGAGTTGCTGTACAAAAAGGGGGAAATGAAGACCTTGAGACACAGAGAATGATTTTTAGGACTTTCTAGGAAAGGAGTACTGCCATTTCAATTACAGAAAGCTTCCTTTTCAAAGCATTTTTGTTATTTTTCTCCTAAAAAGGAAAATTCAAAGGCTGATCTGAGAATTAGACCCCCTAAGTGGGTCCAGGAGAGCTTCACCCAACTTGAATTGGTGGTATTTTGTCAGGGAAATAGGGGCAAATAGCATCTTAGGGGTTATGACTTTGCACTGTAAATAGGGTGGCCTTCAGGGGAGAGGAGGGCTGAAAGCAGAGAGAATCAGGTTTTGTTTTCCTTTGGCAATCTCTGGCTTAAAAAATATCCAGGCAGCAAATGAACTGCCATGAAATGCTGCAACACTTTGAAGCTGAGAATGTGACTTGCACAGTGCCTGTTTGAGAGCTCAGCTGGAGCTTCCCTAATCCAAGTTTAGAGAAGAAAAGCGGGGGGGAACTCCACTAAAACATGAGTTTTATCCTTTTATATTACTTGATGTGGAAAAAACCTGGTATGTCAGCACCTCCTGAGGTCCCCACAGTGTTGCTGAAACATGAGATCTACTTTGAAACCAACTTGATGGGGCTGGAAAAAAGGCTGTGAGGAGCATTGGGAAACTGTGGCATCCAACAGTTCCCTGGCCTGCAGCCACTCATGGGTTAAAGTAATGTTTTCCTCTTTCCTGTGTTCAAAAAAATCACTAAAATGATGAAAGATGTGCTTATTTGCCCCTGTGTTCTGGTCCCTGCCAGTGCAGAATCTCTGGGGAGGAGGAGAGTGAGGAATCAGGTTCCCTGAAAAATAGTGAGGGGCAGTGCTGGTGTGAGCAAGGAATATGCAGCTGTCCTCCTTGGGTGCTCTACTCCAGGGAAAGCCCATCCCAAGGGAAAATGAAGGCTGGAGTCAGTGGGGAGAAGGTCCACCAGGTCTGTATCTGGGCATGAGGAAGACCAAGCTCATGCAACTTGTGCATTTTTGTCTGGAAGAAACAACCTGAAAGCCATGGTTATGAAACATCTGTGAAATCCTATGGAAAAGTGAGAAACTTGCTATTTGTTCCAGTGTCTTTTCTCTTTCCATGACATTTTTGCCTGCTTGGTGATCCTCTCAAAAGTAATACATCCTAGCTCCTCTTTCCAGTTTTAATCAAATGTATCCCAATATTCATGCTTCCAAGAATCAAGTTATATCTCCTGGATGTCTCCAGAGTATTAGAGGGATTTTTATTCTCCAAATCAAGGTGAAGAGAGCACCCATTTGTTTTCCCAGGAGGTGAGGATGCCCTGGATGCTGCATTAGACACTAAAATTACCCACAGGATATTACACAGAACATGTTGACATGAAAAAAAATAGGCTATTTTCTTTTTCTGAGTAGAAAGAAATTGGCTGTGTTCACTCACACGCGTTCCAGATTTGGATAGTGCATCATCGTGAAAGGGAGATGAGGTGGAGAATATCTGCGGTACTGGTATGTAAATGAACACTTTAATTATTGCAGTCTGATTGCTGATTTCCCATGTCTGGTGCATCCAGAGCACCTGGATCCTATAGGGATGTGGAGTTTATTTGGATCAGGTGAGCAGCTGCGGTGTCATAGCTGCTGCTGGCACATCGGGGTAATACCTAACCTAGGGTGGTAGGGAAAAGTGACAGGGATTTTGGTGCTGTGGCATGAGGTTTTTGAAGACCACTCCTAAAAACTGGAGCTGAGGCAGAGCAGGGATGCTGAGTGCTCCTGGGAGCTCCAGGCTGACCCCTTCCAGGCAGTCCCTGCTTTCCTTGTGCCTCAGGCAGAGCCTTTCCAGGCCAAATATTGACTGGAGTGTCGCACAGATGTCCCACACAGCCTCCTCCCTATCCCCTCATGCCACAGTCCCTTGCTGGGAGGGGGCAAGCTGCCAGCCATGCAACAAGGGCTTTGCCTCCTCATTATCTCATGGATCCCCCTATCTGCACTCTAGGCTTTTCACAGACCCCCATTATTTCCAATCCCCTTCACTTGTCAGAAGTAATTTGGCGACTTATTATCAGTCAGACAAAACAGCTCTGGTCTCTGCCAGCCCCGATGAGGGGCCTGGCTGCTTTCAAACTTTTATCCCCCTCTGCCATGCAGGCTCCCCTCTCTCTCTGGGCTGAGCCGCTGAGGGGAGCATTCAGCAGGCAGAGCCCAGCCCCAATTAGCAGCCCAGGAATTTTAATTAGTCGAGCAGTCAATTATATCAGTGGACACCCTTTGCCCTCTCCCCTTGCTCCTGTCTCTCTGCCCTGCAGCCCTGCTGTCCATGGGCAAAACTCCTGGCCCTGCTCTGAGCCCTTCGGAGGGGCTGGCAGCTGCTAGAGGGGCCCAGCTGTCCCAGATCCTGGCGGTGGCTGGTGGATTTGTCCCCTCTGAACCAAGGCCTCATCCCTGAGCTCCACTTGAACTGGGGTTTTGTGCCCTCCCAGACCTGCCCTGCTAGGAGCAGTCTGAGCAAGAGGGAAATAGAGTAGAGAAGAGCTTTGGATTTGGGCTCCATTGTCTTTCCTTCCCTTCATAGGTGCTTCTTGATGCTGATCTACCTGTCAGTTCTCCTCTGAGGCTGGCTCAGAAGCTGTGACACCAGGGGAGCTGCCAGCTTGTTAATACTGTCACTTGCCTATCAGAAAGAATCCCTTTGGATCTGCTCTGTTATTTCTATTTCATTTGCTTCCTAAAATTGCCTCCTCTCCCGCTTCTGCACCAGCAGCCAGCAGCACTCAGAGTGTTGCTGCATCTCCAGCGTAGCTGAAGGGTACTTCTGCCCACCACTGCTTCCTCACCTTGTTGGGGCATCAAAAACCTGTTCTAAACTCTCTGGCCCTTGCCATTGATGAAATTTCTTCCTAATTTTGGTGTTTCTTATAGTTTTGTGTTAAGTATTGCCCTAATTTTGGTGTTTCTTATAGTTTTATGTTAAGTATTGCTCTTTTTGCTGTAAGATCAGGCTGCAATGAGTCTCAAATCTGTACCAAATCATGTCCTCAAGATGCTGGACGTGCTTTACAAGGTGACACAGCTGGTGACAGGACTCTGACCCTGCACAAGCATTCCCAGATTCTGGTCATAGTACGAAGTGTCTTGTCCCAGTTCTTTTCTGAACAGCAAATGCCTCTTCACTCAGGGTGTGAAGCAGTTTGGTCATCCCTCCCTTCATCCATCCCACCTTTACCCTGTGCCAGGATCTAACTCTGTGTAAAGCTGAACCGGTGACCTTTGGGCGTGGTGGCAATTGAGTTGTAGTGACATAGGCTGCTTATCTCCTGCAGTAATTACCGGGTATTTAACACATCTCGGAGGGGGAACTGCTCTCCCACCAGGAATTGCGGGCTCTGGGCTCTGAAAGCAGGAACGTGTCGAAGAGTTACGCAGGGGCATGTGTGCAGATGTTTGGGAACATGCAGACAATTACTCTGAGCAGCTCGTTCCCCTCTGACGGGGCCATTACACATCAGTGTGATGATAATGAGCTGATGATACACGATGGAGAAGGGATTCTGAAGCCATCTGGCTGTACCGAGTGTGATATGGGAAACATCTGGTAGGCACGTGTAAAAATAGGATTATCGGCAAAAACAAGTGACTGTGGAAAAGAAGTCTTGCCATCCTGCCTTAATCCCCCTCCTCTTCTTCCTCACTGTGACATCAGAGGTTCTCAGGTTGCACTCAAAGTGGTTTTCTCTGAGCATCAAATACAGTTTAATAGCTGTGGGTTTTAATGTGCTTCAAGCACAGGGAAAATAATGGGGTTGGATCCCAATTAAAAGGGAAGGGAAAAGGTTTGGAGGAGAAGCCAAAGGGTGCTTTCCTGTGAGTCATTCACTCAGTCATTGGTAAAGAGTGGAAGATGACTCCCATGCCATGATGACACTTCCTCTCCTGCAAGGTGCTTGGCAAGGGGCTGATGGAACCCACTGTTTTCAAAACAACTGGAATGTTAAGTGGATAAAATGCCTTGAAGAACCTCAGGTGAGACTTCCCACCAGGAAAAATACAAAAGGATGAAATCAATAAAGTGGAGAGGAGAAGACTGTAGTTAGACTAGGAAAAAGCAGCTGAACCCATGCTTCCCTGACAAGTCTCTCTCTTGATTTGATTGATCTCTGTGAGTAACAAAGCTTTGCCAGGCTGCCAAGTGTCTTGTGTACCCTGTCAGGCTTGTTTGAGTGCCTGTCTATTGTGAATGTGAGATCTGAGGCGAACACATCTTGCTTGATTGAGATTTAACTGTGTTACTTCTGTTTCCATCATTTCCAGCTGTAAATATTCCAGGATTAGAGCAAAATTGTCCATTTTGTAACTCCTGCGTGACGCAGAGCAGGGCAGGCTTTGCTGGCCACAGTGAATTGTCATTTTTCTCATTAAATTAAATAGACGTGATTCACAGGGATGTGATACAGGCAGCACATTAACCCTCTCCTTAGAAGGATGGACACTGTTCAAACCACAAAAAAACCACCCTCTTTCACCTGGTGCCCTGCCTTTTATCCTGTGCTGTTGGGATCAGACCTTTGGATGTCATGAAGAACTTTGATTTCCCCTTTGAAAAAGTGAAGTGAGAGAGGACAGGCACGTTCAGCTGCTGGGACTGGTGTTTGCTGCTTTCTGAAGTGCCCGGCAAAGACAGAGAACCTGCTCCTCATGTTGGGGGAAATAAAAACTCAGGAACTCATAAATGTGGGCAAAGTGGCTCTCCCCCAGGGAGAAGGGGGATGGAGGACACATGTCTTCTCTGTCCTCATTCCTTCCTTCTTCAAGGCAGAGATTCCTATAAACACCCATGATATGCGATGAGGATTATCTTTTTTACCCTTTTTCACAGCAGTTCAGCCTTCACTTAGAACCCTAAATAACAGCCAGATTCTTTCAGAAAGGCACTGCATCCAGCAGCTCTTA
The DNA here is from genome assembly GCA_013396875.1 of Vireo altiloquus. Lineage (NCBI taxonomy): Eukaryota > Metazoa > Chordata > Aves > Passeriformes > Vireonidae > Vireo > Vireo altiloquus. The sequence continues at coordinate 254,877 of VZRF01006988.1, forward strand.
ATATTGCTGGACACACTTGAAACTCCTGGCAGTAATGGCTGCAATTATGAATTAATGGCCTTAAATTCACCATCAGACCTAATGCCTAGTTCTCCTGTCTGGTTCTTGTTTCCCTTCTGTCTTCTCGTTGCTGTTCCACAGCCACAATTATTTGTCGTTAGTCATTAATCTTGAAAGCATCAGCTTTATTTTCTCTTATTTTCCTCAAAGAAACTCTTGCCTGCTCCCAGGTTTTTATTGTTCACTGTTTTCCATCCCTCTTTCCCTTGCTTCAATCTAATCAGTTTTGTACTGCTCTAAAAAGTATTTTTTTCCGACAGGGGAATAAAGCACTGGAGCGAACGTGCCCAAGAGATGTGTGTGACACAGCTGATGCTGCCAACACCTGAGGGATGTTTATGCTCTGCTTACAGCTCAGCCCACTGGGGAGGGGGCAGCATTAGAGCATTTTTCCATAGAGCTGTCCTATCTTGGATTTTCCTGTCCCACACTCATTCCTCTGCAGCGGGAGAACCTCCATGGGGTCTTTCTCCAGGACTCTGGCTGGTGTAGAGCTGGTTCTCCCTGCAGAGCCTAAATCTCATTAAAAGGCTGGCACAGGTGGTTCTGGGCTGGTATCTTGCTGGAAAAGGATGAAATAATCCAAGAGGGATAAACCTCAGACCTTTGACCAGCACCTGAAGTGAGAACAAAGAATAAGGTCCTGTCTCAAAGGGTGTAGAAAAGCTCAAAACCACATAAGGGTGTTTAAATTAATACACTTCTCTCTTTCTCTGGGAAAGAGCTGTCAGAGCTGTTGTGCCAGAGGTAGGTCAGGATGGTCCTCACTGGCAGTGCAGGTGAGGATGCTGAGAGATGCTGGGACCTGGTCCCTGGCGGGTGGGGACCTGTCCTTGGAGCTGAATAAGCCCTTTGCTGCCAGAGCATCCAAATATCTCCCAGCTCTTATTGTCTACATCCCTGGACAGTCTTGTGTGGGAGAGGAGTGCTGTTAGTGGGGAGGGACCCCTCTAATGGGTCACATCTCCTTTGCCTTCAGTCATCCAGTGTCTTGGTCCCACAGTGGAAGGATATTCCTAGAGATTGCTTCCTACTCTAACATCTCAATTTTCATTCCTTTACTCTCCCTGAGACTGACTCCAACAGGGTTTTTGACTACTTCTGAAGTTCTTGTCTTCTTGCTGTTGCCAGGTTTCCTTCTTTCTTCCATATTTCTCCCCCTTACCCCATTGTCCCTTGGATCCTGAGTCTTTCCAAGGAAATGGCAGGGGTGTTTATGCTCCAGCTGCTACTGGCCGCTCTGGTGCCTTCCAGATGGAGAAACTCAGAATTGGTCCAGGTTTTCCTTCCTCCCTGTACACACAGACTTATAGAATAGGGAGAGAGGGAACCAGCAAAGGATGCTCAGGGCAAGAAGTGAAGAGATTGTGCATCCATCACATCATGGAAGTGAAGAAAGTGGAGACAAAGCAGAGGCCAAAAGAAGCTGGTTAAACCAGGCATGTGTCCAACTCCTGTGTGAGATTTTGGCAAAGGTGACCAACAGTGCAAAAAATATAAACTCTGAGCATTCTGTGGTTTTAATGACAAAATTCACCAGGGCTCTGGCAGTAGATCCCTGGGCAATAGAGATTTGGAGAGGAAAGTAAAAGAAAAGATCTGGGCAGCAAAAAAACCTTATTTTTTGAAATCTTTTTCCCCTCAGGGTGTTTCCCCCTCCGCCTGTCCCCTCACTAGGTAAAACCAAAGGCACAGGGAGCATTTACTTCAGGGGGCACCAAGGTGGACAAAAATTGGACATTTTGGGGAGAAGTGGGACAAAAAATTACCTCTCAGAAAGACAATAGCCAATAAGAGCAGAGAGTTGCAGGAAGCAGAGAAATTGTGACATTTAGGGAATAGTCTAAAATTCAGGCAGACATGTGACCAACAGGGAAAACAACAATGCCTTGTGACATTTGGGAACCAACTCCATTAAAAATAGTGCTGCTGAAATGTGCCAAACCCACATGTGTGGCCTCCTTCTCTACTGTTAAATGTGGGGAAATGGTGGTTGGGAGGGAGAGGGGAGAAAAGGGTTATTTTTGTTTAAATATGCTGGGTTAATAGAAGGGTTTAAAAGCTGCACTGAGTCTTCCCTGAAGCACTAAACATTTTGTCTGCCAACCAAGTGCCCAGAACTTGGCAAGTCTTCACTGACTTGATCGCTATCCAGTAGTCAAATGCTGCTATGGAAATCTTCCAAGAAGCTGATGACTGATCATTAGTGTTCAAAAGTATGTTCAGCTTTTTGCACGGGGTAAAGCCACATAAGGAACGTGAAGGTGCCTCACCTTCCAAAGCTGAGCTTAACACTTCCCAAGGCATTCTAACTCCCTCAGCCCTGCATCTGCTGCTGTTGGTAAGCAGGGAAAGTGAGGTTTGGGCTCTGCTAACAAAGCTGGTGAGGTTGATTTTGGCTCAGGACCAAGTCCCCTTGGTAGCAGACCTTCAGCTGCTGTTGCTTGGTGTCCCCACCTGTCATCTCCAGAGATGCAAGTCCTTGGTGGTTGTGTCTCCCCAGTACAGTTTTGCTTCTTGTGGGGAAGTATGTGGCCCAAGAGAGAGAATTTGTGGTGGTGACAGGCATTTGAAGGGGACATCCAGGAGACACCTGCTGTGCGTGCTCCTGCCTCCGTGTGTGCCCAAGGGAATGAAGCTCTGGAAAGGATGCATGCCTTTGGCTCAGCAGTTTTCCATCTAGTTACTGCTGAACAGAGAAGGGAGGGTGCAACACCTTTTTGACTCAGTTTCCCATCAGGAGAAGCCCACAGAGATTTTCCTTGGTGGGTGAGTGGTGCTGTGTGTCTGTCTACTTCCTTCCTGATTGTCTCCAGCTACTCGCAATAGAGAGCCATGGCTGACTGTGACAGATAGGAAGCTCTCAATCCAATAAACTTCCCAAGTTTTCCCTCTGTTTGTCACGGATATGTTGCCTCCTCTTGGCAGCAAAGGCCTGGAGACCTCTCAGCCCCAAGGCCAGCTGCCACAGCTGCTCCCAGCTGCAGGACCCTGGTGTCCTTCCTGGGTTGTTGGATGTCACAAGCAGGGTGGCTTTAGGGAAGGGGAGGTGGGGGAAGCAAAAGCTGCCCCTTAGTGCCAAGGGGAGGAGAAAACCTGGATGGCTCTGGAAACCTTTCTTCCTTTTCCTACCCTGGCTGAATCAGAGCATCCTGCTAGGACAGTTGATTTTAAAGCCTGTGGAAGGGGAGAGCTGTTTTTGACAGCTGCCATTGATATGGCTTAAAAAATGCTCATGTGTTCATAGCCTTATAATTACACAAATACCCTTAGCAGGGCTAAGGGGAAGGAAATTAGCCAAATGTTCTATTTTTCCACCTAAAACCTAGCTACAATGGATTTGAGAGAGACTGTTAGGGGAAAAACACAGGCAAAGTGGCCCTGTTAAGGCAAGGTAGAAAAGGCAAGTCCTGAATTTCAGAATATGGTGCCTGCCCTTTCTTGCTGCCTAGCGGAAATCAAAACAAAAATAAGCTCAGAAACCTTTTTCAGCCTCATTTTCAAAGCCATCTCGGACCAGGAAACAGCCAAATGAAATTAGTATGAGAAGTTAAGTGCCACAAAGGGAGACTTAGGGAAGGAGCAGATGGAGTGTTAGGAAGGTTTGTTTGTGTGCAAAATGTATTACTACCTATCCTGGAAAACACAGCATATTATATTGCTTTACATTTGGGGTATTTTTGCTGCAAGGCTCCAGGGTGATTTGTGGTGGTGGGGCCAGGTGAAGATAATGAATGGAAGCTTATGAAGAATGGAATCCTCTCCACCTTCAGTTATAGTATTAAATAGCTGCTTGTATCACAGCAATTTCTCCCCCTCTCCCCCTTTTTTTTTTTTTGTGGTGTGCTGAGATAAAAAAACCCCTTTATTTGCTAATGCCACTTATTTAATTTAATCAGGCTGAAGTACACCTTTAATAAGTTTGTCTCCAAAATGAAAAATTACAAAGATGTGACAGAAGAATATTTTAATGAAAACTGATGATGTAGCAAGTTAGCAGAATTATGTCCTCTCCTTGCTCTTTCCTACCACACAGCAGCACAAGAGAGCAGCCAAATATCCCTTAGAAAATCATGGGCTGTGCCACAGAACTCTTTTTAGTTTTTCTGTCCTGAGATCTACTCTCCTATGGGGCTGTTTGCTAATTTCTAGACAATCTGCCAAGAAATCCTGGAGTAACAGCACTGAAATAAGGCAGACAGCAGGATCAGTCTGCAGGATGTGTGATGCCAGGCTGAACTGTCCAGGTGTTGGGATATTCACAGAAGAGGTTGTTCAAGGGCAGGGGATGCATGACAAGGAGAACTGTTCTTAGATGGATCCTCAACCAGTCCCAAATCCACCCTGCTTTCCTTCCAGATGATAGCACTCAATGGTGCCAGCAAATATTTACCTGGCCCCAAAGCTGCTTCTTGTACTGGGAGAGCAGTGATGGAATGATGCAAAAAACCCAACATTTGCAAGTAAGTGGCTGTGAGGAGGAAGATCCATGGGAATTCAACAAGGCTGACTCCAGCCTCTTCGAATAACAGGGTCCTTGCCCCCCAGAAATTCTGGGATTTAATTTTTTGAGCATTTACTTTTTATTCTGTGTAGGTATATTAAGGAAAAAAGCCATGGGGTTATCACCAGGCTAAAGTGCTGCACCACAGCAACCTCAAAGGAGGTCTTGCCTACTCACAAACCTGTTTTCCTCCAAAATCTCTCTTTACTCATAAAACTGCTCAGCTGTCATATGGAGGAATGGAAGTTCTTGGAAACAAAATAAACCCAGGAGGTCAGCAAACCTCCAGAATTAGGAGACACACACCTGCTCTTGGAAGCAATGTGTTCAAACCCACCACACTGACCAGGACTCACTTTGGCAACAAATAGAAAAGATAAATCTGGGCTGAAAAGTGTGACTCTTTCCCTCTTTTGGAGTGCTTCCCTGGGGCATTTTGGTGTGAATCACTGCTGTTTGTTAGAGAGAAAGTCCCTTGCTTAGCCCTGGAGCCCTTCCTCCTGAGCTTGGTCTGTAAGTGATGTCGTGGTGATGACGAATTTGTGATATCAGAATGTGAGTCCCTGGGAGCCATTGTGACGGATGAAGTATCGCAGACCCCCTGTAAGTGAAAGGAAAACTCAGCAGAAGGAAACTCAGATGAAATTTATGAGTCTTCTCTAGGAACTGATGGCTCTCCTGGCCTGGGGCCACCACAGCTAACAGGATTTACGCTGCCTGTGCCCTGGGCCTTGCTCTCAGGGGATCAGGCTGAGATTAATCCAGCCAAAACCAACACTTCCGCAGGGGCAGTTGTTGGGGAGAGCTGGGGAGAGAGATCAGCCAGAGGTGGAAGTGCCCCAGGGAAAGTCCAGTGCATGAGAAGCTCTACCTGATGGTCCATTTTTACCTGTTACTTGGTGAAAAATGCAAAGAATGAAGCCAGTTACATCCCTGTAGGACACAAAGCTGACACTGAATATTTTATCTCTTGTCTCTCTTGCTGGATGGACCCTGGTGGTTCTTGAGGCTCCTCCACCAGGCATGAGGAAAAACCCCATGATTTCATTATCTGATAATGAAAATTCAGTAATTAATTTTTTCTACTGGCAAGCTGGAAAGTTGATGTGTCATATGAAATACCTCTCTTCCATTTCTCCCTAATTCAGGGTGGATTTCAGTCAGTGGCCTCTGGATCCCACAGCTGCTCTATTGAGTTGGGCAGACCTTTTGTGAGCTCCCATTTCCCAAGCTCCATCCTCTGTAGAACAGAGGTGGTAGCCAAAGCTGTCCATAAAATATACTCTTTCCCAAAGGGTGAGGCATGTTTTCCCAGGTTTGCCTGCTATCCTTTTACTAGCTTCCATGAAAACAAATCACAGTTTTCATAAACATAAACTACCATCCGGCCCTGTAATGTTGCTGGGTGTTTTTACCTGCCATTGAGAGGATTTGCAAATTGTTGGGAAAATCCTAGCAGGGTGAAAAGGAGTAGTTTTGGCACAGCTCTGCGGAGCTGCTGCTCCAACCATGATGGCTCTTGTGCTCTAAGGCCGGGTTTGCTGTTGCAGGTTCAATTGCCTTGACTTAGTTGAGAGCTCCAGAGTATCATTCCAAGAAGGCATTTCCTCATCCCTTCACCTGAAAAGAACCACCCAAAAGCTCTTCCTTCGACGCTGTTCTGGTGCAAGCTGTGTTCAGTGGTGACACAGTGCCAGGCACGAGCCTCGCACCATCTGCCCATAGCCCAGGTGTTCCCATCCAGGAGCACAGCGCCAGGACAAAACCAGCACAGGACTGGGCTGTATAGGTTTCCCAACAGCACAAACCCAGCTTAGTCATCCTAACCTAAGGAAAAGCTCCTCCCTCGTCCCCAACTTTATTTAACAAAGTCTTTAGCACTCCCATTAAAAATTTAGCTTGGTGTGTTATCCTGCCTGTGAGTGGAAAAGGGTAAAGGCAGGAGCAGATGGGACAGGGATGATTCAGAGCATGGTGTTACATCCCAGAGTGCGAGCTAGGGGCCCGCTTAAATCAAATCAGGCTTAGTAATAAGAAAGTACATAATTAGATGCTTTAACAACCATGGTTACCCTGTGTGAGGTTTTGCACCATCTCCACAGGTTGTTTTTTTTGAGTGAGGGGAGTCTCGGATGAATTGTCTGGAAAGGTTTCAGTGTTGGATCTGGGTTGTGGGAGTTGAGGGGGCATCTCCAGGATGATGGGAACTGAATGAAGCTGTTTGTGCTTGTGGCAGAGAAGAAACATAAAGGGGAGACCTTACCAAAGATGGGAAGGTAGGCAAAGGTATGCCAGCTTTTTGGGTGCTGGAGAATAGAGGTGGCAAGGGGTCGGCAGAAATATCGTTGCCTTCAGTTTCTGTGTCTATTCATCAAAGGAATGGCTTGGGAAAGCCTTTGAATGCACACAGGGCTCCAGCAAGAGGATTTGGGTAGGTCTTTCATCTGTGCTGAGGCTTCAGTCTATCACTGGTGTTCCAAGATGACCTGTACTGAAGGAAGGAAGGAGGCTTGGCCAGACACATTTTATGGAGCCTTTTCAGGTAGGAAATGCTTCCTCATAGGGCATCCATCCAGGATACAGGAGATCATGTTCAGAACCTCTGCCTGAGAGAGAGGTGGTGTTAATTAAATATGCACAGCGCCAGAGAGGGAATCAGCAGAGCAAACATGAAAATCCTTCATCTTCTTGGGGAATGTTCATTAACCCCATGCATTTCTTAGCCTGACATAAGTTCTCTCTCCCTCTCAAAAGAGTCAAACATTACATTAAAACTTCTTGCAAGAGAAATCCCCAAATCTCACAATTCAAAAAATTATTGTTTCCTGGCTAGTTCTCAGTCCCAGTGGAGGATACTGACATACTCAGAAAAGGGTTATTCTGGGGATCTTTAGGTCTTTCTTGGACTCTGGACTTGAACACCGTATTTAGACATTCAGAAGGGGGAAGCAATACATTTCTTTGTGCTCTTATTTTTTCCATCCTTCCCGTGCTCCTTCATGTGCATTCTCCCTGTCAGCCATTGTCCTCCTGCCTGAACTGCAGAGAATCTGAACATGTTCCTCTTCACCACACCCAGCCTTGGCTGGTCTCTCTGCCCCCCATGCCTGCAAGGATAAGGAGGTAGCATATCTCATGTCCTGCACAATTCCCATGGGAAGCACCTTCAGTGTGGTCAGCTCAAGGAAAAGGCCCTTCCATCAGTCACTGGGGTCCCCTTGATCTGAACTGTGTTGCAGAAATACAAGGCAAGGATAAAGACCTGATCTCGTGCTTGCCGAAAAAGATTTTTATGCAAAAAACATCACAAATTGTTGCAGATGAGAGCAAAAAAGAGAAAAAGTATCAATACAAGCACCTTCTTGGATGCTGCTGCTCTGAGTTGCTGTTTCCTTTCTAGTTCTTTCCCTGCATCTCTGAGACAGACCAGGAGCACTCTTGTATGTAATAATAGGGGAAATTTAAGTGATTTTGATCAATCAGCCTTACCCGGGGTCTCTGGAGGACTGCCGCTCCAGCACTCCTCCCCTTTCCCGCTACACTCCAAAACTACTCAAGAAGATCACATTTGTAGATTGGCAATTAATAAAGCAATCCTATCATTCAGAAAAATAGGGAAATTGTGTTAGAGTCAGACTACAGGCTTGGCTGCTTAAACAGTGAAGAAATACGTGCTGGGCTGGATTTTAACCTGCTTGGCATTTTTTAAACAAAGCATTGTCCATCTATTTCAACTCATCAGGGCTAGAAAGAGAGAAATAAACATTTTCCTGGGGCCAGCCTAAAAAAGCTCTTCATCTTGGCTCTGAAAAGGAAGAGCTGAGGATCTGGTTGTGCCTGAATGGATCAATTTTTTCCTCCCCTATGAAGTCCATCAAGCTCCCATCTATGGAAATCTATTTAAGCAACCTCCTCATCTCTGGTGGCCTGTTCATGGTGGTACCCCCAGGTGCTGGGGAAGAAGAAATAAGATGCAACAGGGAGCTGGTGCAGGGGGCTTGAAGAATAGAGAAAATGAGAACACAGAATCTCTTCCACACTTTTCTCAACATGCAAGGAAAAAAATGATCTCGTCCCTTTAATGGAAGCCATTAAAGAGAAAGAGGGAAGGAGAAAAGGAGAATCATTACAAGCCTTTGAATCTGGAGGCCTTTTCAGTCTGTTACACTGAATGTAGGTTGTCAGCAAAGAAGAAAAGCAGCTGCTCTGCTGATATCGCAGGTACCAGTAAAACCTGCTGTGCTTCTAATGAATCCTGACAAAGCACTTTGGGAGGGGAGGGAAAGAAAAAACCACTGGCTGTTGGAGTTTGCCCTGTGGTGTGGCCTTCCTTCATCTGAACCAAGGAGGGACCTGGTGGTTCCTTCTGGGCTCACAGGACTGTCTCTGGACAAAAGCCCTGATGGGCTCTAGGCACACTTTGGCATGGAATGACTGCTCCCTTCTTCTTGCACCTGATTTAATTCCAACCATGGAGGTTGGGAGGAGGTGGCCCTGCTCCTGTATGCATTTAGGAGGAACCTCCTGAACTCCCAGAGCAGATCTTTTGAGGTTTCAGAGTTCCCCAGGACTTTCTGTGGAGCCTTTCCGAACTCAGCCTCAATGTGGCCGTGGGTTGCTGGTTTAGCAGTTGGTGCCAGGTGAAGATGCTGTCATGGGATTATCCCTAAACCTTTAGGCTCAGGATCTCTGTCCATGACTGCACCTCTTCTTGGAGTCCAAGTGGTGAGTTCATCGTGACAAAAAATTTCCAACTCAGGTACAAGCTCTTCTACGACCAAACCGTGCCATGGAGAGAGGAGAGAGCATGAACCTCCCCTGCTGCTTCACATTCCAGCTGAGAGCAGATGTGTTTCCTTTATGGATGGTCCCACAGAGCCCGTCTGCCTGCAGCCAGCTGGGAAAGGAAATATTCTCATTCAGGGCTCAACTGCTGTTGCCAATGCTGCCTTCAGCAAAGGCAACTTTTCCTTTTGTGGAAAGAGGGAAGAAAGAATAAAGATGGACGAGCAGGGATGACAGCAGTGCGAATTAGCAGTCCATACAGCCCAGAGATGTGTGTAGTAACCTCTTTTATGTCTTATTCTCGCCCAGGGATACCTTTGTCTTCAGCAGCATGGAAGGATTTTTAATCTTCTTCACAAAGACAATCTTTGCAGGAGGAGGAAACAATCAGCTTTTATGAGGCTGTTCACTCCTTTATTTATTTGCAAATTCTCAGCAACAGTCAAACTTGAGCAAAGGATGAAAAAAGGAAACAAAAAAAAGAATGCAGAAAAGGTGAACAGAAAGATGGGTGTTTTTCTTCTTAGTGTATCCCACAGAATAAGAAATGGATGTCTTACATGCCTATAAATAATAGCCATCTATAACTTACCAGCATTGAGATGTAAATGAGGTAACAGTGGGAATTTCATCTCCTTCAGCATGAAAAATGAGTCTCCTGTTCCAGAGAGTTTCAGGACGTGCCTTTGAAGCTGGAGACAGACCCTTTCCTGGAGCAGAGAGCAGTAAGGCAGGCAGGTGACCTCCAGCTGAGCCCCCTCCTGCCATGTGAGCATCCCCTCCTGTGGAATCTCCAGCAGCACGGCCAGACTTCCCACCGCTACAGAACTGGAGCGGGAAGAGGAAGGGTCCGTGTGCTGCTGAAAAAGGGATATCTATTATTCTGCTTGAAGCCTGGGAAGAGGGCAGTCTGGATCTCCTTCCCTCTGAATTGTCCATATGGCAGATGTGGAGAGACGAGAGGGGACTGTGGGCTCTTCAAGCACTGAGATGTTTTTCCTCTTGATACGACAAGTATCTGACAGCACTTTGTATCTATCCTTGTCTCCAATTTTCCATCAAAAATTTAGTATACAAAGGGCTCTTGACACATCTCCTCATTCTCCATGAGTGTTTGCACCCCTGGCATACCAATTTCTCAAGCTCCTTATTAATGATTCCAAGGGAGATCCTATTAAAGTGGTGCTGTCAAGTTGGGTAGGACCAGCCTCTCTTCATCTGTCAGGGAGTCTCCTCTTGATTTCAACTGCCTTAAAAACACAATGAGACAAAAAAAAAAAAAAAAGACAAACACCTCCTCAAATTCACAGCATTTGCTGGGAAAACACAGACTCTGATCATTGTTACCTAATTTTATGGAAGTTGTTGTTCATGCAAGGTTAAACCACGTAGTTCAGAATCAGGAGATCAGGATCACAAAAGTGAAGATCAATCATAGTTTGGCTCCTTCTGAGAGCTCTTGTCAGGAGATGGAGGAAAACATCTACGATAAATGAGATTCCCCCAGTGCCATCATATCCCTCCTTTTAGCAAAAGGTTTTGTTCACAACAGTAGGACTGGAAACATCTTTTTGGAAAAAATCATGTCACGCTCTTGGGAAGCTGCTGTTCCTGAAGAGCTCTGTGGTCTCCACTCCTGATTTCTTATAAACATAGGAATGGTCTTTCACAGATTCTTGGAATGATTTGGGTTGGAAGGGACCCTAAAGATCATTTTGTTCCAACCCCCTTCCAGGGGTAGGGCCACCTTCTTTCACTTAGTAAAACACAGAAAAGCAATTAGATCTTACAGCTCAGACTGTGATTAATCATCCCACAAACAACATATGGACACAGAGGAAAGGAATAGTTCCTGAAACACGTGGGATGTGTTCAACTAGTGAACAAACTGGGATAATATGGGAAAACATCTGTTGGCTTCTGCATCCTCCCCAGGAGGCAGGGCTGCCATGTGCATTCTTAGCCCTAAAACCTGGCCTTGCCCATAAACCACAGGTTTAGGATTGGATTGAGAAATACTCTAATCTGGGTAGCATGGAGATTCATCCCTCTGCTCCTCAGCAGTGGAAAAGGGAAAAACACCATTTCTTTCCCATTGCTGCCTCTCCCTGCTTTGCCTTTCCAAGCTGCTGACCTTTCCTTGGAGAAGTCCTTCTCTGATGCATGTGGTTTGTTCACCATCCAGGCTACTTTTTTCTTTTCCTATCCAATATCTAAGTGCTGCCGTAGTAAACGGTCATTATAAAGCTATAAACAGTTCACAGCACTCCAATTAGGAAGCTGCACTTAATTGCATGGGGAAAAAAAAGACAGGAAAAAATAAGCTGCTGCTGCAGTCCTTGATGAGGAGACCCTTAAACTCAGCAGAAGGCATTCTCAGGTCACTCCAGGGGCTGGGGAGAGTGGGGTTAGATGGGGGGTTTTTATTCCTGCTGGGTCAAGGGTGTGAATAGAGAGGAAGAAACCTCTTAGAAGTCAGAAATAGGTGGTGATGTTGGGAGAGTGGGAGACAAAGTCGAGTGCTTTTGGAGCTCTGACAGCTGAGCCTGATGTCAGAGGTGCCATTTGTGCTGTGGATGAGCAGCTTCACCCCTTTTTCCTTGCTGCTGGCATCACTCTGAGTTAATGAAGCATGGCCCATGGCTTACCTTTCCCTCCAGCTGTTTCACACGTGGGTCATCCAAGTGCTCTGCAGCTTCCAGGGGGTCTGGAGAGAAACCAAGGGGTGAACTTGGAGGAGGAAGTGAGGGCAGAGCAGCTCTGCTTGTCCCCAGAGCTTTGCTGAAATCATTGATGCTGCTGGGATCTACTCAAGGATGCAGGAATGCCATACGTGATAAACCTAGGGAGCTTTATCTGCCAACTCCTGCAAGAGTGTCCCAAAAAGTAGAGTACAAAAATTGCTTTGGGAAGAGTACTTGAGACATTGCTTGGCCTTTTCACATTGCTCAGCTGACAGTGGCCTTGCTTTCCAATGCCTTTGGAGCAATTTGCATGGCATTACCCAGAATGCCTGCAGCTGTAATGCTATTACACTTTGGCAGCCTCTCTAACCTAATGATGACAAACACTGCAGTATTCCTTATCTCCTCTTTGCAAAAAAAAAACCTAATCATTTTTGGGGGGAGGAAAAAAAAAAGTGATTTGTCTGCTCTTTTTTCCCCTCTTCTTTCCATGCTTTTTTTTTTACCTTAAAAAGGCTCTGGAGGAAGGAAGTGGGAGAATGGGAAGTTTAGGAAAGAGCTGGCAATGCCAACTACCTGCCCACTAGTGTGGAGACCACACTGCTAAAGCTCAGCCCATGTCTACACCTTCCCCAGCCCTTCTCCTGCCTCCTACTTCTCCTGCCTTTTTTCCTGATTCATTTATTACAAAGTAGTATTTCCTTTCATCTACTTCCATCTCAGCTTCAGGGCAGGGACCTGTGTTTGGGAGTAATGCTTGCAGGTGATGGTTTCAGTGCTGTCCTCTTTTACGTCTATGTTGCTCTCTGGGCTTTCATGCTCATCTTTTGATAGGAAATGCATATCATATGAGTGATAAAATGGAATATTCTGTGCCTTCAACATAATTTATGCTTTTCTGGTGATGCTAAGTTGGTGTTTGAACCTAAGATTTCACCCGCTAGCTGCGTATATTTCCTGGAAAAATGCCTGTAAAAGGGTAGTTGCAGACCTCAGTTTCGTAATGTCATGTTTGGTGGGTGCCTGCCTCCAGAAGAACCCCAGGATTTGGTCCTAGGCAGGGTGGAAAGGACACCTTCTGGAAAGGCAGGGAGATAGCGCTTTGGCAGGGTGACAATGTGGCATTTTGTTGTTGTTCCCTGGCACAAACCTAGCTTTTCATTATCTTGTTAAAGCAAACAGAGCTGGGACAAGAAACTCTGTTTGCCCATGGAGCAGAATTGGCTCCAGTGCATGGCCACTGCTGCTCCAGCCCAGGTGATGGGTGACCCCACCTGAAGGGGATGTCCCAGGGGTGGGGCCAGGTATCCCAGGGATTAACAGAGCTGAGTGAAGGGCTTCATGATGAGGCTGGCACATGGCTTTTTCCAGCCTGAAGAAGCTTTTTCCTAGGGAAGCAGGGGTTGGCACTGGCAGCACGCTGAGCTGGTCCATCGGCTGTGTCTCTCCAGACAGAAAATGGGAAGAGTAAAGCTCATAAAACACCCATAATAGCTCCGGGTTTGGCTCCTGCAGAAAACCCTGCTGCTTCCCCTTCTTCAGCTCACTTCCTTTTCAGACATCCCAAGGGCTCCTGAGGGACAGCAGGGAACACAAGCCTGGGACAGGCTTTGCAGCAGTCAAGCATTCACACCCCATTCCTTTACTTTGGGCTGTCTGAGTGGAGGTAGAGCAAGAGTTTAGAAACCATCCTGAAAATAAAGTCACAGCAGTTGCATTGGGAGCTCACTGAGGTGTAGGAGAGGTAACCAGGTTCCCTTGTGAAGCTGCCCCTCCCTCCTCCTCCCACTCTCTGGCTTAATAATTAACCTCTGTTAATTAAGCCTCAGCTCTCATTGCTAGAAGGTATCGGCATGTTTGGGAGCTTAGCAGGATTAAATATTATTAGATGTTCTTGGATAAAAGGAATGCTTCTGTGCTCAGAGCTTAATTTTCGGTGGCTGGCCTGTAAACTGGAGCTGGAAAACTGAGAAAGTTTTTAGTTGTGTAGTCATGCCCAAAGCAGTGAGTTTGGAGAGAAAAAAAAAAACGTTTTCAGTAGCAGCATTCTCCTTAATCCCTCGCTGTGAGCAGCCTCTGGAAAATAGGGAGCAGCTGGTGACACAGGAGATGTTACAAGGTAAACGCAGGTGCTTCGTTTGGCTGAGATCAGCTGAAGTTTTCCTGGTTTGTGACCTTTTTCCCAGGTGTGCTCAGTGCTGAGCCTTGTCGTGCCACCCTATGCCCTAGGAGAGCATCTGGCCTGGAGCATGAGCGTGATGTTTTCATCTCTCTGCATAGCAGTTCCTTTTAACAGTAGCAATCCTACAGCACAGCCAGGGCAGCAGGAGCATGCTGGCTTATAAAGTGAGCAAACATAATATTTACATCAGTAGGAGTGCCTGTGTTTGACCAGAAGCTGAACAATTTAAAGGGAAGATTGATTTTTTTATGTTAAAGGGTAAACTGGGTTAGGGTTATGAAAAGAAGGTTTAAATACCATTCACAAAAGCAACATCCCAAATCCCTGCACTGTTCTTTCAGAGCTGGAAATGTCACTAAGAGGTAATTCAGGCAGTGGAGGAGTTGCCACATGAAAGTGGCTGGGATGCTGTCCACTTCATCCAGTTCAATACAGCTGGATTTGGAGCTGGGATTGGAATATTCAGGCTGTTTCTAGGTTGTTGGTTGATTTATTATTTATTTTTACTCAGGGGCAGAAAGCTGAGAATTTCCCAAAAATAAGAAGTCAGATTCAGAAGCAGCTTGTTAACATAACAATGCAGTAACCTAAAATTGTTACAAAGAGCTTATAAAAGTAAACAAAGCAAGCGTGAGAGAATTTCAAATGGTTCCCTTCTCCCACTCCAGTCAAACTTTTAATTGTTGGGAATTCAAAGCAGCTGCATTTCCTGCTGGAAAAGTGCTCTGTTGCATTTTTTATAGCAGTTCCTTTTAACTGTAGCAGCCTCGGGATCAGGATGGGGCCTTGTTCCATGGGTCAGATGGGCATGTGGAGCAGGGAATTTCGAGGAGGTGTGTGGGGGAAGCCAAAAAGGCTCTGGCTGCCTATTAGGCAGCTCATAATATTTCATGGCAGAAAAAAAAGGGAGTTATTCAGGCCTGAGTCATGCAATAAATGGCCTTCAGCATCTTTCACCCATTTTCCCATGAGCAGGCTGTGACTTTCTCCTCCCCAAATGAACCACGACAAGCCCCTATCCAAACAGTAATAATAGTAGTAATAACAATAATTATCCCAGCAGAAATATTAATCATAAACTCCTTTTTTTTTTCTTTTTAATTCTCTGCTTTCAAGAGCACTGAGCCACTGATTGCTGCTGCCTGGGCTGCTGTGCAGGGATCCCCCCTGCTCCAGGACCTTCCTGGCCAGCAGCTTGATGACCCAGAGTTGTCTGGGGTGCACTGAGACCTCTGGAGCAGAATTTGGGCATTCCAAACTGCTGGAGCTCCATATGCTTGGTCCCTTTTGCTTTCAGGGATGCCCAGTGGGTTCAGTTCTGCTGCGAACTGAAGAACAGTTCCATTCAGAGGATGCCCTCTCTCACTCATCAAATTCCAGCAGCCTTGACAAGAGGGAATTGAATCATCCTCTGATACTGCTAAGGTCATCCCTAGTCCCAGGTGCTGCTCTGAGGTGCTGCCCTGTGTGTTCCCAATGCTCTCTGGGCGCAAGGACATGGTGAGACACTTGTGGAAGGATGATGAAGCTCATCCAACAGGAAAGTACAACTGGGAGAGCAGAGTCCTGGATTAATACTCTGCTTCTTGGGAGCTTTTTATTTATTTATTCTTAAGCTATTTATTCTTTTTCCCCTTTGCTCTCCCAAAAGCAGCCTCTCTGGAAACAATGTCTTTAGAGGCCTGCTGGTGTTTCTCCATGCCAGCAGAGTTGATGCTGATCCATGGTCAGCATATGGAAGGGTTCCTAACCAAGCCAAGGAAATGCAGGCCCCATCCCAATGCTATTCTGGGTGCTTAACACCGCAGCAATTCATCACTTTGTAAATATCTTCTGGTTTATTACCTATTTGTAGGAAATTGCATAACTTATAATCCTATTAAACAATAATTACATTGTAATGGCTTTGTAACTATGCCATTAATTAACTTTATTGCCCTGTAAATTAAATATGATATTGACATGGAATTGGGAGCAGACAGCTGGCTCTGGTGGTGGCAGGAGAGGGATGGGTAGCCCCAAAAGCTGTTGGGGGAATCATCAAGGTCTGTGGTCCCATAGTTTGCCTTGGCAAGAGGAAGCTTTATCCAAGTTGTGAGCATCCTGTTCCTCCTGGAGAGGCCTCTTTTTCCATGGAAGAGAAGGGTCCTGGTGGCCAGGGATTCCTGTGTTGTTGACATGGAGCTGGTGACTTGTTGAGGAGTGGGAAGCTGGTTCCATGTGGGGAGAGCTTCTGCACACCCACACATTGATTTTCATCCATACCAAGCACCCAATTCAACCACAGTTTGCAGGTGCTCAAGAGATGGGACCTGTGGCCAAGGTCCTCCATGCCTATCATGCCTTCTTGGGGGAGGATTTGTGGCTCACCACTGGGAAATTCTCCTCCTGAAGAGGGTTCCTTAGCTGAGGGTGGTGCTTCAGACAGCCTGCTGTGGATGGCAAGGCCATGTGTTGTTCCTGCCAGCTTGCTTGCCATGGGCAAGCCATGCTGAGATAATGCTCCTTCCCCAGTTAGTAGGGAAAGAGGAGCTCTGGGAAAGGCTGGACTTGCAGCTGCTTTGTGCACCCAGCTTCCCCCTTCCCTCTTTCAGGAGAGAAGTGTTTATGCTAAACACTTCTGGCTACTCTGTGCTCCCCTGCCTCAACATGGGTGCTGTGGGCCACGGAATTTGGACTGGCAGGACCACGGGTACCCCTCTGCCTGTCACCCCCACTCATCACAATCCTTACACCCCGTTTTAGCTCGGCTGGAGACAGAAACTGTGACTCCCAGGTGAGCTCCTGCCCGCCTGGCACAAAGCACTGCGAGGAGCAGAGGTTTGCTTTGGGAGCAGCTTTCCGGGAAGGATGGGCAGCCAGAATCTTACATGGGCCATCTACCACAGGCTTTCATGTGGAGCAGGGAGGCAAATCCTGCCTCTGCTCCTCACCCGTTTATGGCTTGGGATTTGGTGACTGGATGTGAGTGAGGATATTATCATATCCTGGGACAACCAACGATGCATTATATGGGATGAGTGGTTTTTCCTAAGTTCTAGTAGGGAACCAGTAAGTTGAATCCTGGTGACATTGGTAGCCAAATTGGGGTTCCAAACTCTGAACAAATACAGCTTCTTCATTTTTGGGGGGATTCTGTGCATCTGTGCTGATGCTCCTTGACATCTCGGAGGTGTCAAGGGAAACATTTGCAGCCTAAACCTTCCCCATTTTGCAAACTAAATCTCCAGGTCTCATGGGGTTTGTCTCTCCTGCTTCTGAACACGCAGCAGGCAAGTCTGATGAAAGGTTGGAATTTATTAGTGAGGCTTTAGAAACATGTTCCTTACACTAGGCATGCTTGGAAACTCAAAAATCAGCCTGGCCACTCACAGAACCAGTGGAGTGATGCAGATAGGGAAATGTAACAAAAACAATTATCCTTTTGATCTAGCCTAATCTCTAAATCTCCTCCCCACCTTCTGAATCTTGTTGAATAACCTGTCTACTCCCTCCTGGATTTCTGCCTCACTGGCATCCTCTTCAGACACATGCTTCGCCGTGTGTCTGAACTCTGCAATTACCCAGGAGGCACAAGGAGCTAGGATGTGGCCGTGCCTTGTCCTAGTTTTTTTGTGCTGCTTTTTAAAAAAAATTTATACAGGCATATTTGTCTCGTAAAAATATTTTATGTGCAAAAGAACCATCTTATTCATGGAAAATTACTCACTGGGACTCAGCTCCTCTCTAGGCAGAGCAGGCAAGCCATGGCTGCTGCTGGTGGGCTTCTGATTGGGATAAACAATCAGAATAAATGGAGACCTGCCACCTTGTCTCAGCTGGGAGATGTGGCAGGACCATCCCCCCTCCAGCCCCTCACCCTCTGAGCAGGCTGGGTTTTGGGACCTGAACATCTATGGAGGCAACGCATGAGCTGAAGGGTGGGGATGGGCAGTGCTTGGCCTTGATTTAGACTGGGTCCCTCTGGATGCTTCTGCACCCAAAAAGGGGCAGAATAGTTTTAGCCACCAAAGGAATGGTTAAAACCCACCCTCCCTTAGAAAAACAAAGGACAAGGGGAAAGAAATAAGTGAAGAGAGATGGTAGGAGGTGAACTGTGGGGATGGATGATGGGAGTGCCATCCATCATGCTCACTTTCTCCCAATGGGAATTTCCACTTTCCTTCTCCAGCCAGCATTCCAGCTCTGTGACTGCCTCAGTGAGTGCTTCCCCATCCCCTCGTCCTGGGTCAATGGTCCATCTTCTCTTGCTCTGCCCTCCTCCATAGGGCTCTCATGGGGAAGGTGAAGAGCATTTGTAAGGGAAAAAACGGTGTTTGTGGTAGCTTGGTTTTTCTCCTAGAGAGTTTCTGATCCTGGAAGAGAAATGGATGTAGTGAGGTGTGGAAAGCACTCCCCAGTATTGCTCAGAGGCTTCCCTATTTCTGCTTCTCTCTCCTTTATTGAATTTCTGTTTTCTTTTCAATTGAGGAAGTTAGTTTTTCTCTCACCTGGATGTCCATCCTTCTATGCCCAGCTAGCTTGTAACTCTCACATCATCCCACGTTCCTGCAGTGATGGAATAGAATGTTGTTACAGGCACCTCTGACTTCAGGTGGGCACCAGCCAGCAGGAGCATCATTCTCCTCTGGCAGAATGATCTGGTGTGTGAGCAGCTCCACTGACTGAGTGGAGGGAAAAAAGAAGATGCAGGGAAAAAAATAAAATGAATTAAGTGATTTCCATAAATAGGTCTGAGCTGTTAAATGAAATAATTTTCATGGCTGGTCATGAAACATCCGTGGGGTTTATTTAATGCCTGGGTTTTTCCATCTGTCCAACTCTGCTGGCAGATGTATCCTGTTATTTTGGTCCCTGCACTTTATCTTGGTGGCCAAAGGCTGTGCCCATGGCAGCTTTGGGAGAGAGGAAGGTGTTTATTGTCCAGCAGAACTGTGCCTGCAGTTATGTATTCCTGCCTGGTTCCCAGGGCAGGAGGAAAGTGACAGCCTGGGGGTGCCTCATGATGCAGTATTTTGATGCCAGGAGCAGTCTGAGAGCACCAGGCACTGCTTGGCTCCTAATCAGACATGACAGGGTTGAAGAAAGAGAGAGGAGCAAGGGAAGACATTGGGAAAGCAAAGTGCTAGTTACTCCTCTGTGAATCCTTGGATACCACAATCCTTGGATGGGCACAGCATGGTGGCAGCTCCTCACCCTGTGAAGGGGCACCTGGGGTTGGGCAGTGTGAGTAAGTAGCGCCTTACTGGGAGGAATAAAATAAAGCCCCCTCCTAAGCAGGAGGAGGAGGTAAGGGAGGAAGTCTTCAAGGAAATTTCCTTTCCTTAAAGGAAATATGTTATTTCCCAAACAGCTGCAGGAAGAAAACCCTAGAGGGGCCAGGCAGGACCTAGCCATGGACTCTGGGTGCACTGGGTGTCCCAGTGTCTCTGTGTAAAAGGTGTCCATCTGCAAGGACCCAGGGAATGTGATAATTACCGTTTATTTAAACTTTTTAAACTGGCAAGCCAGAACTTGAACCTCATCCCAGTGAAAACTTGAGTCACGCAAATCCACTGGTAAACTGGGAATTCATCAGACCTTGAATCCTTGAAGTTTTTTGAGGTTTTTTTGGATTAGATTACGGACACCTCCTGGCTTCCCTGAGGCTGAGCAGGCGCTTCCAGCAAACCCAAGCATCCCGATCCCCCCTGTGCCAGCTAAAACATTCCAGGATGCCCTGGGTCACACTAAAACATTTTCCTGGGCTGTGGTGCATGTACTTGTACTTTTGAGAGGCAGGGGGAGGCAGGAGTGTCCCTGTTTAAGACAAATTAAGAAAAACGCTCTGGAAGGAATGTCTCCTCCAAAGAAGGCAGGTTTCAGCTGCCCCTCCCCCACCAGGCTTGGAAAAAATTTTCCTCGGAGGAAAAGTAAAAAAAAAAAAAAAAGTTATTTATTTAACAAGCACAGTGCACGCAGGCACAGGAAAAGAGAATAATGGGAAATTGGTAAATTTCAGAGTCCTTTCTGTGGATGTGGTCTCTTTCTCTCCTCTCTGGAGCTGGGGTTTGGCATGAGCCCCTCCGGGCCTCCTGGATGATGTTCTGGACTGTTGAACAGTCCAGAAGAGAAGAAGAAATGGAAGTTCCAGGGAAAAGAAAGTTTGCCTCAGCTAGCAGGCTATCTCTGTCTGAGAAAAGGAGCTGAGAGCAGGCTAAAAGCAAGATGGGTGCTTCCTCCCCTCTTGCCACCACAGCAGAATGCACAGGAGTGTGTATCTGTGTCCTTGAACACAAAACCGCTTTGAAAAGTTCACCTGGCTTTCTTTTTCTTTCTCTTGGACTCCGTTTTAAAGGCACAGAAAGGCACAGGATTCATATCTGGGCATAGAGCAGGCGATAGGGGATGCACATCATAAAGTCTTCCCAAGACAAGGAGGAAGGAAGAATAATAAATCACCAAAGATACTTAGCTCGTTTATTTTAACAACTGGAATTTAGCTTGAATTATTTATGCTGAAGCTTCATAATGCACTAGGAAATGCACTGCAACATGTGTCATCCAAAGAATGAAGCCTGGGAAATGTGAAAACACGCTCCAGCCCTATTAAACCTGCATTTGAGTGGGGAGTGGAGTACCTTTTTTTTTTTTTTTGCTTTCCAGCAAATTAATTATGGGTGCTGATTAGCACAAAAGAGATTGCCAAGGTTCCTCTCCATGTGCTTTGTTTCATCAATAGAAAGTTAATTAACAGCCCTCTGCCTTCTGATACCCAGTTATAAGACAACACTCTAGGCCTTAATCTTAGATTAAGAGTTTGTTCGTTTTCTTTAATTTTAGATACGAGCTGCCCAGGAGGAGTTTTCAAAGTTTGGATTTACTCACACTTTCCATACACTCTACTTTCCCACACTTTCAGGGTGATGCTGCATGGGGTAGAGTATTGGGGCTCTTTCTTTCGGCCTGAAATTGACCTATTTCCCCCCCCAAAAGCACCAAAAAGTTATTAAAATCATATGTGAAAAATTTGGGATGTTCTACAGATAAGCAGGAGTGATAAAGACCAAAAGTACAGTGTGGCTTGTGAGACAGAGAGGCTCTAAAGCATTTTTAATAACAGGATAAAGCTTTGTAAAGTAAGAACATCACCCTGTTAGAGTCCCATGGACCCAAAGAGATACAATTACAGAGAGTCCAGCCCTAAGGTATAAATCCATGCATTGAGGTAACAGTTTGCTGAGCTCAGGATGAGGAAATGTCCAGTCCTGTAATATTGTGATGCTAGATGCAAATTAAAAATTAAATGAAGGCTAAATGTCTTGGAAGCTTTGGCACCTCAGAATATGTTCTGCCCCTCAAAAGAGACACACTGCTAGAGTGCTTGAAAAAAAATGACATTCTACCATGGTCCTTTGCTCATACCTTCAGCTAACGCCTCTCTTTCTCAAATCCCTGAGTGGTTTGTTTTCCCACATTTGCCTTTACTTTCCCATAGTTAGTGCTCTCTCTCCATTAAAGCCCTGGCAGAGCTGCAGGCCCTGTCCCTCTCTCCGAAAGGAGTGTCTGGACCATCAGATTTCACACCTGGGCATCAGCAAACCTGCCCAATGTGCCCACACGCCAAGTCCGGGTGCCACCCAAATTCCTCTTTGAGTTTTTCCCTAAAGGAGACAAGCCAAAGTCCTTCTCCCGGCTCCCCCTGCCGGGTTTCAGCCCTCCCTTCCCAGCCCAGCATCCCAATCGCCGTCCATGGAGAAACCACAAAGAAGAGAGGCTTTTGCCCAAAGACGCTGCCCAAATTAAGGACGAGCCGGGAGCTACTCGCCTTTGATCTTGTGTGCGGTGAAAATAACTCATCTGGCTGACAGCAGCTTCGCCCTCCCCTTGCCGGCCCCCACCCAGCTTAATTAAAGGGAACAAAGAAAAAGTTGGTAATTAAAAGGAACAAGAGAGGAGGGGGGAGAGCAGCGTGGGGCGGTACCGGGACACGGGGATCGGGGAGGAGCCCAAAACAAAGCTTTGTTGCTCATGTCCTGGTGGTAAGGCTGACCTGTGCTGTTGGATCTGGGAAAGCAGCACCCCAAACCTCCAGTAAATTCAATCCAGGGGCAAGAGACAGCCAAACGAGCTGTCTCAGGGCTCGCGTTGCAGGACCTGCTGTGTCATGATGCTGTTTAATCACAAAGCCACCTTCTGTCCACCCTCCAGCTGCTCTTTTCAGGATGCAGGAAAAGGTGGCCTGTCATTTTGGCTGGGTGCCCACTGAGTGTGGCTCTGGTTCCTGTCTCCCTGCTTATGGCAGTCCATAAAGTGGGGGTGGTTGTGAAAGAGGGACTGTGAAGTGCAGTTATGGAGTAAATTTGGAGACAAATGAGTAGCGGTACTGATGTGTGAAACATTTGGATCTGGAAAGGTCTTCTGTGACTTTCAGAGAGGAAAAAACCATTTAGCCTGTAGGTCCAAAACCCTCTTTTCTAGCTGTAGTAGCCTCTCCTGGCTTTACCTCATATGCTTCTTTCCAGTGACTTTGCAGAGTCTCTTCCTTCCCGAGGAAGAACGACATGCACCAGCAAGGTTTCCCAGGAATGCTCAAATGTAGGACAGCCATTCCTGCAAAGCTTCAGGTTATAGGCACCATGCATGGAAAGGAGGGACGCTCTTCAGAGAGGTATGTGGTGCAGACCTGCCTGGCTGCTCCCTGTGTGGCACAACGCATCTCTAATGATGGCTTCTGCTGGAGGTCATTCTCATCCCTAAATGATCCATAAGAACTTTTAAATGTTCAGTAGAACTGGATTTTAGTCACAGTTTCTCTGGGCAGCTCTCACTTCATAGCTTTCCTGCTGCTTCACAGTGCAGTGCTTCCAATCCTCTAAGGCATGTCCTGGTGGGAAGAGACCCCACGTTTCAGGCACTGTCCCTCTTTGGCAGGTTTCCACTGGGCAGATCTCCCTCCCTGGCATTACCCAGGCTCTGTCTCCCCTGACTTTGGGGTTGCAGGCAGGATGCATTCCTTGGGGAAGGCAGCAATGCTGGCAGTGCTATTTCAGACCCCGCATCTCTCCCTGCTGCCAAGGGAGGCTGGCTCTCCTATGAAAGGTGTGCTGATTTGGGAATCGAGCAGGTCAGAGGAGCACCTTGCCTTCGAATGTGTCTCCAGCCAAGGCCAAGTGAGGATGCTCAGGGAAAAGGCAGGAAACAGAGGATGGGTTTAGACCTGCTCATTCATAACCCGCCAGCAACTTGCAGTCCCCAGCAGTGGTCCATGTGCATCTTCCCATCCTATCCGTGCTCCGTGTGTTCCCATGAAGAGCATGTCCTGTGCAGGGCCAGGAGTTGGACTCAATGATCCTTGTGTGTCCCTTCCAACTCAGGATATTCCATAATTCTGTATTCCCCTTCCAGCTGACGCTGGAGAGCCCTTTCAGAAGCACAAATTAAAGCTGCTTCCATCTTTATCGCCAAGCTGTCCCTGTGCCTGGTTTTGTGCACAATTCATGTCTTCAGGCAGATGTGCCCTGCCCCTCCACATATAATGACCAGCTCCCACTGAAGTTGTTCCTATCTCTACTGCCATGTGTCTGAATCCTACTACCTTGCAGGCCAATGGCATTTTTGGAGGGAGACCCTTGAGCAATTCTACATCCTCTCTGGGAAAGTCTCAACTTTTTGGGGGTATTTTTGTGTTTTTGTTATGATGGTGATGATTTTTCTCCTTGTTGTCTTCCCTGTGAGTCATCCTTCATCTACTGGCAACCTCATGTTGTGCTGACAGACAATCTGACCTGACATTAGCGGAGCTGAAAAAATTTTTAAAAAAACCTGAAACCAAACCCAAAGTTTAAAGGCTAGGGCTGGCAGAAGGAGAGGAGAGAAGCAGAAGGACAGGAGAGAATCAGAAGGGTTGCTCAGGGAGCTGAGCAGCTGCCAGCAAGCAGAGGGGTGAAAAATCAACACAGAATGGAGAGAGGGCAAAAATCTTGTGAAAGCCAAGGAGAAAAGGAGGACAGAGGGAATTGTAGGGGAGCAGGAAGAGTTTGTGAGGGTCTTGGGGGAGATTTCCTCAGTGTAGCTCCACTCCATCTACATGGAGTACCCAGGACTAGCACGGGTCCCACTGTAGCTCAGCACTACTCAAATTATCCTGGGCTCCAGGGAAAACACCACTCACATATTGTTTGGGAAAATGCATCGTGTTCCACCTGTCTTGCCATTACAAATAGAGGAGTGACAGGAGACAAGGGAAATATCAACTTCCATCCAGGAGCCATGGAGGAGGATGGCAGGAAGGGTGGGGGCACAGCCCATCTCCCTGCCTACTTCTCTGTCATTAACCCAGGTGCTAATGAAGTGCAACCAGACAGCTTCTTTCTCCTGATGGAAAGCTCACAAGGAGCACCACTGGCTAATAAGGACATTAGAGGCTGATCTCTCTCTTGTCATCCTCCTATTGTTTTAATATCAGGCTAATTCCACTATAATGTAGATTAATTGGCACCTTTCTTCCTGCAAATTCCTCTGACAGTCATAGTATTTATGTTTCTCTGAAATTGTATTTCCCACTCAAACAAAACTTGGATTTGGAAGAGAGGTGAAGAAAAGGGGAGTCTCTCTGCTTCAAACCAGAAACGAGACCCAGACAGAGGCAGAGCGCGAGGAAAAAACACATTTCATTATTCAGTGAGCAAATTAATCTTGTCCATTCCCTCACTGGGCAAGTGCTATTCCCTCTTTGCTCAGTGTGATGGCAAGGCAGGATGAAAGGAGTCTAAATATGGCAAATGATGTGAGGAAAAAAACAGGGGCAAGTGTCATCAAATGTCTGGCCCTTCAGACTAAAGGAGCCAAAAGCCCTTCTCTTTGTATAAATGTCTTTGCTCGTTTTCCTCCTGGGGTGAATTTGGCAATTCCTTCATTTCTATGTGGTGAGCAGCCACAATCCAAGCCCTTGCTGTCCCACTGTTGTGCTGCAAGGCTAGAAAAGGGAAGGGTAATTGCACAGATCCAGATGTTGGCTGTGTCCAGCTGAGGTAAAAGTTGTGATTGTGTGGAAAGGAGCTGTGAGGGAAGCCTACAGCTTCTCTTTAAAAAGTTGTCAGAGCAAGGCTGGGTGGAAAATCCAACACAGGAAACCAACACAGTCTTCTGAAAGCTGTCTAGAAGTGGGACAGCAAATGTGGCTCAGTGGTTGATCCTTCACTGCTTTGAGAATGGAAGGGTGATTTGGGAAGGGAAACAACATTGGAGGAGTTTTGCAAGTATCTTTCAGAATTTGTGTCCCAGGCTGCTGGGATCATGTGAAGCGTGGGCTGAACAGTCCAAGGCAAAGCTGTTTTGTTGGTGCATCCATGAGTTTGTAGAAGTGTAGGTGGGAAAGGAAGCCCAGCCTTGAGGAGCAAGTATTGGCTTGGCCATGGATCTCATTCCATGGGCAATATGGACACACCTAACATCTGCCAAAGGGCCAAACTCAGATGGTGCTGGTGACAGCCATGACAGCTCAGGCAAGACTTTGGGATCAATGATTTTCTGCTGTGAGAAATATTTTCCACCACCAAGCATGCAATTCTGAGGTAAGCTTCCTTTTAATAAGGAAAAAAACAAGTTTCTGCAACCTTGTTCTTTATATTTCTTATTACTGGTTTCCTGATCATGTCCCCAGAAAGAAAAAGCAAGATCCTTTTACACCTAATTCTGCTGCTGTTACTCAGTGCTGCTTTCACACCCTTGAACCTGTTTAGAAAAGGTTAGGATGCTAATTAAGAAAAGCTATTCTCCCCACCTCAAACCTGAGGGAGAAATGTAAAAAAGTATGTGAGCTGGGATTGGATCTATTGTTACTCTTTCTCCTTTCCCTGTGTTATGAAACATGTGTCCCACTTTTCCCCGGGGGATCCGCTGGGATCCACTCCTGTGGACCTGTGGGCCAGTGTGTATATGGGGCAAGAGGTTAATTTGTAGTCCTGTGATGCACGAGCTTTCCCTTTGCACAAATATTGATCCAAGGCTGTTCAAATATCCGTCCTGGCTGGAGTAGCAGCGGTATGATATTGCTGCTGGAGATGCACAAGGACATCAGAGGGGAAGGGAATGGGGAAAGAAAGGAGAGCTGGGTAGAGCTGCGGGTTGGGCATCCATGTTCTCGCCTTCTCCCCTCCCTTCCCAAATTAAATATCGTTTTATTGACATTTGTCTCACTGGGCTGAGCAATCTTTCAAAGGAGATGGAAGCAGCAGCATTGTTCCACCCTGGGCATTCATTGGACGATATTGTTTCACCACTTGAGTTGTCTGAGCTGCCCAGGCAGTGTTTAGAAAAAGGTTAAATAGAGCTGTTGAGTTCTGGGCAAATAAATCTCCCTTTGCCAGCCCAAAGCAGAGGAGAACTTTTGCTCTTCTGCCTCTTGCCCAGCAGAAGAGCAGTCAGAGCAGCTCCTTTGCTGAAGGAGCGCAAGCAGGACTGGTTCTGTCCCTCAGCAGCACAAATCCAGTCAGGCTGAGGAGATGCAGAGGTTTTAACCCACCTCAGTGGGTTTTGAACATGCCCTGCTTTAGGCAAAACGCCTGCTCCCTCTGCCCGGGAGAGGCACCTCACTCCAGCCAGAGCTCTCCAGAATTCTTTCTCCCTGAATAGTAAGGAGAAACCTTTGTAAATTAGCTGATTAGTCAGCTCCCCTAATTAGCTAATTACTCCGCTCTGCTTTCACTTGTGCTCTTCCGTTGTTTTCCCGACCTCAGGTTGAAGGAATGAGAGCGCATGTGGCTGTGCCTAGATCTTATCCTTCTTTGAAGGCTTTAAACTTGCATGATTCAGCCGTGTAGGGCTGACACGTGGCCGACCTTACACAACTTCTCTCTTTCCACCCTTTTGTGTTGTACCTGCCTCCTGTGCCAGGGACTGGGAGTCTCCAGTGCTGGCTTATGCAACCGTTCCCTCCTCCGTCCCTGCTGCCAGCAGCTATTCCCGTTAAACTCCGATCCATTTTCCTGCTCCGTGTGACATCTTGCCATTGCCTACGGATCCAGCAGGTTTCCCCCAAAGCTGGAGGAGAGGGGTTGTGTTGTCTGGAACTAGCGAGATGTGAAGGCACAATAACAGTCATGCAGGGTCAGACCAGGTGCTCCCCAAACACAAGATTGTCTCTGATTCTGGCAATGGTGTGTTCCTGGAAAACTGTGTAAGTACAGGGTCAACAGCAGTGGGGATTCTCTGGAATATTTCCCCAGTCTCCTGTGGTTTGTAGATCAGGGACCTCCTCACCCACAACCCATGTGTTTGTACATAACAGCTTCCGCACAAAAGCTCTTGGCAAGAAAAATCCAGGTTTTTAAATGAACTTTTCTGCGCTCCAGGCAGGCACAGCTCCTCTGTTGAGGAGTCCCATAGAGACAAGAGCATAGAGACAAGCTGGGTACAAAAATAGCTCATTTAGTTTGTTCTGAACTGGTGAGCTTCCTTTGGTGCCCCTAGTCCTTGCTCCAGGAGAGATGGAAATAGCTTTTCTGGTGATTCTCAGATCTCTGTCGTATCCCTTTCCAAGGTTGAGGAGTCCTTACCTAGCTAACATTCCTTGCTCCTTTGATCATTTTGTTGCCAGCCTCTGAAGCTGCTATTCCCTGAATCTGTGATAGTTACCCTATAACCTTTGGATGGGGAGGAGAGGTACACAACTTCATGGAGAACTCAAGGCTGGGACAATGCTTTCTGTGTTGTTTTTTGCTCTTCCTGCTCTGCAAGTCTTTTCCTTGATCCTCCATGGAAATTTACGAGCATGGTAAAAACCTGAGAGGGTCAAGGAGAGGAGGATGTCTGGGTTGGGGAGGGCCAGGAAGGGAGACTGTAGGGGGAAAGTTAATGGATTGTGAAAGAGAGACAGAAGCATTAATGAGAGAGAGAAAAAAACAAGGGAAGTGCTAGAAAAAAAAAGCTCTGATAATCTTCAGGTGGACATTTTCATGTGGCTTTGGCTGTCGTCTGTGTGGTACATCTTCTGCCCCTTCTGCAGGGAAGGTGTGGGAGATGAGCAGGCACTGAAAGTCACACCACAGGAGAGACCTTCCGCTCACCAGGAGCTGCAGAGAGGAAGCTGGTTTTATTCTAGCAGTATCTTGGACCCTCTTCTGAGATATTTTGGGGTGACTGCAAGTGTAGGTGCTACAAGAGGGTTGTTAAACTGCCTCAACCCAGACTTTGGTGTTGGCTTTAAAGGCACTGTTAAGTTGACTTTACTCTTTTGCTGCTGTCACATTGTCCTTGTAAAGGGCTCAGTGATGATTTCATCTGTAATCAGGGGCAGGATTTCCCCCCTCCTGCTCCTGCCTTTCCCATTTACAAATAGAAATGGAATCTGTGGTATGGACCCTTAAGCTGGTTAGACACTTGAGACTTGGAAGTCCTTAAGCACATTAGCAGCTGGAGGTCCATTATTATTCATTGAATCTCTCCCAGGCTGATTGGAATCCTCCTTTTAAATGTATGCATTTCCCTCTGTCCTTTTATAACCGAAGAAAGAAAGAAAAAGGGTGAGAGACACAGCAATTGTGTTATCTCATTACCCATCCTGGCCCTGGAATGGGACACAGGCTGGAGTCTGCTCTTCCCCTCCAGCAAAAGGAATGAGAGGTGCCCATTTTACATATTAATGGCAAAATGACATCCCCCCTTCTATCTCCCTTAGCACACCGCAGTTAATAATTCACATTTCATTAACATGTCTGTATGGCCTTACGGGTGTTTCCCTTCTGTCAATGAAGAGATATTGGGAAGGCTTAGAGGAGCAGGAATTGGGGCAGGACCAGCTGAAGCAGCTGCTTCAGGCTGGACTTGAAGCAGACAAGCTTTCAGAGCGGGGGAGTTTTGGGATCTCCTCTGTATGTTTATGTATTAGGTGTATTGGGGTTACAGCTCACCACCAGCTTGTAAGGAAGCAGAGAAGATCCCTCCAGCAGGAGGATGCCTGATAATATCCTGTTGGTCAAGCAGGAATAGGGGAGGAGAAGTGTTGTGGACTATCACAATCTGGCCTGGCTGTAGTGACAAAGGGGAAGGAGCTGGGAACACCAAAGCAGGACATCTCCACACTTGTAGGTGAAGCCCTGAACTAACCACACTCTCAGAGCACCAAGCCACTGGGACGAGTGATTTTAAAGGGGGTTAAAGAAAATACACCCTTGGAGAAGTTGGCCATACAAGTCCTGCTGCCAGCTTGAAGAATTTTACATGAGGAAACTTGTCTCTTGAGCTTGGTTTTCCACACACTGAAACATTAATCAGCTTTTGAACCATGTACCGTATGAAATATTCATCTTTTTTCCTTGTGAAAAACAAACCAGAAACCCCAGCTATCTTCAAAGCTGTCTCATGGTGTTCCATGCTCTGATCCTTTAGGAATTGCTGTGTCATTTTCACCTAAGTTTATTCTGTGATTGCTAAAGAGCGAGCGAGCTAAAAATCACTTCAAGAGGGACTTTACTGGTGTGCCTGGGTTTAAGAGAAAAATGGGGTTTGGCTTGGAATTTTCTGGCCAGACCCAGGTTGGTTTTGTTTCCCTGAAGGAGAAGAAAGGGGTTTAATGCCATTTTCAAACCCAATTTCATGGGGAGCCAATTCATGCTGAGATCCATTGGCAGGTGATTTCTTGATTAAAATGTTTGAAGAAAAAGCAGCTTAGATCAGCCACCCTTGAAAGGGGAAAATTCTGTCTTGCTGGTGCTTTAAACTGATGGAAAACCCTTCCCCAGCAGGCATTGATGTCTCTCAGGAAAGTTAAGAGCCATGAGACTTGCAGGGATGATCTTCCCCTTCACAGAGATGGGTAAATATCTCGGTAACAGCCTCGGCAAGGCTGTTCCTCTCAAACTTATTAAACTACATGCACTTGGAAAGGAGCCCTCATAAATAAGTGTAAAACAGAAGAAAATAAAAGATCAGATATAAAATGTCCCTTCCATTAGCAGACCTTAAGGCACTTTTAGAAACATTGGATGAATGAAATCTCTTCCCTGCCCTGTCTGGGGTAAACAAATCCATCCCGTCCTTCAGTTCGATCTTGCAGTAATGTCATAATCCCACCTTTATTACATCACTGTTGTCATGGAAATAACTGTGATTTCATAAAGTCCCTGTAATGACTTTACCACAAGATCCATTAGGATGGGAAGATGGATTGTGAAGGCTAGAAAAATGCTTTCTTTAAGCAAATGCATAATGAATAATTAGCAAATGTGGCAAAGGGAAGGAATGGAAATTGGATGGGAAAAAATAAATGGATTCATCTTTAACATGGGCTATTTATGAACATTTTCTTTGATTTGGTTTCAAACGGCACAAAGGCACTATTATAATATTCCAAATCAGTCTAGAAGTCCCGTACTTTGGGGCATAGTCAGCACATGTTGAACAAAAAGCTGAGCCCTGCCCTAATCTTTTCACTCTGAGATTCCTCAGGGTTTGAAAAAACGGTTTTGGGCTTTCCCTGGCAGCCCAAGAACCTCCTGCTTTACCTTTGCCTGGCTGAATGGAGGAGCAGGCTGGACACATGCTGAAGAGGAACATCCTGGGGGTTGCCCTGGTCAGGAAGCCTTTTATGTCTCCCAAGTCTTTGGACTTGCCTGAACTAGGAAACCTGGAGTGGGTAACCCCTCCAAGGCCGGAGAGGTGCTTGATGCTGGGATCCTGGGCATCTGGAGGAGGCAGATGGTGGGATTAAACCTTGGATGAGCAGAAGCTGGGATACAAAGTGGTGAAGAAGCTGCTTTGGCTTGTATCTCATTAAAGGTGTTGAAGGAGGAAGGCTGTGGAAACTCCCTGTGGGTGTTCAGAGGTGTGGTGCTGCATGCAATTCCTGGCTGGAATGCCTGTGGGTGCCCCTTGCATTGCACCCTCAAAATACAAGCTGGTGGCTTCTGCACATTTCCCTGCAAGGAGGCACCAGCAGATGATTAAAGGTTTGATGGAATATCAGAACTTCCTGAACAAGAATCCTGCATCTCTCAGCACTCCACACATCAAAGTGACCTTGCACTAACAGTTAACGCATGGAGGAATTCCCACTCTGGTTTCTTTTCTCCAAGAACCTTCTGATGCAGATAGCTTTTTCCTTATTTCTGCTTCCCTTAGGAGCATCTCAATCCCTTATTGAGATGTATTTATTTGTAATTTCTGGAGAAAAATATTGCATTTGTGATGGTGAGGCACACATTGCTCACTCAACAGCCTGGCGCTCTGTGATGGAGGAGGCAGCAAAGTGCTGGAAGTGGATCCCTGCTCTGACCTGTGCAATCCCTTCCCTCCTGTCCCAGTGCCCTTGTGGCACAGCTGGCAGCATCACGTGCAGCCAGCTCCCCGGAGACACTTGAGCTCAGGTAACAGGGAGGAGCAAGGCACTGGAGTTCAGGGAGGAGGTGTGGGAACACCGTGCTTGGGAAATGCACAGGCACCGCACAGAAATGATCAATTGAGGGATGCTGAAACACCTCTCGGTGAGCAGGGGCTGCGTGTGCTGCCCTTCTCTTCAGAGTTCAGCATTTCTCCAGCTCCACTTTGCCAGGTCTGCCTGGTGTGGGAGCAGAGATGCAGAAAAGCACTCATGAGCTAATTGAAGTGGTCACATCCTCGCCAGCAGCATTTCCCACTTAGCCAAATTTGATCTAAAACTAATCTCCTAGTCAAGACAAATCTCTTCTCTGCAATCCTCTTGCCATATTTGCATATTGGAATCCAGGGATGGTTACTGAATTGGGCCATGGTGAGACTTGTGGGGATGGCTCCTGAAGTCCCTGGCACTGCTGGCTGGAGAGGGTACAAGGCACTAGGGACTCCTGCATTCCCTAAATCCCTGTCTCCCCTAAAGGGGTCTGAGGAGTGGAGTAACTGGAGCCCAGTTCAGCTGCTTAAAGTAGTCTTGAGCTGACAATCTGAGTGTTCCTCGTGGTACATGAAAAATACCAACTAAGGAAAAAAGCCCCGTGGTTGGATTCAACACAGATGCATGATGATCAGTGAATGTTATCTTATTAATCAGATCTTGCCTAACTTTTATTGCCAGTGCTGTTACTGACTGCTGTCAAGCCCCTGATGAAGACAAAGCATGACTTGGCTTTGAGAAATAACAACTTTTGGCGATTAATTATTGCTGCCGATCACATGCAGTCGTTAATGATCTCATATGATATCTGGCTGGAGCGGGAGGAGAAGGTATGGGGCCCTTGTCCTGTCTGGGCTCCAGCTTTGGCTGTGCTGCTTGGCCAGACAAAATTCTTACTTTTCCGTCAGCCACCCATTGTGGAGTGCTACGGTGAGAGCAGCCAGTCTGAGGTTGTGCCAGAGGAGGTTTAGGTTGGATATTGGGAAAAATTGGGAAAAATTTCTTCATGGAGAGGGTCGTCAAGCCCTGGAACAGGCTGTTCAGGTACAGTCACCGTGCTTGGAGGGATTTAAAAGTAGTGTAGATGTGGCATTTGGAGACATGGTCAGTGGTGGGCTTGGCAGTGCTGGGGCAATGGTTGTACTTGATGATATGAGAGGGCTTTCCCAAATGAAACAACTCCCTGTTCCTCCTTTCTTTCTGGCAGGTGGAGAGCAGGTCTGCGGACAGGAGGGTGTGGTCTGAAACATCTGTTGCAGTTCATAAAACCAGCGTGTTATGGGGGATGGAAATATTCCTGTCTGCCAAAAGTGTAGTAAAGCAGGTGACCATTGCTGCTGATGGGAGGGAAGAGATTGGAACAGCCAAAATGGGAATCACCTCAGTCCTTCCCATGTGAATACCTCAGCTCCACCTAAACCAGCTCTTGGACACATCCCAAGTTGCCCTCAGGTGCTTTGCTGGAAAGCAGCAATATCCCAGTGCTGACTCACAGACTTCAGACTTGGAAATGCCACATCCTGGCACTCAAACCCCAAGCCCTGCTTCCACTTTTCATTCCTTCTGACATCACTTTGGGACTCACTACCCTGGGCCATGGAGCTTTAGCACAGAAAAAATGGTTAAGAGGGTTTTTTTCCCAAGTTTTGTATCTGAGTTTGGAAATAGGGCACCAGTGAAGGAGGCAACTTGTGTTCTCATTTTTTCAGTTTAAAAAATAATATTTAAAAGAAACACACATAAATCAGCTGAAATCAGAAACAAACCTCCACACTGAGGGTAAAATTAAGCATTTTGATTCACCTTGAAATGAATTTGTTGTCTTCCAGAGCATTGGTTTTGGGGTGTGATTTTTTAAACTGCTCTGCTAATGAGGTCCTGGGGTCTGAAGAATTAGTACTGTATTGATGCATCACTCCCTTTTTGTGTCTGATCCAGGCTATGCAGAAGTCAGTGGAAAAGAATGCTTTTAACAGGCTTCAAACCAAACCTCTAATCTGTGTTTTGTTTGGGCCTGGCTGAAAGATGTGGGGATCCTTTAGGATGCATTATGAAGAGAGTCCTATTTTAACAAACAGTGCCATCTTCTTCATTCCCTGAAGTCTCTTCTTGGGCAGCTCTCAAACAACACCAATTTCTTTAGATGGACTGCTCAGGGCTGCAAGTTCTGCCTATTTATTACCAGGATATTTTGCTCTTTAAACATGCTCTGCTTTTGATGAGGTCTGTAAGGAATGCTACCTTTGCCAATGTGGTGATGTTTCATGGAGTACCCAAGGAGCAGCAGGGCAGGATGTAACCTGCCTCCTTGGCTGCCTGTGCCATCCAGGAGAAGAAATCCTTCCACTGGGAGAGGTGTCCCTGCACCACCAGGTGCGCATGCTGCTTGTTTATGCACTCACTTATCTTACTGCTAATAAGAAATGAGCCTTTTGGCAAATCGCCAGAGACTGAAGAACTGCTCCCTGCCAGGCCTGAGGCTGAAAAATGTTTTAAACCAAGTCCTGATCTTGAACTTACCCTGCTGTGCTCACTTTGGAGCAGCTTGTGAGACAAACACTTTATTTACCACCCCCAGATGAGTTGCAGAGGTACCCCTTTGGATAATCTTCAAGATTATCCTAGGCATGTCCTGGCTTTCTCCACGTGTGTGAATGGACTTGGATCATGGAATTTGCAAAACACCCCTTAGAAAGTAGTAACATATTACTGGCATAGGGAGCAATCATGTGTCTGTGTTTTTCTTAGGTACAGCCACCTTCACACTCCTCAGTGTATCCATAAAGGACACCTGGGTCTCACAGAGTGGGGTGAAGAAGGGAGAACATGGATAACTTCTTTCTTTTCCTGCAGGATGAAGTTCAGGAAGGTCTGAGTTGTCTTCTTTTCTGACTAAAAGCATCCAGCTGCTGCCATGATTTTACTGTCAGATCCTCTGTTCTAAGCAAGGGAAACAACCAATATCTCTGCAACTCCCTTCCCTCTCCCTAAGTTGTAAAAGTTGTGTCTGCCCCATCCCTGGAAGTGTTCCAAGTCCAGGCTGGATGGGGCTTTGAGGAAGTTGGTGTAGTGGAAGGTGGAATTAGATGATTTTTAGAGTCCCTTCCAATCCAAACCATTCTATGATTCTAAGACACCTGGCTCAGGGTTATCCCTCACCTGCTGAAGATGTGGTACATCTGTGAATGCACTTCTGTATCAGCCTTTTAAGGATGATGGGGATAATTCATGGTTGTACTTTTGTTGTACTTTTCCTTTCCCTATCCTTGGGTTTCCCAGGGAGTGTTCCTGCCACACTGGAGTCCTACATTTGCTGTGACCCCCATCTCACCCCACGTGGTGCCTGTGAATGGAAGGAGTGGATCACGGACATTCCGAGTGCAGCTCCCAGCTTGTGCAGCAAATACGTGAGGCAGGGGGTTGGCCTCACAGATTTGAACAGCTACTCCTGACCTAAACCTCAGGCCGGGTTGTGAAACCAGCTGAGACTTGTTCCTACAGCACCGCAGGCTTGGAAATCAAAGTGAGCTCCAGGGAGAACACAAGCAGCGTTCAGAGAGTCAGGAGGAGCTGGTGGATCTGATTAGCCTGACATGCCAGTGGGGGAAAGCATGGGATCCCTCCATCCCTTAACATGCCCCTCTTCCAGCCCCGGCTCTAATCACAGCTGCCTTGGTTTGTGACAGGAGAAGAGCGAGGAGGAACCAATGGGCTGGATGTTTCCCCCACTGCCTCTCTGCAGAGGAGCCACTGTGGGTCTGAGAGATCAAGAGCTTTCTCCAGAGCCAGGGTTTGGAGGCATCATAGCCCTGAGCAGTGCAATCCTTTTCCTCTTCCCTTTTCTATTTTCATTTCATCACCATGTTCAGGACTGAGTGGTAACAAGCAAGTCCCCAAATAACCCAGTCTTCAGCAGAAGCCTCACTTTTCTACTGAGAGGAAAATCTGTTTCTAGCATAGTTTGTCCCCATGTGTGTCCTGCATGACCCCATAGGAGCTGTGGGCTCTTTGTAGGGGTCTGGGATAAGACCCAAAAGCAAAGCAAACCTGTCTGAATTTATCCCATGGGGTTCGCAGTCCCACAAAACAAAAAATACCTGACTTGGAGTCCCAAGTACAGTAAAAAGCCTTGGGAATACACAGCCAGTGATTTGTGTGAGGGAGGATTTCACTGAGCAATAAGGATTCAGACAAACTTGCAGAAGTGGAAGTGCAGCTTAACAGCAGAGCTGGGTTCATTTGTCAAGCCCTTCCTTGCTTCTGTACTTAGGAGAGTGAAACAATAATTGGGAGCAAAGCTTAGGTTAATCTACGCTGAGAACATGATATTCAGTAGCTTTATTAAAAGGGGTGAGGAGGGGGGAAGCACGGGGCTGCTTTTGCTCATTTTAATTTTCAGCTTCATCTTTGGTGCTCGCTCGTGTTGGAAAATAACCCTGTGCTCCACTGACTGTGTGAGGAAGGTATCTCAGCTGGAGAAGATGGAGCAGTTAGTCCCTTTCAGATCAGCCTGCTAATTGTGAAAGTGCCATTAGACAGCTTGTGGAAAAAGGCTCTTAGGTGTGAAAACTGCTTTTCCCTGTGCAGGCTGGAAAGGCCAACGTGGCATTTGCAAAGCCCTGGTGAGCTTCATTGGTGTGAAACTTCCCTCTCTCCCCTTTCCAAATCCAGCTCCCTGCCAAGCTGTCCCTGAGCATCATCACTTTCCTTCCCTCTGCAAGCCAGGAGAAACCTGTTTTCTCCCTCTTGTTTGCTCTCACAGCTGGCTGCTTGTTCCAACATGGATCTTTACTGAACCCAGTGGTGTCTTTCCCATTGGTTTGATCCATATGATTCTGGAGGCTTTGCTGGGTCAGTGTTTACCCATGAGAGGGAATAAATTCCAGTGTCTTCCAAGTCAGGTTGTTTTATTGAAATAGAAGTGGAAGGGAATATATTGAAAGGGTGAGGAAGGCTGGTGGGGGGAGGGAGAACATCCCCTCCCCTTCCACCCACATCTGGTCAGGCTGCATTTGCACCAAGTTCATAAAGAGCTTCTCAGGTGTTAGGTTGTCCCTTGGATCCCTCAGAGGAATTATAGGGCCATAACTCACAGCTGTTGTGGTGGGAATCTCCATATATACAACACCTGTCAGGCATTTATTCCTTATGTATTTTTACAGCAGCCTTTACAATAGGTAGAGAAAAGCTCCAGCTGCCTCTAGTGACCTTTTAATCACCAAGGGATGCCTTCAGCTAAAAGCTCTACACCTGAGGTGACAAACACCCAGCCCATTGCTCGAAGCCCTTTGGCTTGATGGGAGTTGCATGACTCGTTCTATCTCTTGTAGAAAGGAGAAAACCCAGCTCTCCATCCTCTGTGCCTGTGAGCAAAGCAGCTCTGGAATACAACAGGTGTGGCGGTGTCTTTCCTGAGTCAGGAAAATGATGGCATGGAGTTATTTTTCATTTAAAGCACCTCTGGTGCCTGGGTACCCTATTGGCCAGTTAGTGTGAGGGCAGGGCGTGGAGAAAGGCAGGCTGCCTGCAGTGATGCTGGGGGAATCCGTTTTCTCTGCTGCACAGTTTGGGAGAATCCTTTTGCTTGTATCAGTACCAAAGGAATGGACAAGGGGCAGTCCACTGAGGATGGATGGTTGTGTTCCAGCAGTGCTGGTTCCCAGTGTGGATAGTGGGAAGGGATAAATTTCTTTGCAGGTCTCCAAAACTGAGGCAGACCAAGCTGTACTCCAGCAGATGCCCAGACTGCAGGGGTTCTGATCTGCCTCCCTAAATAAAGCCTAGTATCAGCCAAAACAAGAGAGTTACAGCAGTAACTGTAATTTTTAGAGCCTAAACTTTTGTTCTCAGGGAAATGCAGGTCTCCTTACCAGGTTGCCTGGAAGTGTAGAGAACAGAAGTAGGAAGGAGATAAGCGAAGAACTTGGTGCTCTAAAAGCCAAGTAACTATCTCAGAGTTTCAGCAACTGGAAGATGATGTATGAACATGCAGACAGATAAGGGCATGGGAGGTCCTGAGATGGTCTCATGCTGGTTTAAAGGGGGAAAAAAAAGAAAACAAAACTATTTGCTAGAGTCCCACATACACTGTAAGAAATAACATTCAGGTTTTTTGGAGCTCTCTTCTGAGATTCCCACTTGCTGAAGAGAGACAAGAAAGTGTTTGGCTTCATGTGACCAAGTGAAGCCTTAGTAAAGGCCTCCTTGTCCAAGAGGGGCTTCCCATGTGGATTTTATTCCCCATTTTAATGGTAAATTTAGAAGAAATGGGATTAAATTTCCATTTACCAGCATTGCTACTCCTCTCCTGGGTTTACAACTTGTTGTAGGCCGGAGTGGTTTTTCTCTGGGTCACAACCTTCCAGAAGCCAGCTGCGTTGGTGGAAAGGAGGGAGGAAGGGTCTTTGCAAGGGTCTTCAGAGATGTTTATTCCAGCTGCCCACCTGGGTTGTTCAGGGACAAAGACAGGCTTCTGTGAGAGTGTGTTGGACTTGCCCTATTTTTATTCCCTTTCCCAATATTTCTGCTGATGAGCACAGCCTAGGCAGGAGGTGGGTTGGATGGACTTTGGGTGTGACACTGAGCAGCCACACTGATGTCCCTTTGCTTGCACACCTGGTGACAGTGTCACCACCAAGCCAACAGCAGAGAAGGGTCCTACACTGCCCCTTTTCCCTAACATCCCTAAGAAATCCAGGCAGGTTTCTCATGTAAAGCCTCCTCCAGGTTTTTGTTCCTCCAGGAGACACAGCTATAGCTCCTGGGAGCTTCCTGCTCAGCTAAGAGCTGGGTTAAATTCAGTGTTCCTGGGAAATGTCTCTTGATATATTTTACAGTTTAATATTAGTCCTCTGTGAAGCATATTCCTTTCATGCTAAATGTGCACCTATTATATGCATGGATTATTTTCAAATTCCTGGAGGAGGCTGGAGGCTCAGGCTGTCTGTAGCACAGAGGAATGCAGCCTTCCAGCAGGAAGGCTCCCAACTTTATAGAACTCTCAGCCCTGGGAGCTGGATTTTCCCTGTGCCTCCTGGATTATTTGGCTAGAGGCTGCATGTGCAGGCTTTTCCAAGGTACAGGCCATGAGTATTAGCCAGAAAAAAACATTCTGTAAGGGCAGTGTGTTGTTTTTTCCATGTGCTGGGGAAAGCCTTTATCTCTGGATTTGGAGATGTGGCCTCCTGCAGTCTCTCCACAGATTTAGGAACCTTATCCTACTGACAGTGATTGTTTTAACCAACTTGCCAGAGCTTGATTTTTCCTTTTTAAAGCTTGGCTTATTTGTCATCAGTTCTGGAGTCCTGCTAAAAGAAGAAAAAAACCTGAAAAACCAACAAATCCTGGACTTTTATTCTGCTGGTAAGAGTTTGGGATTGATTTAGGATTGGAGTGTTGAACACATCCCTAGAAGTGTTCAAGGCCAGGTTGGATGGAGCCCTGAGCAACTTGACCTAGTGAGTGGTGTCCCTGCCCATGGCCAGGGGTTGGAACTGGATGATCCTTAAGGTCCCTTCCAATCCAAATTACAGGTTGGAATAAAATCTGTGATTTTATTCAAAAATCTCCTCCAGTGCTCCTGAATTTCAGTGCAAGCTGTATTCTCGCCTCCTTTGAAAACCTCCTTTGAAAATCAGTTCCTGCTTCCGTGCTCCCACTTCTCTCTTGAAAAGAATCTGACCATGCAGGAGATCAATCTCTTCTTCCCCTGTGGAAAATGGGCAGCCCAGAGAAAATTCCCAGGAGAAATAACAGGTATAAGGTCATGGTGGGAAGCTCTTCTTGCCCCAAGTTGCTTCACAGTGGAGATCAGGACATCAATTTGGCACCCAGGGCGTTTCACCAGGGCCATTCCCAGTGCAAACCAGTTCCAATGAAGATGAACCAATGGGATGGTTGCTCTCCCCCAAACCTCCTCGTTTGGGGCTTGCAAATGTTAGATTTGAATGACTTACACTGTGGGCAGCCAGTGCAGAAAATCAGCTAAAATACTAAGCAGCTTAGAAACAGGAGCTTTAATTACTCACAGACAGGTCTTTAAAGGGGAACTAAACCATCAGCCCAGAGTAAGGCCTCCTCTGCCCTTGGGCTTTTTATTCCAGAGGTCTCAGGGCGTCTCCATGGAGTGTTTTCCTCACATCCAGAGTAAGTGGCTGGACCTCTGTGCCGCTTGTTTGGAGCTTTGTCACCCCAGGACATCAGTGGGGTGGGGGTTCCCTGCAGGTTGGGGGAGTCTGATGGTGGCCAGGTGTTGGCAGCTGGGTTTGCAGCAAGGGATAAAGCTGCCTGGCAGGGTGTTGCCATCTCTGTGACTGGGATTGGGACTTCCCATCCAGGGTGAAGGCACCTTATCAAGCATTTTGTTTATCAGTGGTTTGGGTCTGCAGGCCCAGGAGACAAACAATGCCCCAGCACACAGAGACTTGCTGACAAAGTGATGGGCATTAGAGGGGGAAAAAAAAATCATACTTTTCTCAGGGAATACCAGGCTGCAGAGCCTGTCTATCCTGTCTGCTTGTTTATTTACTTTCTGCTGACTTACTGTGATAGATCCAATGTGGGCCTTCAGCAACAGCAGGAACCGCAGGGATTTCAGCGGCTCTTTAGTGGACCAGCTCCACCTCCCCCTTCAAAGCATCTCAGTGCCATTTGTGGGGCTGTTGCACAACCAAAGCAGCGTGGTAATAACACCCCAAGCGTGGATAGTACAGAACAAAACAAAGCACTGGTGAAACTCTTGCAGGCTTTTCAGATGCCTGTCCACATCAATGTCCTGCTGGGAAATACACAGAGTGAAATAAGGCTCAGTGGGAGCCAGCCAGGGAACAAGCTGAACTTCTCCTCTCCTTTCCCAGCCCAGTGGAAGAGTCTCGGGACACAAGGTTGCTCTGCAGGATGTGCTGCTGGCTGCCAAGAAGAAGGAGGGAGCCTGGGTTTATTTTTATATAACTTTGGGAAGGAAAGGCAAGACAAGCTTTGCTTTGTGCTCTGAATCAGAAGTTTGGGCTCATAAACTTTCAGCTCTTCTTCCTGACTGGCTGCCACAAGCAATTCTGAGTCTTCCTGGGGGCTGCCCCCTGACTGTCATTCCCTCACCCTAAAAGGAGACAAGATGATTTAAACTTGTCATCTAGAGAAAAAATAATAATAATAATAATGAAAAAGGAATCTGCCTGGGAAGAACACGGGAGGCTTCTGCCTGCCTGCAGGGAGGAAGACTTTTAAAAATATTCCCTGTTGATAGATGAATTATTGCAATTGCTGAGCAGCCAGGGTGGGGCAGAACAAAGAGACTGTGCTAGGCAGTGGGGGGCTATTGGGGGTCTGCAAAAGGGGCTCCCACCAGTGATGGCTGCTTTTTGGTGCTCCTGGCCTGGATTGCAGCGAACTTGTGGGTAGCTCAGTGTATTTGCACCATGGTCCATGGTTTCCAGGGAATGATGGAGCCAGACTGGGGAAGCTGGAAGGAGCACACACTCTGACATGGTGCTGTTCTTAAGAGTACCACAGCAGCAGGAGCTGTCTCCTGCTCTGTGACGTTCTCTACTTTCACTTTTCATTTCTAAAGAAATTTTCCAGGCTTGAGGGTACAAAAACCATCCTGAAGTCAAGGAGTTGAAGTCACCCAGTGGCTTATGAAGAGCAGTGAGACTCCCATCACTGCAAATCTCTTCCTCCTGCTGAGGGGGAAAGGACTGAATGTTCCTTAAGGAGCACTGGGGTAGAGCTGGTGCTGCTCCAGGATAAGTGAAGCAGTGATTGTTGGAGTGACTGCAGAGGAGAGGGCCATGAAGGTGATTAGAGGGATGGAGTCTCTAATGAGGAAAGGCTGAGAGAATTGTGATTGTTCAGTCTGGAGAAGAGAAAGCTCCAGAGAAAGTCACCTAATTGTGGCCTTTTAGAGTCTTTTAGTACTTAAAGGGGCTACAAAAGAGCTGAAGAGGGATTTTGGACAAGGGGGAATGGCTTCACACAGACAGAGGGCAGGGTTAGAATGGGTGTTAGGAAGAAGTTCTTCCCTGTGAGGGTGGTGAAGCCCTGGCACAGGTTGCTCAGAGAAGCTGAGGCTGCCCCTGGATCCATGGAAGTGTCCAGGGCCAGGTTGGAGGGACTTGGAGTACCTGATCTAGTGAAAGGGGTCCCTGCCCATGGCAGGGGGAGTGGAACTGGATGATTTTTAAGGTTTTTTCCACTCCAAACCAGCCTGTGGTGATTTTATGGCAGGGTTCCCTTTGGAGTCTCTTCCATGTCCACATCGGGGACTTGGGATGTGCAATACCCAGCACAACCCCCTGCTCCCGACTGCTGTGCCCAGCTCTCCCACAGCTCAGACCTTTGGAGGGTGTTGTTTGGGCACTGAGCTGTGTGCCATAGCCTTGTCCCCAGTCCAGGGTCACTCTGGGTGCTCCCAATGCTGCGGGAGTGCCACAGACACAGAACCCATCGGAGCTGTGTGGTGTAAACGCCAGCTAATGATGCTTCCCACGTGCTGGAGCCAAGGGATGACGTTGCAGAAAAGAAACAGTCTAGGACAAAATAAATTACTTTCTGGAATTCTGAGATTATCTAAACCCTTCTTTTTCCCAGGATGAAAGGGAGCAAAGGCTCTTGCCTGCTCAGGAAAGAGCCTGGAATACCATTTTCTGTGAGCCACGAGAGCTTATTAGAGGTGAGGGTAAACAAAGAGATTTGGGGTTAATTTACTCAGGATGGGGAGGAGGGAAGCAGAAGCTGCTGGATTTCAAAGCCTGCTAGTCTTGTGTTAATACCAGCAGGTTGCTGGTGTGGTTGTCACAGGCTGCAGTGTCTTTCTAGGGTATTGACTGGCTGCCCTGGGTGCTTTCTCTAATGGCACATTGATCTTCCTCGGATCCCTTCCAGCTCTGCAGCTGCCCAGTGGATTAAAGCAGTGGCAGTGCTACCCTGTCACTTCTGATGGGGCTGGAGGGGGCTCTGACTCAGCCCTGGCTGCTGGGGGGGATTTTTTTCCAGCACGGGGCATCCTGTGGCCTTTTTCCACTTCCACTGTTGCTGTGTTACCCAGCTCACAGTCCCAAGGCACCTTCCTCTGCCTCCACCATCTCTCCAAAAGTAGGTGCCAGACCATCTTTGGAGACAGGGGATGATGGATGTTTTCAGAGCTGGCAGGCTCTGAATCCACCAGAAAATCCCCATCCTGGGTGAATACAGCTGTGCTGGCCGATGCTGGAAGCTGTTGGAACCGCTGATGGTGGCACTGGGGTTTCCCTTCTTTCTGCTGAGGTACAAGATCATACAGAAAGAGCAACTTACCAATCTAGATGTGGATTAAAAATAATTTAAAATTTTAAAGGGAATGACTCCTCTGTGACAGGTGGCAAAGCTTCTCCAGAGCAGTGTGCTGAGCCTCCACAGCTGGGGATTTTCTCTGAAGTTTTGTAAAATCCTCATTTTTTTCATAGAATCATAGAATGGTTTGGGTTGGGAAGGGGCCTTAAAGATCATCTCATGTCAGCCCCCATGCCATGTGCAGGGATTCATGCCTCTGGCTGCTGCAGGTGACA
The DNA here is from genome assembly GCA_013396875.1 of Vireo altiloquus. Classification (NCBI taxonomy): domain Eukaryota; kingdom Metazoa; phylum Chordata; class Aves; order Passeriformes; family Vireonidae; genus Vireo; species Vireo altiloquus. The sequence goes on from VZRF01006988.1 coordinate 297,982, forward strand.
GAAAAGATTCCTAGGCTTTGTTGTAGCACAGAGAAATTTGCTCTGCTGGGTTTGGAAAGTGGAGGGACATATGGAGAGAAAACTAGAATTTCTTAAAATTCTTAAGGGTTTGGAATGCTGACAATTAGCCATAGTGGAAGCCTTTTTTTCCAAAAGGCATGTAGTTCCATGTTACTGCAGTCCACAGAGAACCATGGCATGAATGAAGAATTCCTTATTCCTCGCTCTGAGCTTCCAAGCTGTGAACTGTATAAAATCCCTGCATCCTCTTTCCTGTTCAGTTTTTTTTTTCCCCTGCTGTTTCTTCCTGTTCGTTTTTTCCCTATTTCTCCTCTACTTCCCTTTTTTCCTTTTTTTTCTCTGAGTTAACTCTAGCAAGTGCTTTCCTCCTGCTTGGGAAGGTAGAAGGTCAGTAGCTTAAAGATAAATCTTATGGTCCCCACAGCTCCTGCTGGGGGGCTGGCAAGAGCAGCATGAAGGGTGTTTGTATCCACAAGAGCAGGGCTGACTTGCCTTTCTACCTTGGAAGGAAGCCTTTGACTTCCAGAGGAAACCTGATGCAAAATTGAGAGCACTTTGATTTATCCATGGAAAATACCTTGTTTTAGCAAAGAAAAAATCTAAAAACTTTTATTTTTCTTCCCATCCCAACCCACCCTTCCCCAGTTTGTAACAGCAGAGCAGATTTGCCTGCTGCTCCAGCTTCTTCCTGCTACCTGTGGGATTCCTAAGGAGAAAAGGCCATGCTTCCCACCTCTTTTGTAGAGCTGTGAATACCTGTGTGTGTTGGTTCAACAGCAAACATCTGCAGCTTCCCCCTCTCCCACAGCAGAGCCGTATCCTGCAGGGCAGGAGTAGCGTGGAGCAGGTGGATGGGCTGCCTGGCCCCTTGCCAGGAGAGTTGGCAGGAACCTGCACATCACTCCTTCAAATTCTCCACGGGGTTTGATGGATGTTCACTGCTCAGAACATTTCGGTTCTGTTTAACTGGCAGGTTTTGACGAGCAGCTGCTTGGGCCGGAGGTTCTCACCTCTCCCTAGGGAATTCTGAGGGCTGGCAGGAGCCACAGGGAACAAACCCTTGAGTTCTTTTATTTCTGAATTTTGTATTTGGAGCAAACATTTGCATGTGGGCTGAATTTTAAAAGGGTCATCCTTGGTTATCAGCACCCAATAGTAAAAGGTAAAACTTGGCTCTTCCCACCTTCGCCTTGGGCAGATGAAGCCTTGTTAGAAACAACCCCTAATTTTGTCCTTCAGTGTGTGAAAACAAAAACCTGCTGGGGGACTGAAGCTGAAAGTCACCTTTTTGGGTGGACTCAGAGCTTCCAGAGACAATCCCAGTTCTCACCCAAAACTAATAGAGAGAAAATTTCCCTAGGAAACAGCAACACAGGCCTGAGAGCATTAAACTGGAACTTTACGCCAATTAATAGCCAGACAATTACAACCTGTCCCCTCTACTGCTGACTTCCCCATGTAATTTTCTTTTAATTTTTGCTTAATAGGCATGCAGGAAAGATGAGTTACTCAGTGTACTACTTGCATTTGATATGTGGTAGACTCAACAGTAGGGAAGACTGATGTCCTCCATCCATTCTGGATCAACCTCTGGGAGCAAGGAGCATGCTGGACAGACTGATGGTGCTTCTCAGCTTGTCAAAGGGATGGAAAAACTAAAGAAAAATGGAGGGGAAAAAAAGTCAAGGCTGGACAGAAAAGGCAAAATGGTGAGTAGAGCTGGGTGCTGCTTCAACAGGATCACGGATTTTCCTTACTCTTTCCCCAGGCCCTTACTCTGCTCTAGATTTGTTGTAGCAGCCAGAACCTTCTGGTCTTGCTCATTTTCAAATCTGAAAATGCAAAACTGGCATCTTCTCCACCCAGAAGAGTTGCCCTCTCCCTTGCAGAGGGAGGAGTCATTGGCTCTGGCACAGGTTGCCCAGAGAAGCTGGGGCTGCCCCTGGATCCCTAGAAGTGTCCAAGGCCAGGCTGGATGGGGCTTGGAGCAACCTGGGATAGAGGAAGGTGTCCCTGTTCATGGCAGGGGGTGGAACGAGATGGTCTTAAAAGTCCCTTCCCACCCAAACTACTCTGTGATTCTATGATTCTGTGATTCTGTGCCAGCCCTGATGTAAAAGGCAGTGAAACTTCCACCAGCCATTCTCTGTCATACTAATTCCAAGGAGAAGAAGAAGAAATCAGCATTGCAGACTTTCACGAGCATTAAATTAAAAGAGTGCACAGGCTCTGTTTTGGTCCCCAGGCACAAACATCATCTCAACTCTCCCCCTGCCTGCTCTCTGATAACGGTGGTACCCACCGGCTAAGCTCAGCCTGGGGCTGATATGCAAAAAGAAGGGAAATAAATAAAAAGCACCAGCCTTGTTTAGCCTGGTAAATGTAATTTCAGGTGTCTTGGCCTCTCTCGTTGCTCCTGTTCCCTGGCTTCCAGGAAATTAATTCTGCAGAAGGAAAACACCAAATGTCTGAGTCGCATTACCCTGGAAGTGGTGGGAGCTGGGAGCTGCTCAGCAAACTCAGCTTAGACAGTGGGTCCAGCATAGGGAGCAGGGATTTTGGAGAGTCATGGAAAGGTCTGGGTTGAGTCTTTGAAGCTCATCATGTTCCAAACCCCCTGCCATGGGTGGGGGCACCTTCCAGGGTGCTCCAAGCCCTGTCCAACCTGGACACTGCCAGGGATGAGGCAGTCATAGCTTCTTCTGAACAACCTGTGCCAGGGTGTCCCCACCCTCACAGTGAAGAATTCCTTTCCAATACCCCATCAAACCCTGCCTTCTGGCAGTGGGAAGCCATTCCCCCTTGTCCTGTCACTCCATGCCTATATTCAAAGTCCCTCTCAACCTCTCCTGGAGCCCCTTTAGGTACTGGAAGGGGCTGTAAGTTCTCCCTGAAGCCTCTCTTCTCCAGGCTGAACAATCCCAATTCTCTCAGCCTTTCTCTATAGGGTAGGTACTCCTTCCGTGCAATCATCTTCATGGCTCCCCCTTGGACTTGCTCCAAAAGTCCCATCCTGTCCCTTATCCTAGGGCAGCTCATTTTCCTGCTGCTCCACAGGGTTTGATGCCTCTCCCTGATGCACTTGTTTAGGTAATTAGATAACTGCTGCCAACACACACGTTCATTTAGTAAGTATGCTAATTGGTATTGACTAACGTGTGGCAGGCACTTTGTCACATGCCAATTAGGAGTGCCTAAGAGGTGCTCCAGAGCCTGGTGATTAGACCTACGGGTGGGGATCCAAGGAAATGCCCAGGCAGGACCTAGCAAGGGTGGAGTGAGCACAGGGGTGTGTCAGGCCCTGATAATCAGCCTTGTAATAACTCAAGACTTGCTTCTGATGGATTAATGTGATCGGTATCAACCACACACTGCGTTTTTAGTTATGCCACCAGGGGTGTGGGAGGCGGGATAAAACAGTTGGATACACAAGGCACAGTTAGGGTAGACCAAATAGGATCATGGCTGTGGAGAGTCCTTGGAGTTCAGCTGCACATGGTGGCAGAGCTTATGCTGAGCGCAGGAAAAGGGATAAATGGTCAGCCACAGCTGCTGTTGTTCCCCTGGGATGCTCTGTGCTTGGCCCATCCTCCTCTTGCAGCCCCATTTCACCCAGTGCATCCAAAAAAAGCAAGTGTTAATTCCCCATTTAATTCCTTCCCCAGAAATATACTGCAAAACACTCTCCTTTCCCTGTATTTTTCTTCTGTTCTGCTGGTGGCTGCTCGGATGCTCTCATTCATCTGGAGTGGTTTATTTATTGCCACCATTAATTAATTTCGTTTGGGTAGGAAGGACACGTCCTCTGGGATCTCTGTGTGCTGGAGACCATTACTGCATTGGTGTCACAAAAGTCCCTGGCTGCTCCTGGCCTGGCACAATTAATCATGTGAGGCTGGCCCTGGGATCTTTTCTCAAGAAGGAGCCCCTGCATTGCATGGAAAAGGCCACCTATTTCTCCAGATGGTACTCAGGAATTCCTACCTACCTCCCTCCCATCCCAGAGTGGGAGCTCCTGCTCCTATCTTCTGCTGTGGTGTAAGAAGCAAAAAAAAGGCCAATAGTTCCTTTAAAATTTTATTAAAACAATAAAATGGGACA